>VZRM01004180.1:676194-742180 GCA_013397955.1 Grantiella picta
TTTTTTTTTCCTTCCGAGCCTCGTCGTACCGCCAGGACTTTCCGGGCTGCGATCCCGCCTGGCAGGTCGCTAACTGGGCGGGTTCGGAGGGATAACCCCGCCGCAGCATCCCCGAGCATCCCTGCGGGGCGCGGCGCTCGGTGCCCCACGTGCGGGACAGCCCGGGGACACCGCGGGGCTCCGCTGCCATTCGCTGACCTGGTCATGTGTCCAGCGCCGCCGGCGGGATGGGGGATGGAGCAGCTCCGGCTGGAGCTCAGCTGGCTGGGCTCGATGAGTTTGACCAAGTTGTCGTGTGCTGATGCTGTGCCGTGTGGTTTATTCTTTCGAGTTAAAATAGCAGCACTAGGACGATTTCTTTTGTCAGTTTGTGATGAAATACCAAGAATTTCTTGTACGGAAACACGTCACAAAATATATAAAACTTCTTAATTTAAATGTTGGTAAACTAGCAGCAAATAATTTTATAAATATGTCTGTGTACATACAGCTGGTAGTTCTGTTTGGGAAAGGAGCAGACGAGACAATGCGTGGAGAAAACACTCTTCATGTGGTTTTTCCTGAAGGTAGGATGGGGTGCTGTACTTTTTAACCTATTCAATACTTCTCAAGTGATGAGGAAAGAAGAATAATAGAGCTGTTTTGGATTTCTATAACATGCGTTGCAACTGGTTTTAATTGTAACTTTTGTTTTAAGCAAAAGTGTATTCATAGTTTCTCTCATGATTTAAAAGCACTGATACAAGAAAGACAAAAGATTTCTTACCTAATGCCAACACAGGCAGCATACATCCAGGCATTAGGCACATTCTGTGATCGAATAATATCTCCAGTTGGAAGGCACCCATAAGAATGAAAGAGTCCAAATCCCACACAGATATTGAAAAGCCATATATGTCATGTCTTCCAGCATTTGCTGAAAGGAATTATTTTATAAACTTCAGGTATTCTTTTTCTTGTCAGTCTTTGCAAGTGTGTGCTGTGAGTGAGCTGGTATAACATGGTCTCAGTGTTCAATGTAGCTTGGTGTTGTCTTAGTAATATTGCTTCTAATTGTGCATAGTGCACATGCTGTCATTGTTAATTTCCAGTTAGTCTTTATTGGGAATCCTTACCTTTCTATGGAAGGGCCTGTTTTATCCCTGGAAGGGAGTTTATAATGTTATTATGCTGTTTCCAGTTCAAGTTCGAGATGAGTGGAAGACCTGGGGGCAGAGCTTTTTTTGTTTGGCTTATTTATTTATTTTCATTGCCTCTAAGATTATCAGTGCATTAGCAGAAGGAATTGTCATTGATTGATTGCTGGGCCCTAATTGTGTTTTATCCCTTTTCTCTGTATTACTGTTAGTGGTAGCAAGTCTTGATGTGCATGAGCACTTTGACTCAGAGTGCAGCAAAAGCACTGAAACTGCTGTGGCTTGTTCTTAGAAGGGAATCAATGATAACACATTTTATTTTTCAAGAACTGTTTTGATTTTAATATAACTGCTCCTTTCTATTGCTGAAACATATTTAAGCCTGAAAACAATTGGTGTATTTGTGAGTCAGATCTCATTCTGACATCTGCAAATGTTATGTGTTTCCATCTACTCTCGGTGAGCAATAGCCTGATGTGCCTGGATGAAGTGATGCCTTATTTTGAACGATGTCTTATGTTGTACTTTTTTTGCAGCATGATTAAATATTCATTCACTTTGTTCTTTTTGGTACTAAGAGGTGAGGTCATGTAAAACAATAGCAGGAAAAATAATTTTTGATCGAGCAGTCGAGCCCAATGCTTTGCAACTCAGGCTGCAAAGGCAGCATAAACTTTGTAATCTTTAAAATGGTAGCATTTATTGGGCATGTTGATTTTTAGACCCCTACAATTATAGATCTGTCAGGTGTTATAGAGCTAATGCTTGTAGTTTTTATTGAGTTTTATAATCTAATGGAGGGTTATGATACCTAAAAAAAATTGAAGTCAATATCAATAAGATTGTCTCCAAATTAAATAGCAGGTGTTTGCGTTTTTCATTTTATTTGTGTTTTTTACTGGGAGTAGAAAATAGCTGGGAATAAAAAACATCGACAGGGAATAATTCTGTAGCAACCGCTGGAAAATATGTTCTGGGTAGAATCTCCACTGTTCATAGGTGGAACAGCGTTGCAATAGTACGGCATTTTCTTCTCACTGCTGCTGACAGATTTGTTCTAATGCTGCCTCCAAACCATACAAGCCTTAGCTTATCTCAGCTTGCAGTCACAATGTTGACACACATATATCATAATCTCAGTCATCTGAAGATGTACGGCGTTGGTGAAGGCAAATTGTGTATTTTTTCAGCCATCATCTTTTTTATTATCTATATACTTAACAGTTCTCTCTGCCCTAATCATACCTTTTGTGGTCAGAAGCGATTCCTTATCTCTGCAGGTCAGTACTTATGATGTGTCCACGCTTCTAAAGACTGCTGTTGGTAATTCCTAAAGCTCTTAGAGAAGTGATTAGGGAGTCATGATTGCTCACAAATTGAGTCTTTTTTCTGCTTGACACTGATCCTGTGATAGTCTCCCCACTTAATCCTCACCAGCAATTTGCCTATAGTTGCAGCTAACAGGAGGTGATTAGAGGGGAGTTGCCCACTGCCTTTTTACTTCTCTTGTAGTGGCATGTTAGACAGAGGCTACTGAATCAAAGCTGTTTTCCTATTAACTCAACACCTCCTAATGCATTAGAGCCACTTTTATCTAATAACAGTGTTCAGCTCCCAGCGCTGTTTTAATGTGCCTTGGTATGCCTTTTAAAGCATCACAATGAGCATTTTTAAAATTAGAGAACAAAAAAAGCGTAAAGCTGAATACCTTAGGATGAAAGCAAAATAATGACACTGCCAGGTCTCATCTTTTATCAGCACATGCATGTAACCCCGATTGAAATTACAGACAATTGTCGCCCTGCATCAATAGAGAAGCAGACTCCGCTTTCTCTAAACATTACTTTAATTGCAAGCCTGCTGACAGGTAACTGATGTCATACTTTTGAAGTGATAATGGCATGCATTTACCAGTGAGAACAGCTCCAGTGAAAGGGTGACAATGGAGAGTTAACTTTTCCATGTAGTATTTACAAGGAAGAAGAATATGAAAAGCCTCAATGAAAAATTCTAAATGTCGACTACTTGTTATTTTGACCCACTTCTAAAACATATCGAGGATTAGATTGGGGTTAATTATTTTATTGATATGGTGCAGAATCTTCACCCTGAAGCCTACATTCTCTGCTTTTATAAGTTGTTTTTAAAAAAGCTCTGTTTTATTCTTAGCTACTTTATTGACAGAGCTGTTAATTACATTAATTTGTTCTAAAGAAACTATAAGAATGGATTTAGAAAGAATTCTGCAGTCACATACAATGTGAAGAATGTCCAACTGCTATAATTTAGGCTTCCTCATCTCCTTTCTATTCTTGAGGTTTACTTTGCTGATGATAAAGGTGTATTTAAGGAATATGTTAGTGAATATTTTTTAACTTAGATGCTTTAGCGAATGTATTACAAGCAATATATGTTAGCATGCATTAACAATTTGAAGTGGACTGCTAAAATAGAGGAAAACACACACTGGTTATGTGTGGCCTTGGGCTCAGCCAGCCCATTCCATTGAGGGCCACAGGCACCTCAAAAATGTCACCTGTAATGACCCTTTAACTGCCTAATGTGATATTACAGGACAAGAACAGACAAAACTGGACAACGTTTTCTGCTTTCAGGTTGTTGAGAGATATTTCCTCTGCAGTACACACATATAGGTGGATAAGTAAATGTCTCTGTCTATCCTGAAATTGTCATACCTGTCATAATTTCTGAACGTGCCACAGGTCTGTCAGGTGTGTTGATACATCTTGAAACGATTTTCTACAAAAACAATAAACGTTACTTTGTTCTGTGCGTTTGGTTTTTTGTTTGATGGTGTTTGTTGGTTGTTTTGGGGTTTTTTTTGAGAGGAATATGAACTATGGAGCAATCCTAGTGTTAGTGCCTGTTTTCATGGCTAAAGCTGGTGGGGCAGGAACAAAGGCTGAACCAGGTCACTCCAGGATTTCTCCTCCTTATTTTTCCTTTCTCATATTGCTGTTATCCTGTCTGGAGCTGTCAGCTACACAGAAAAAAAACTTCCCCATTATAAGGCACCCTCGTCCAAAATTTCTCACCTTGTGTTAAATCCTTTGGAATGGGATTGGATCCATTAGGGAACCCAAGGTTTAACTGAACTCTGTTACAGAACCCATTCTGCAGGAAACATTTCGTTGAGGAACTCTCTTGTTGTGTTGTTACATTTTGTCTTCAATTGTACGTTGTGCTTCTCATTTTTAATATGGCTGCAAAAATGTATCCCATAAATTTTTATAAGGGAGCCAAGTAATAAAACCTATCATTTGTCTTTTGTTGGAAATGGAAGACATGAATGGAGTGTTTTCTCTTGTGTGTTCATTTGTGACTTTTCTTGATGTGGCAAGTATTACATGTTAAAAATATCACTAATTCTGTTATAGAGAAGTTGATGATCTTTTGGTATTATAAAACCATAAGCAAAAAAAAGGCCTCCCAGGACTATTTCTGGATTGTTTTTCATGCTTTTTGAAGGTACTGGATGCAGAACCAGAAAAAATATATCTAGTCTCTTTGCAAGACACATCACTGGGAATCGGCAGGGTATCTGGCTTCCAGACCTGTGGGGCTGCTGAATGTTCAGGACTTCAAAGTTCATTTTGTTTATTTCAAGGGTAAGTGTGCCTTAGTTGTAGGGTGAAATACTGCCAATTCATTATTTTAAGGGATACTGAATAATAGCCATTGTTTCCTATTTTTCTGTGCCATTTTCATGTAAAATGGAGCACCTCTGATTTTTCTGAAGTGCTGTTGAAATAGCTGGAATTTTAGATTTGCACACTTATGCAGGCAAAAACTATTTTAGGTCATGTGAGCTAGTAATTGTGATTGGGGAAACCATTATTTTTGTATATTTAGAGCTTAAAGATTATAGATTCTTCTAAAAGGCAGATTTCTGTATCATATCAATAGACTCAGTAACTTTGTTAACTCCTTTCCATCTTTTCTTTTTTTAGAAGGCTTGAGGTAATGGACACTTGTAGCAGACAAGTAGAACAGTTTTTAATTGGTGATTGCAGCCTGGAAATGTGCAAAGTCTGCACAGATATGGAAGGGTACAGAATTGCTGCCCTGAAGGAGCAGGGCTGATAATGATGGGGAAAGGTGAAAAAAAAAATAGTGTGAGATGGATGAAATGTGAAAGGATTCAGATTTCATTATATTAACGGCTTGCTGTGGTTTTCCCAAAGATTAATTATAAAATTGGCCATTGCTGGATTTTGTTCTTTCATCCTCAAAGTCCTGCTTTGAGTCCTACAAATGCCCTTCTCCTTCTAATGCAACAGGGGATTGCTCTGGGAGTGCACCCATTCCGGGTGGGGCTGGAAGTGATTTTCATCCCAAGGAGCTGCTCAGGGCACGTTGTGAGCCTGTCAGGATGGAAACTGTCCACATCCTCCTCTGCACGGTCTGTGGGGGCAGTACCCAGGGTGTCACACCTCAGGGGACAAGGACTGCAGGGTCAGAATGAATCTGCTGAAGTCCAGTGCCCACAGTGGATCTTGAGCCAAGCCCGGCTCTGTTTGCAGTCTCAGGCACTGCTGAGATGGGCAGCATTGCAATGCAGGCTCTGTTCTCCATCCTTCCGTTCATCACCTGTTAGCACATTGATGTTCTGCTCCCTTCAAAATGCAGTTCCTTGCTTCCCGATGCCTGTTTAAATGCCGTTGGGATGTCCTGCTTTCATGGTCTGTGATTTTAGGATAAAAAAAGAGAAAACTGGGAAGGGAAGGGGAGGGGGGAAATCTGCTTGGGCAATTTCCACAGCAAAAAATTCAGTTTGGTCTCTAAGAGCACAATTGAATTGCATTGTGTGTAATACAGACATGGGACATCAAACAGTGACCTTTGGTGTCACTCGTGTTCCTTTTTCCTTTGGAGGTCAGGCTTTAGTGTATCTGAGTAGACCTGGTTGGCAGGTGGTTTGAGAGTCTCATTTCTGAGAAAAGGCTTTTAAAAATTGCAGTGCAATGAGCAGTTCTGTTGTGGAGGCCCAGAGTGTCCTTTAGTGAAGTCAGGCCTGTAATGTTCACTCCACAGCAGTTTTAGGGGTGGGGAGGCAGGGCAGGCATCAGTGACTCCATCAGTGATGTGACTGAGTAATAACCTAGGCTGATGTTTTGACTGCTCTTGTGGTACTTTGTTATAAACTCCTAAAGAATTTCCACTTTTTTGTAGCATGGATTAGAAATCAGAAACCCAAGGAAGTCAGGAGTAGCTGCAAAACTGGCACCACTTTTGGAAACAGCTCCTCCTGCGAGCTCATCGCTGAGGCATGGCAATGTTAAGGGAAAGAGGGAAAAGAAGTTAAACAAAATGAAAAAGTAACAGGGTAGATTCAGGAATGTTTTTATGTTTCCTCTGACCATACAGAATATTTAAAAATGCGTCCTTTGCTTGTTTATTCATACTCAGATCAAGACAGCTCAGAACTGCATTTGGAACTTCACATGTCCTGGATAGAACATTGTAAGCCCTTTCTTGTTTAAACAGCAAATATGATGTGTTTGGACAGTGGCTGATGCTATGGAAATGGAGTCTTAACCTTGAAGATTTCTTATCCAGCTGTTCGCACAGTAATTGTTTATAGGAGAATGCATTCCAGCTTTCTTTTTAAAATGTCTGAAGTTGTGTTTCTTTGTTGGGTTTTTTCCCCCCAATAACAACAAAAGTTAACCTTTATTTTCCTTTTTTTTTAAAAATAATTTAAACAGGGATGCAGAATTTGTTACATTATATTATTTTTTTTCTTGTTCTGAAATTTTCTATGGTTAGCTTACAGTAGTTGGTATACACAAAAATAAAACAACATCCTATATAAGCAGCCAATATTGATAGTCTAAGGCAGAAGGTATTCTGATGACCAATTTACTCCAAAGCATTATTCAGTTTTATGAAAAACTTCTATAGATTTTTCTTACTCGAATTTTGTGATATAGTTTAACACCAATATAGAATTTATGTCACTTTTTTTTGGTGGGAGATAGTTCTTTGATGTAAAATTGTAACAACCCCACTGCCAGTATTTTAGAGCATTTAGTTTGTCCTTTGGTCAAACATTCTTCTTCAGGAGCAAAGACTAAGCTGTAAGTAGACGAGAGATTATGTACCTTCTGCAAATCTTTGCAAATACGCCTTTTGCGAAGATGTTTTCTTAATTCTCTGCAGAGAGATGTTGACGTAAACTATAAAATGTAATATCTGTACTATATCTGGAAGTTTTTTCTTTTAGAATGTGTAACTGCTTATCAACTTCAGCCCCTCTGCTCCTTGCAAAGCTTTTTCTGTAAAGACATCTGAATGCTTTTACGACTTTTTCGATGTATGTAAGACACAGGGTTCACTAATAACAAACTTGTCCTGTCTGACAATCCAGTTTTACCTTTTTCCTGACACATGACATGTTAGCTCTTTAATGTTTTAGAGAGGGGGGGAAAACATATATTTACTTAAATAAAAGGTCCTAAACCCACTGTATTTTTAAGGAGGGATTACCTAATGAAGAACTGGTTTAAAAAACCAAAAAGTTTGTACAGCCAGCATGGCTATGCCAATAATTCTGTTCCCAGACACATCAAGACCTCAATTTCCTCCCAGCAGTGAGGCTATTTCCTCACAACAGTAGAAAACACCAGATTGTACTGGGATATCCAAGGGGAAGATAATTACCTCTGAAAATGCTTGTTGTCTTGTCTTGAATACCTTGGAAAAGTGACGCAGTTTCACTGATTCTAATATTATATCTGCTTCATTCTATAGAAGAGTTAAAGGTAGGCATTTTTGGTTTGCTCCCACTTGCATCAGTTTTGGTCCTTTCCTGAGGATCTTTTGTGGTCATTATTTAGGTTGTGGTAATTTTTTGAGATTCGACAGGGTGAAAGCTATGGGCTTTCATATTATTCTGCCTCATCCTTTGA
The DNA here is from genome assembly GCA_013397955.1 of Grantiella picta. NCBI lineage: Eukaryota > Metazoa > Chordata > Aves > Passeriformes > Meliphagidae > Grantiella > Grantiella picta. The sequence goes on from VZRM01004180.1 coordinate 684,263, forward strand.
AGGCTAACTAAAGATGACAGGACTTTGGGGATATAATTCGGACAACTGTGAGACTGATGGAGTTTTTACTTCGGTGATGTGTTTGATAGGAGGATCTTGAATAGTCAGCCCCATGAGAAATGTGTTGATCTAAACCAAAGTAAATTTTGTTTGCAAACAGAGACAATGCAGCCTGCAGAAGCAGTGTAAGATGTGCCCTACGGACAATATTTCAAGTAAAGAAGTAGTCATGTTCATAATTTTCTGTTCCTCAGTGTTTCCACCCTAGACGTACAGGATTAACAATGTAATATGTTGTGTAAGTGCTAAAATGGGCAATGAAGTGAGGATGTGGTACTCAGAAAAAGAATACTTTTATTGGATCTACGCAGTACGTTAGGAAGAGACTCTTGGCTGTCTGCCATCCCAAATGTTCCTGATACGCTACCTGGCTGACACTCAGTCTGGAAGAGACAGAATCTCAGGGGGCTGTGGGAAACACCCACAGGAGGTTGTACAGCTCAGGAGTGAGTGTACCTGGAACACAGACAGTTCATTCCATTACTGTGCTGGTGCCACCACTGTCTGCTTGTTCTAAATCATAGAAACCCAGCATCCCTTCAGAGGCAAAATAATGGCAGCATTCGGCTTCTGGCTGCTTCTCTCTGTGGTTTGCATCAGGTTCTCCTAACACTCCAAAACTTCAGATAAAACCAAGGAGGGTTACTGAACATACAGAATAATTGTTCATCTCAGGACATCTGTAAGCTGAATAGAGCAGGAGGCTATAAAGTTCTTTTTGAGGGACATCGTATAGCTTTGCTTTCTTTCCAGTTTCTTCACCAATTTTACAAGATCTAGTTATGGATGAAAAAGATGAGGAACTCACACATAAAGCCAAGAATTTATTATTAATGGCATTGAGATCTGAAGTCTTGTCAGAGAGTTATTAATAGTACAGTTTTAATTTTTACAAAAAGGATAACAAGCTATTATGGAACAAGTCTCCAGAATATTAAAGCAGTCAAAATTGATGCCTGAGTAATTGATGCCCTCCATTGCAGCAAATGGGGACATATAAGTGCTTTTTGTTGACACCTCACAGGATTGTGTCAGCAAGTCTGGATTTTGCAGAGAAATTGAAGGAACTTGGAGACGTTGTCACAGCACTGTGAAAAAATTGTGAGATAGTGGTACCTGGTTTTTCAGAGAGAAGTCACGCTGTAAATGCCTTGTGGAACTCAGTTCTGGCTGCTCTTCTGTTTTATCCTAGAGTTTAATTTGACCACACACAGTGTTGCAAGTGAAATGTGCTTATATTTAAGCATCTATTGTCCAATGTGGAAACTTCAGGGTTTTCTTTTCCTTCTGTTCTGACTCCTAAAGCACCTTTTCTATACCTGATAAAATCACACCAGCTTCTAGTCCTTTAATCCCCTTTTTGTTTTTCTCATCATATCATGATATTAACATTGATTCTTGCTGCACAGACATAGGAAGTTTGCAATGTATGGAATTGTCTGTTGCATAAAGCCATAGCAGAAATAATCTGTATTATCACATGCCTTATTTATATTTGATCATAACTGCTTTTTCTGAGCTCAGCTTTGACTCAGTAAATGAAAAGGTCTTTTCTGTTCTGGGGAAGCATTACTTAATAATGTATAGAATTTGGAATGGACTTTTGATACAAATTCTGTGACTCCTCTGCCTTGCCTTGTGTTTTCCCCAGCATTTGGGTCACAGTTAATTTCCATTAAACAGCCAGAAATGCCTGTGAGTTGATGCAAAGAAACTGTGTTATCTCAGCTGTCTGTTCATTAAGGGGAATGATAGGAAGGTAAGGAAATACTAAAAGCAGTGTGTGGCCATGGTGTCCGATTTGTCAAAGGAAATGTAGAATTTGCTTTGTGCATGAGTATTTCAATTTTTCAAGTTCATGGGTTTGGAAAGCACCTCAGCACAGACTATCCAGAAGTTTAATTATCTTATTCCGTTAGATTAAATTACTGAACAGCTTCTTCAAAGATGCTGCTCTGTGTTTGAATAAATATAATATGCAAAATGTGACAATTGCTCCTAGTATGATACCCAAGTGGGATATGGTGGCTTTGTGGTGTCATATTTTGAGAAGTTATTTAAAGACACACAAAAGGACACTGTCACTCTGTTATTAATGTTAAAAATTGTTGATGCTGTGTGAAGTGTGTTTTTTCTAATTAGAGGAAAGCTGCAGAGTACCATTTCCATAATCAACATGGGAACAAAAACTCAGCAAAATTTCATGTATTTGCAGTGAAACTGCTCTTCAGCAACATAAAAATGGCTTTTATAACATAAAGGCTGTAATTAGAATAAGTCAAATCAGTTGGAAACGATTAAAGCCAGAACAGGCTAAGCAACCTTCTAAATATTTGTCTGGAGATTAGCCCCACTCTTACAGCCCCTGAGAAGCATCTTTGATTTACTTATAATGCTTGACGTGGCAAAGATAATCCTGCAGAAGGCAAACGAACACAAATTTAGATGTGCAGTTTGGCTCTCTTTGTTGATTTGACAGGAGGCAGCATATTGGATGTGATGTTGAAGAAATGAGTATGGGGTCACATTAGACAAATTGCCTAACACCCCCCCAGCTTCCCCCTCCCTGATCATCATTTTAAATTCTTTAAAAAAAGTACTCATTCTTTGAAGCTTTTAGAGGATGCACTTTAGAAGTCCATGTGGAATAATTTTCCACATGTCTATGCGACAGTTGATGTGAGTCTCATTGTATTGAAAATTATAGTCCTGAGATGGAACTTTCTGCTTGTTGCTTGTCTGACATCAGCTATTAAAATGCAAGTAATGCTTGGCAGGTATAAATTTGAAGAAGAAAAGAGATTATGTAAGAATATGAGGATTGTTAATATTAATCAGCTAGTGGTGGAGGAATGGTGCTTTACTCCGTAGAAGAGTTCTGCTGGAAAAACAAACAAACCAACCAGACTTTGGGTGGCACCTTAGTGCCCTTTTGGTAACCAGAAAGGAAAAGAGAGAGAGAACTCTTGGGCTTGGTAAACTGTAAGCATGGACTGGCCATTGCCTTGGCTTGTAGATTTAATGGTATCAGCAGAAAGGAGCTGTAATGAAAATCCTATATTTTTGGATCATGATGAACCTCCACACGATTGTTAACCCTTGACTACACCAGGTATAACAGCACAGAATGGGGAAAATTGTCAAGCATATAAAGCTGAAGGATTTGATATGAGTTTGGAATGTTAGTCAGCTTCTTAGATCAAGTTTATACTTGGTGTAGTTTTCCTCTCATTTATAATCTCCACAGCATCCCAAACTTTTTGTTTAGCTGGTGAAAACATAATCAGTGTAATGTATTCTCTTACTGAATTTTAAACAAGACCATTAAAACTCCTTTAACGTGCTAAAGTAAGCTTCAGAGAGGGTTTCCATTTCATCTTTAGCGAGTCGAGGCTGTAGCGCTCCTTCCCTTTGCGCCACAGTGAGAGGCTGTCAATAATTCAATAGCCATGGCCTTGATGGGCCAAGGCCTAACTTAGACTTTAAACAGAGCCAAGCAGCTTGTCAAAGTGTGATGTGCTGTCAATGCCTGACTGATCTATACTGCATGAATCCTCCCTCGGCTCTTGATGTATCCCTGGGAATAAAAAGAAAGCAATTTCAGAAGTAGACCTCGTGTGGAACACCTGTTTGTTTGGAATTTTTAATGAGGGAAAGTTGGGTTAGTAATGAAGCTCAATGGAAGTAATTGTGTTTTTGCTTCGAGGACCAACACTAAATTCCTCTCTAATGGCATTGCTGTGTTTTCAGGGTCTTTGGGAAAGGAAGTCATGGCATTTGCAAATATGTTAGTGCCTTGGAGCAAGTTCATTTGGAGCAAGACTTAAGAACTAATGACAAGTAATCCAAATGCTTAATCCAAATTACCTATTTACATCTTTCAGTTTTATTGATATTATGCTATTAACACTCAGTATTGCAGTAATGAAACCTTTTCAGAGCTATTTGTTTGCAGATTTTCCCCCACACAGTAAGTGACATATATGATGCATTTAGATCTTTTCCAAGTGTTCTGCATTGAATTTGCTTATATTTTATTGTTTACTTGGAAGCTCAGAAATAACTTGTTTTTCTAAGAAAGTCGTTTAGAAAAAAAGTAGAGCTAATGTGGTAATGAGTTGTATTGCACTCCTCTTATGCTTTATCCTTAAATTTAAAAGAAGAATTACATCTAAGGTGCCTTTGAAAAGCTGTAAGGAAGATTAAATAAAGTTTTACAGTATTTTTCTAAGAATCAAAAAGCTAGTGTTATTAAATATATATTTATCTATATTTCAAAGCATTTGAATTTCAGTCGTTGTGTTGCTAAGCTGCTTTTTGATAAATTTTATTGGTATTTAAAGGAGAAAAGTAACATTGTTATTCTCACTCTAAATGCATTTCTATTGCCATTGTCTTCTTTACAAATTCAGGTCTTATGAAGTTTCCATATCTGCAGTAGGTTTTATGAGACATGGAGGTTCTCAGCCTTCAGGTACTTTTTAAATGGAGAACAAGAGAATAATAGAAAATTCAGCATGGCCCTTTTAATGTTTTCAAAATGCAGCAAACTTGTGCAATGGATTAGATAAAGTTGGTTGTTTTTTTTTGGTGAAGCTTTTTCTGTTTTAATTTTAAGTAGCTTGCTCACTGAGTTCTCACTTTTTCAGAAAAGTTGATTTCATTACTTGGTTTGCATGAATGGTATTGCAGCTTTCTTCCTTTGCACAGGGAAGAGGAGGAAACAGTGCGAAATGTGGTTAATAATGTTTCTAACTAAGACTTCAGTGTGTGGGTACCTCTTACTCAAGCATCTAAACCAATTAAAGCCCCCAGTGAAGAGTGTTGAATGGAGATGCAGCCCCTTTTTGTCTAAAAAATCAATCAAAAGGGGAACTGTCCTTTCCTGTTTTCTAAGCTGCTCCTTAAACTCCCCATTCAATGGTCCTACTCCATGTTAGTGCAAAGTGAGGCTGATTTGCTTAACTTAGAGCTTGGAATTGTGTGCAGAACTGTTGATCTGTGCCAGGGTTTGTGTCGATGCTGACTAAGTGGATAACTCCTGTATATTGAGCAGCCAGGCAATGGCCTTTGCATGAAACAAACCTCACATCCCACCGGTTTACCTGTGCTGCTGGAGCTGCTGTGTGCTCATTGCACTCGACAATGGGTAGAGTAATTATATCGGTGCAACAGTTTTCGTGGAGATAATCTTTTTGTTGGGAAAAATTGTGCACCTCAGGCTTCGTAGACTTTGACAGTTTTGGCCTGTGATCTTCCAAATAATTAATTCTTCCAGATTAAGTAGGTATTTTTGACTCTGGCTGCATAGTTGGACAGAAGGAAAGCAAAATAATCCTTCTTTTTTTTTTTTTTTTTACTTTGAAAAATGCTGTAGGCCTTGATGATGCCTTGCCTTGGGTCATGGGCTGAAGACTGCCAATGAGATTGTTCACACCATCAAAACATGAGCAGAACATGAACTTGACCAGAAAAAGAAAGTATCCTGTATGTAGTGCTGTGTATAGAATGCAGGCAAGGTGAAAATACACAAATAAATACTAGCATGCTTGCAAAAATATAAATTAAAAAACCCTTATCTGGGACTGTGGTGGAGTGCGAGACTTCTTTACTCTGACTATGGTTACATTCTTGGCTTTGCTGCCTAGCTGGGCAAGCAGAACTTGGTTGGTTTTCAGAGATGATCATGACATTCAAGGCTGTATCTCCGTGAGGTTTTCCTCCTCCTGGTGTACAAATTGGCCACCAGATACCTGTGCAGGACTCACCAGCTTTTGTTATCCCAGGACTAGGGGTGGAAATCCACTCTTTGCAGACCTTTGCAGCTCTCTTTGGGCGTGACAGAAGTAAGGAAGCTCTTGCAGTCACCCCAGGATCACCAATCTTCAGAAATGTGGATAACCATGATTTGCAGATTCTGTTGTATTTGAAATTGGGCTACAAATTACCACACCTACATTTAGGCATCTAATTCAGAAGGTATTAGTGAGGTTTCCCAGCTGGTGCTCATGGCAGAAGTAACTTTTGCAAATAGTAGAAAAGGTAACCAATATGCAACCTCCCGACTCTATCTAAACAATATTTATTATTAAGGAAAAAGGAAATATTTTCTGGGTTTTGGGGTCTTTTTTGTCTCTCCTTTTATAAGTTTTTAAAAAAGTTGTATTTTTTTTTACTCTCGCCTATTTTAGCTACTTAAAGGTTCTAAAAACACCGTATGAATACCAGATGCACTGTCACGTGACTGAATCCTTGGCCGTGTGTATCTGCTGCTGTTAATTCTGAACATCTTGGTTTCTCTTTGGATTTAGTGTGTGTTTGGTAGTTAGTCACAAGTACCTTTTGCTAATGCACTCAGGAGAGAATCCTCTGGGTTTTCTGATGCTGCCATTCCATATAGAGCCATCTAAGCCCTACAAATGCACAGAACTCTCTTAGCTCTGGAGTGCAGAAAGAACTACCTTTGGGGAACCCTGGGTGCGGCGTGAGTTTGGGAGCAGCCTTGCCTGTTGTACCAAATCGTGAGAAGCTCAGTGTCTGGGAAGCATGAGGAGCTGCAATGGCTAGGTGAAAGTGAATAAAAATGAGGAGACTTGCAAACTGCTTTTGCTCCAGGGCTGGTTTTAATGAGCTTGTCCCTAATGAGTTGTCCCTGCAACTAGCTTCAGGCCTAAACAGATGAGGCAGGGGTTCTGCTAAATTTTTGATGGGATTTGCACTGGTTTTATGAGAAAGCAAGCAGTAGAGAGTGCAAAGTTGTGTCATGAATCTTTTACGAGAGTGGATTGTTGTCCGTCTTGTCAATAGGGATTGTAAGACTCGATTGCTAATAGAAGACAAGCCACATGCTGGTTGTACAGACTAACTTGAATAAATGAGGTGGTGTGCATGGCAAGGGAAGATTTGGTTTGTCAGGAGCAGGGGCTCCATGACCAGCCTGAGATGCTTTCTAAAAATTCCTCTCACCTGATGTTATTGATCAGCAATGGTGGTGGTTGCAGCCAGGTGAAGTCACTGACAAAGGTTGTTTTTGGGCACAGGCAGTCAGGCTCACCATGGACCTTGTTCTGTTTGTTCTAATGCAAAGTTCCTTCATCATTTGATGGTTTTGTGTTGTAAGGCTTATAATGGAAGTTTAAACGTGGATTTGTCCTTGTGTTGTTTTAGCAGTTTGTTGGCTCCAGAAGTAAAATAGAAATTTTTTTTTGAGGGTCTCTCCAATTGGAGAGATTCTTTTTGATGTTTCCATTATGTCTGTTATTACTATTAAGAACTATACAAAAAAAGTATTCCTTAGGTTTGAATTATCCAACAAGATTTTCCCCATCAGTTTAGGCTGTCACAAAACAGTGGTTTAACCTCCTTTATTGAATTTCACATCAGCTTTTGACACTTAGGCTACAGTGTGAAAGTTTGCTAACTCTCTGAAAGTTTTGCTCCTACTGAACAAGTGTTATTTGGCAAGTGTAGCAAAACCACAACTTCATCACAAAACTGATGTCTTTTAGATCAACTAGCTTCTCATATTGTTCCTCAAGTGCAATTTGACTTCTTGTCTTTTGTAGAATTTTCTTTAAAATATGAGGTCTGTGGAGGAAGGAAGATAAATACATATTTTTTTTTGGTTTTACCGAGTTAAACTGAAGAGTACCTGTAGTGAATAAAACTTAAAATATTTAAAGGAGTTATGATTCTTTTAGAATTATGTTGCTCCATAAAGTTGAGCAACTGATTAACAGTTGCATTAAAAATTTTTCTTTTTTTTTTTTTCATGAGTGTAAATAGCAGAAACACGTTCATCAGTTATTTCAAAGATTATCCTGTTCGATATATATTCATGTCTCCATGGTATTTAGTTGAAATGCAGTCATGGTAAATGAGGCCAGGACTTAATATGTCATGTTTCTGTTCCTTAAAATAAAACATTTTCCTTTCCTGTGTTTTAATTTCATCCTTTTTTTTTTTTTTTTAATCTGCTGCTTCTTATTTTTCCCGTGCATACATTATATTTGTTTCTTTTTTTCTCCTAATCTAATTCTCACTTATTTCTTTTTCTAATACTTGATATTTATAAGGTGAATAGGGTGAGGAAAAAATACGTCCACTTAAGCAAAAACTTGTGTGGAGATTGGTTAAAATGGCTTGTCAGAGGTAGTGAAAAGGATCTCAGAACAAATGGGTGTAGTATTACAGCAGAGAAAATGAGTCAGTCACTTGTAAAGGCTGTCCTTAACTAAAAAAAAAGAAAGAAACCCCAACTTTTAGAGATGTAGATATTGTGTAGATGTAGATAAAGTGACCTCCTTACAAGACACTTGGTGTGGCATCAACTAGAAATGACAGGTCTGTGAATCAAAGGACATGGTGAGCATCTGAATCAGAATTTCCAGTTATTTCTTTCCAACATTAGCAATGTGTTGTTTTCTTTGTGGAATACCAGAGCACTCCACCCAGAACTTTGCAAATCCAGGTTCTAGTGAACTTTATTTCATGAACTCTGTATGAGGAGTAGAAATATTTCACTCTAGGGTTTTAATGAATGGTGTATAACTCCTGCTCTCACCATTGCATTTTAGAGCTGAGTCACACAGCAGACTTCCAGACCTGTTTTTTCCAGCCGTTATAATAGGTCACATCATATTGCCAAACTGTTCTTCCTCAGATATTCTGAGTACTTTGCAAGTCTTCAACCTATTTTATCACAGCTCATCCCTCCTTGCCTCCTGCTGTGTCTGCCTTTGTTTTTCTTACAGCTAGAAATTAAACCAAGCCATTTCTGCTGAATTTGCCACATATACGCAGTTCTATAAACAGGAACAGAATTTAGGAGATGTGCGAAAGACGCTATTTTATTGATTCAGGTGGATAATATCACTACTTTTACTGAAGACCAAGTCTGCCTTTCATTTTAAAATTTAGATTTTCAGCCCTGTCTCCAAATCAATGTTTGAAAAGCTTTATGTGAATAAATTTCTCTGAAATTTTCTCTGGCTCAAAAACAAAACAGCAGGGAGAGAGAGGTGTCATCACAGAAGCGTTTAACACTCTTCAAAGGCACAAGTAAATTCTTCTAGATAAAAGAAAAACCATGAAGTTAGGTTTTCCACTGGTCAGGTCATTTCTGAAGAAGATTAACATAATAAGCTTCTGTTGCTAATTTTGATTAATATGGTTTTTCTCAGAGATTTCAAGTGGATTTTTTGTGTTTTGTTTTCCTGTTTGTACCTTGTGACAAATGACCAATCTTTGCCTTTTCCTCTTCTGTCCTGAGATGTGGTTGCCAACAGGACAGCAGCAAAAATTAGTGCTTCACATATAGTTCTGGTCATTTTAGTACAGTCCTAAATTAATTTTAACAATAAAAAAAATATATTTCTTAGTTACCGTATTGTGTTTGATTTAGAGGTGCAACACGAGGCATCATTTTTTCTCTGAAGACTAAGTAAACTTGGATTTATTCTTTTGATGAAGTTTCTTTTCTATCAGCAGGGAAAGTGTACTGTAGCTGTGTTGTTGAGAAAATGACAGTGCATTCCTTGTTTTTGTCCCTTACTGCAGTGATTTTGTAACTGTTGGCCTTTCAAGTACACAGGAAGGCTTCCTCTGTTCTCCTAGGGACAGGGTTTGAGAATAGGTAGAGCAGATGCTTTCTTAGAAACATAAGAAATTGTGTTTTATGGCTTATGTAAATGCCAAATGCCTGGAGTTTTACAATAATTTTTAACATATTGATTATCCTTCTTTCAGATATGTTTTCCCCTCACTTCTAGTATCTTTTAAATACTGAATACCTAGAGGATTTCCCTTAAAATTATTAGATGTTCATATGCTAGGTTGTGATGTAGCCTGTATTAAATTTAAAGCTGTATAACTTCGCTGAAGTCACGGAAGATTCATGTCACACAGAAAGATTTTTCATGCTGTAGATTTCCAGTTGTACCTTTAAAATGGCTCCTGGCAAACCCTTGGAATGACAAACCCTTGGACTGCCAACACAGCAACTTTTTTTATCTGAGTAGATTGGCCCAGAGTGAGTTGTTGCTCTCAGTGTTGTCCCAGTGCCCCTCCTGTTAATCCCATCACTCCAGCTCGGCTGCTGGTGTTCCTCCTGGGAAAGGCACAGAGGAACTGGGGATTTCGATGTGTTTTCTAATGTCTGAGGGTATGGATGGGGTGATCAGCCTTCTTCAGAAATACCACTGCATGGTCTGAGCAGAGCAACAAAGGTGGATTTGAGCAGTGGTTCTGGGTGTCCCCTGGTCATGGCTGTTTCCAGTGTTATTCCTTGGAAAAATGTCATTTTCATGAGACATCAGGGCTATCAAATACCTCAGTTATTTGACTAATAGTAAAAATGGATGTTGTGGTATTGGTTATGAAATTAGGTTTATTAACTTGATTAGCTAATTTTGCTTTCTTCCCTAGGAACAGAGCGTTACACTGTAGGAGTGCAATTGCTCCATCACAGCCAGTCCCAAATCCTTACCTCCTTCAGCTGAGACCTCTGGCCAGCCCTCCTCCTCACCTCCCAATTCCCTAATCTAATCTAGCTCTGTGGGCTTTATGGGGGTTCATTTCAGCAACAGAAGCTGTGCTAGAATTGCTCCATGTGCCAGCAGCCATTTGTACCATCTGGGTACGGAAAAGAGAGGTTAGTGCTACCACAGAGAAAGATCTTTATTCTACTACTAAGCCAGTATAATTCAAGAGTGGCTGCAGAGCAATTGGAAACTGAGAAATGGGCAGCTCTGTAGTTATGGTGAAATGTCAAAATGTAATGAAACAAGGGAAACGTACTGCTTCGTGGTGTGAGCCAAGTTACAAGCAGGTGGCAGCAGTAAATATGTATATAAATAACAATATGGATGAAACGTCAAGGTTTCCAGCTGGCTTTGTAAAGGCATTTCAGGAATATTATACTTAGAGTAACAGTGCAGTTTGACCATTTAATACAAATATGTATCATTTCAAAATGCTTTTATTTAGATTAAGGGCTTAGGTATCCTCAGGTTTTATCATACTTAAAATTTAGATTCTGGCCAAAACCCACCTAAGAGTTTGGGAAACCCCAAACCATGCTGGATGTTTAATGGGAGACTTGCATCCATCTGACACCTGGTTATTTCACATAATGAAACCTGCAGTGTTTCTACCTGTAAAAATGAATGTTTCTACCCTAAAAAATGAGTGTAGAAGACAAGGTTTTTGTATAATGTTCCAGAGCTGTATGTGGAGACCTGTTTGCATGCCAAGCCCATAAACTCACGTGTGATGAAAAATGCAGTCAGGGCCTTTGCTGGCTGGGACAGAAGGTCACCCACAGAGACCTTTCAAACTGGAGAGAAGGAAATGGTCAGTGCCCTCTTTAGGACACGTCAGTCTCAAGCTTGGAGTTCTACCTTCTGCTGTCAGTTCAATGATTTTATTAGCTTTGAGGGAAGTTGTTCGCTATGATCAACATTATAAAAGTTTCACAATAGAGAGCATCAAAGAAAAAGAAGAAAAAGCATTCTAAAATAGATTTTTTTTTTTTTTTGTATTTAACACGTGGCTGCTCATACCACCTTCTCTGAAAGACCTCTGGCATGTTTCATAACTTTCAACTCAAGTATTCCTAGTTAAGTTTGCAAGCAAGTCACATATTGATTGGAAAAGCAGATAATAATGACAGTGACCTCTTAACAAAGCCTCTAAAGCCAAATATATTAACAGTTGTTAAACAATCCTTACATTTTATTTCTGAGTTGCTCCTTTAGAGAGCAGCATTAGCATTGCCTTGTGCTCTGTCCTGTGTCCTGAAGATCAAGGAACTTTGTTCCAGCATTTTGAAAACATGAGATGAACACAAATTAAACTGCTTTCAACATAGTGATATTATAGGGATATATTAGATTTATGTCAAGAACTAGAACGTTATGCTGTGACACTATTGCCTTTTTTAGTTTAAATAATTTTAAAAGACAAGTAATGAAATGAAGAAGTCCTTAGAAATGGAGACTACCAGTCCACTAACAGGAATTAGGGCTGCTAAGTTACCGACTGGGACTGTCAAAATCAACTTCCAACTGGTTACTGAGTTTTTGTGACTAAAACAGAACTCCTTGTAATGCAGAGTCACTTAAGCACATCTGTTACGTTGATGTATCACTGGTTTTATGGACCTGGATTAATTCCAGAGTAAACAGTGAGCACTCTGCTGAAAGGCTGTAAACATAGATACAAGTCATTCATCTAGAAATCCCCAAGCAGAATTTGCCAAAGGGCTAAGTGCCTCAAGTATTTTACCCTTTTTGATGTAGCAAGATGCTAATATTGTGCATTCTGTAATGCTCAGGGTGACAGGGGACAGAGAGGTGGCAAGGTTTTCTCCTTTCATTACTTACGGTTAAATTTGCCTCCCTCTAGTATTGAAGTGTTATCAGTCCTGAAGTTGCGCTAAGAATTCGTGAAGTGGGAGTTGTTCCACCTTGAGTAAATGCAGGCTAAAAATTGTGAGTTCAGCCTAGCAAAAATGAGGAATAAGTTATAATTTAGGTGTAACTTTAATGGCATTTTTCATCTGTTCTTAAAATAATCAGGGTAAATTGATTGGGCAGCTTCCCAGAACTTAGAATCACCTAACTTGTATCTAGGATTAGATCTAAATGTATCAGTGCTGGATCCATGCCTGAAAGGAAGGAAAGCATGATGTCTTCTGTAGAGATCAGTTTGGGGATTTTAGGCTGTGGTGAATGCAGAGTACAACCTTGCGCCAAGCAGTGGAAAAAATCAGAAATTTTTCCAATTTAGAATCTGGATTTGGAATCTGAATCTTCTTAATTGTAGCTGGGATAATCCTCAGAGGTCTAAAGACTGAATTTTAGAAAAATTTAAATCGTTATCTAAAGTCCTGATGTCAGCCATGTATTTTGTAGTTGCCGTAAGTCATGAAATATTAAACGAATTTTTATTTTTAAGAATGAAGTTATTTTTAGGATTTTTCTCTTAAATATCACTAATCATTATTTTCAGTTGTCCCAAATCTTGTCCAGAGGGATGTCTCTTGTCTTGCACTCTGAGGAGGAAGAGTTAATTTATTTTTACTGAAAATTTACCTGGGGTCTGCAAAACCTAAAGTTCTTCTTATCAACAGGGAATTAGTTGAATTGAAATGAATAGGCAGATTTTACTTGTGTTCTTAGTGGTTATATATATATACACACATACATATATATAAAAAATAGACATAATATGTATTTACATATATATGTATTATGTAATATGTATTAATGTATACATTAAATTTATATATTAATCAACTGGGATTGTCGTTGTGTTCCATAACTTACAAGAGATGCGTTGTAGGTGCTTCTGATACAGTCTCTGCTTTTAGTTTTTCAAATGCAGCTGTATGTCCTTCAGAGGTAGCTGTATATCCTGCATGGATAGTTAATATTATCCTGGGCAAAGGCACAATTGAGCACTTGTGCTTTTGCCTTGGCAGATGTGGTATTTAGTGTGTAAATAATAGATCAATAAAGTGGTTATATTCAGCTGATATACACAGGACTTGCTACTTACTCCTGCAGATTTTGTAGTAGATCAGAACCTGCTTCTGGCAGCTTTCAAAGTTGCTAACTGAGCACAGCTTCAATATAAAGTAACTGGAGTGGGATTTGTGAGTGTCATGAATTTTTATCTGTTTATATGATATTTTTATAACTAAGTATTAAAGAAGACACTAACACTTGGAACTCAGTTTAAATGAGCGCAACGTTGAGATCAAAAGAGAAAACGCTCTCCTGAAAGGCCAGGTCATTGCTTTTCCCTGGGAAGTGATCAAAGCTGGCTTCATTGGAGCTGTGGTTAAACACTGCTGCAGCATCACGGCGCTTGGCTTTCTTTTCTTTTCCACATCATTTTGCTGTACCCCCTACAAGGACAGTGAAGGACCTCCTAGAAGAAAGGACAGCATGTGTGGCAGAATTCCCCATGAGGTTCCATCACATTTGGTTTAAACATTTCGTATTCGTCTCGAGTCCCTTTTATGCTGGTTTTATGCTGATTATACCTAGAGGCCATTAAATGTTATCAGATGCTTTATATTTGCAATTTTGAATGCGATACATGATAGGAAATTCTTTTACAGGGGGATGTTTGACATGGAGCATGAACATATTAAAGTGGATGTACTTCCAGAAACTCACAGAGGTTGAGGGCATCTTTTTTTGCTCTTTTAACTCCCAACTGCTGGCTGTGGCTTATGGCTCTGAGGTGGGGGAGATGAGGTAGATTTTAAACATCCATTCCCGTAACTTTGCTGCTTTGAAATGCAAACCCACAAAAGCTCATACAGATGATCATATTTGTTTATTCAGGCAGTCCAGAATGTGGTTTTAAGGACGGTGCTGAGAGATCTAAATCCGGTGTTCTATTTTATTATACTCCCTGTGACTATTGAAGTTGACATGCTGGAGGTATGAAGCTGAATAGAAGGGAGTACTGAGCAGAGTGTGATGTGAACAAACTGGTGTGCATTTCTCAGCTCTCACTGAGGAAAGTTCTTAGCCTGGTTGTGTGAAAGATAAAATTTCTTCTGTGGAGGGAGAGAGAGAGCAGCGTGTTTGGAGTATATGTAAAAATGGAAAAGTTCAATGCACAGGGTTTTAATCTTCAGAGCACCCCAGGAGCTGTAATCCTGACAGCATGCATGGTGTAGGTAACCAGTATAATCTGGTTCTTTGAGGAGAAGAGACAGGGATGTGTTCTTAGCAGGGCAGTGGATCAGTTCCCAAAACAGCCTGCAAATTCCAGAGTTCTTCACTTGTTCCATGCCTTTATCACCAAGACCAGCCTTTCTTGAAAGTGAAGGAAATCATATAGATATATGCAAATAATATATTATTTCCCCATTGTTCTACAGCACAAATGTAAAATAACAATGGCCTGAATGTTGTTTCTGTCATGTGGGTGGCACACACTTTTGGACAAAGTGGTTATTGGCATGAGAATTAGTAAAATTATAAATCCTGTTTAGGATTTATAATTGTTTAGAACTACCAAAGCAAGTCCTACACAGATGAAAACCTTGGGAAGCAGAAAATAGCATTCCGCAAGTTAACCTGTTTTAAATGGTTTTTAATAACTTTTGAAATCCCATTCTTTGATATTTAACACATTTAGAGGTTTGAACTTAGAGGAGTGCTAATGTTGCTTGTATGGTGTTGTCAGATGTCTGGACTAAGAGAATTTCGGTTCATGTCTATAGATGAGTATCACTCATTACTCATATCCTACTTTTCCATGGCCCTGAAGAGCTGTGTGGCCTTGAACAAATCATGCAACCTCCCCATGCTTCATTTCCCATCTTTGAAACGGGTATAATATGATTTCTTTTTTAAAAAATTAATGGTTTTCAGCATGAGTGGTGCACTCTCCAGGGGAGTGATCGGCTCTGGGAACCATCATTTTCAGTTTGGTTGAGGAGGGGGCACAGCACCTATTTTTCCAAGCTCACTTTGGTGTTACTCTCGGAGCAGAGGCTCCCAAATCTCAGCAGGATGAAGCCCAGGAGGGGAGAGGCAGGGAGGGAGCTCTGTCTGCAGGGAAGGCAGATGCACTCCTGCCTCTGGCGGGCCTTACATCACCGGCAGAGCTGCCTCCTGAGCAATTCCATCATTTCAGCTCTAGTGAAAGTTGAATAAAAAGTGGGGTTTTTTCCCCTGGTTTGCTGTAAAATGGAGTAAATGTGGCACACTTGGATTTTCATTGACCCCCCATCTTTGAGCTCTTCCAGTAAATGGTGGAATGGGCATTCAGCAGCCAGAAAAAACAAACGTGCAAAACAAGGACTGCAGAATGGAAATCTGAAACAGAAATGCTCCACTTGTATTCTTCTTGTAAAGGAGCTGCTCTTTGTAAGTTTTGCAGATGCCTATCATAACAAAAAAACCCCCCATCTTTTAAAGGCAGCAGGAACCACTTAAATCATATGTATAATTATCTCAATAAAATATTAAGCTACTGGTGCAGCAGTGTTCTGTAAAAGAACACTAATTGAGAAGCAGGTTCACTTGTCGCTGTTGTGTGCAGGTTTTTCACTTGTGAGGAGGGAAAGGATGTTATGCTTTTAAGCTTTTAAAAACTTTTCCCCTACTTTCATATTTTAAAATTGCAAGCTACATAATCATTTGAAAAACAAAGCACAGAAATGCGATGGTGCTGCTACCACCTACAAACCTGAATTTTTACATGATAGGTTTTCTCAGACGATTTCATTTTTTGAGCATCTTTCCTTTTCCTGCTGGTTGTATCTATTCCTTTGCATCAAGGATCACTAATTTAGACCTGTTCTCAGGTGATGCCTTGCCCAGGAGGTGTAAGAGTCCACAGTTCTCATAGGTGGGGTAGTTCACACTGGGTGCAAAGGTAGACAGATGACATTGTGTCACTTTTTGATCCTTTCCTAAAGATATTTTGGAGCTCTTTCCAGTAAGTATTTATTTCTTTTGTACCTGATGCGTCTTCAAGTTCACCACCTCCATATTAATTTGAAATTTGCCGGTGCAGCCTTAAATCTCATCTCCAAAACACCTTCCAGGCTGCAGAAATGACAAACAGTGGAATGGTTCACTGATGGAGACACATCCACCCCTCAGTCTGAACGGTGGGATTTGTCCATTCTGGGTCATTTCTCAGCTTGATTTCTCAGAGAACAGCCCCTGCCAACATCAGTGTTGGTTCTTTGGTGTGAAAGAGAGAGAGCCACGTCCTGAACAAAACCAGATTCAGGTCATTAATGAGTTTGCCATACCAGGTGTCAGCAAGAAACACATTTGCATTCGGAGCAGTGGCTCTGGTTTGTTGCCCTTCTGTTTCATAGAGCCACCACTTCTTGCAGTGTCTAAATAGCAAAGTACACATTTACAATCTAATCTGTATAAAATATGACAATATTTGCAATGAAAACCTAATGTGCTGCTTTCTCTTCAGATACAGATTGTATATGGTGCTTCTTTTTGCCATTCTAGGTTATTATAACAGCATAAAACTTTGAACTGGTTAAGAGGGATTCAGCCTAACTAGTTTAAAATATTTTTTTTCTTTGGTATTGCTTTTTCCAAGCAGACCTAGTTTAGTCTCAGCCTCATAAATACATCAGGAAACTCTGTTGAAGTGGAAAGGAGGTAACAAGCTGTGTCTGAAAGCTCTAGGATTAAACACATTCAGCAAAAATATTTGACAGAGTCTTTGAGCCTCCTGTTCAACAATGAAAAGAGTGAAAATATCCCATCTCCTGTACCCTGCTTTTATCATCATAGGTACATAAAAGAATACACATCTTGCAAATTAATTGAAATAAGCTCCTGTGTGACCTACCTTAAATTTAAACCAAGCTTGAAAGGTGTTTTGATTAGAATTGGTGACAGTATGCCACAAACCTTGCCTACAAGTCTTCTGAAAAAGAGATAATTATTTTTTGGTATTCTATACCTTTCTAGAGAAAACGTAAATGTCAGGTCTGACAAAATCTACGTAAGTTTGCAGTCATCGTAGCATCTATTAATCTCTTGCAGACATTTAAATTCTATTTTAATTCAGAAAGAGAACTATTTTTTACATGCTACGTTTTGACCTCTCTCTGGAAAAATGTGCCGATAGAAGGCAGAGCATGAATCCTTCATGTGTTAATGCCAGCAAACCCTTCTGAAGGGTTTGTTGTTGCGAGGAAGGACCAAGATAACCAAGGACTGATTGACCATTTCACTGCTGGCTCAGTCACCATCCACATCTTTATAGTCATTTTCGTACTGCTGTGAAATTGGTACTTCCTAGAACACACCCAGGCATCCTCCAGACAGAGAACCTCCAAGGAATTCTGAAGGTGCAGATTTTCTAGTTGCTGAGGTAAAAAATGAAAGGAAAACGGAAACATGCAGAGAAGGTATGGAGATAAAGATTAAGATACAACAGATTATTTGCAAGTTGGGTCAGTGGATTTAGTTTTTTAACTGATATTGTTGTTGTTATTTTTTAATTTAAAGGAAGTCATAGTCTATCTTCATCAGTCTCCAGTCACTGAGTCCTACACAGTATTTTATCTATTTTTGCTCAATAATTGAAGAGTGTGTATAAGAGAAGAGTTCCTCTTTAATATGTTTGCCTTGTGAATAAAGATACTCCTAGGACCATCAATGAAATTTTTAATGACCGGGTAAAAATTTAATTCAAGACTGCGAAACTGTTCTATTGAAAACTAGGTTTTCCATAATTTTATTTATTTAATATTTAATAAAATTTAATATTAAGTAAGAGAATAAAACATAACTGAATGATATCTTGAGAACTCCAAATCAGGTCTATTTAAGTCAGGTACACGTGACAAGAAGTCCAGACATCCTTACCTATTTATAGAGTTTATTGTGAAGCATGGAGACAGTAAGGAATTTTGCCCCAAATGTGGCAGAATGGGAATAAGGCTGAAGGTTCCAGCTTTTTTTTAATGAAGAAAAGTCCTTAGTTAATATTTATGAATGAAAGGTGTCATCTTGGGTGTGAATGGTGATTCACTGATTCTCTGTGCCCAGTGCAACTACTCAAATTTCAGATGTTTTTCAGAGCAGATGAGCAAATCTATTTCCCAGCAAACACGTGTGAGATTTGTGTTTGATGTGGTAAATCGTGGATGAGGAGTCTGGAGGAAAATGTTCTCTTTAATGTGTATCTGTCTTCGTACTTTTGTTTTTATGCCTGGTCCTGGAGTTTTGAGACATTTCATGGAACTTGCCATGAAATGATCACGGGAGATACTTCAATACCTGTTTCTGGCTTCTTCCACCTCCATGTGAGAAAAAGAAGTTCTAAACACATTTATTTGGTTATCATGGTTTATTGCTTACTGAAGTTAGGATGAGAAGCTACTGATGCTTCTCCTAGTTTCTGTAGAATGCTGTAAAGTGGAGCTAAAAGCATAGGACAGGTTATTTTTTTTTCTAAATTAACTTTATGTAAAGCTGTTGCTGTTAACTAAAGGTTTACCCTTTTATAGTGGTGTGATGACCAGTGTATATCATTGTCTATGGAGATTCCCTAAGGAAAAAATAAAAACATACAAAAACCCCCCATAAAAGCCCAAAACAAACAAAAACCAACCAAACAAAACCAAACAAAATGCCAAAAATCCCACAAAAAAACTAAACAAACAAAAACCCCTATAAAATTTGGCAAAACTGTTGTTTTGATCCATAAGAAAAATTATAATCTGGAGGTTTTTTTCACATGAATGAGTGAAACACACCTTAGAATATATTTTAAAATTATTTCAAAGTTATCACTGGAAACAAAAAAAAAGAAGTGGTTTATTACAATGTTATGATCTATATATTTGGATGAAAGATGTAAGACAGAAATAATTTGTTTCTGATGTCTGATATAATTTACTGTGAGAGATTCCATTTTTCTGAAAAGAAAACTTCTGGGCTGAGAGATACCCTAATTTTAAGCAGGAAATAGTTTCATTGAAAAACAATGTTTTCTAATCATCACATGTATTAAATATTTAGGTCTTAGCCTTTCTTAGGCTGTACTGTAAAGGATGAATCAGGGCCACTTGCAGACGTTCCTTAAATTGACGTTTAAGCTAATTTGCCCACATCATTCTGATGGAGCAATGGTGCATCTCCAAACCAAACGACGAGGATTAAGTATTTTTTCTCAGTTTTTTTTCATCCCTACTGTTTTTCCAGCCAGCTTTCCTTGCTGCCCCGTTGCCCCCAGGTTGAAGGCGCCAGTGGAGCACAGCTCTGGCTGTTCACAGCCTCCTGTGGTGGAGCTGAGAGCAGCAAATTACACTTTGGTGCTGCTCTCCATGAACCTCTGTCCTGCTGGGTGCTATTTATAATCTGCATGCGCAAATATTTTCAGTCATCTAATAACAGCTATTAGTGATAGCTTCAATGACTTCAGCTGTTGAATCTGTGCACTGTTAGGCAATACTCTGCTATTAGGCTTGGCTGGCTGGGGTGGTTGCACGACTTCCAAAATCTCATGCGGTGGCTGTATTTCTCCATCAAGGTGAAGGAATAGAGCCAGGGAAACCTGCTAAAATACATAGAAAATGTATGTCTGAAAATAAGGAACAATTTAAATGAAAGGCTATTAGTGTAGAAACATTTATTTTAATGATTTGGCAAATACAGGAATCTTATTAATTACGATTTACTGATTAGGTTCCCAGAAGCCTTTCCTACCCTGGTGACCCAGGTCAGGATGGCTTTCTTTGCTTACTTTATATAAAGAGATAACGTGAATTCCCTGGATGAATCCTAAGTGACACTTAAAGAATTCTAAGAGGTGTTTTTTTCAGTGCAACGTGTCATTCCTCAGTACATTCTTACGAGAAGTGGTTTAAACAGAAAACAATTCTGAAAAACAGCAAGGCAGGGCAAGTTCATCTTGCTGGGGGATGAGGTAAAATTCGGCTTGTTGCCTGAAAAGCAAGAATGCTGAAAAATGAGCTGTTTGAACAATTCGGTTTCAAGTTGAATCAGGTTAATCCTATAGTAAAACAATTGTTTCTCTTGTTCTCCTCCTCATCCGTCTCCTGGTACAGCCCACAGCACACATTGCCAGGGAGCTGTGCTGCCTTTCCTAACTGCACATCCTTTCCTCTCAGGATGCTCATGTGGCAAGGACTGGAAGTGTTTATCTGGAAAAATAGCCTTTAAAATGGCATTATGTCTTTTTTTTGTTTGCCTGTTTTCAGCCCTGGCTTTATAGGGAATAAACAGAGGGGAACAAGGAGAGGAGCCAGCTCCAGGTGACTGGCCAGCTGCCTGTGGATCAGCACCAGAAAGTGCTCCACAGATTGCAATTTGAAACCCATTAATATAATGGATAAAGTCTATGAAGCATTTTAAAACCTCCCTTGCCTATAGTGCTGCATTTTATAAGCTAGGTGACATCAAAAGAATTGGTTCTGGCTCAGACCAACTAATAAAAATGGATAAGGCTTATTTTTATGCT
This sequence comes from Grantiella picta, assembly GCA_013397955.1. NCBI lineage: Eukaryota > Metazoa > Chordata > Aves > Passeriformes > Meliphagidae > Grantiella > Grantiella picta. Next base: position 705,326 of record VZRM01004180.1, read on the forward strand.
GAATATCAGTAAAAGCATGTGCAGAAGATTACATTTAACATTCTGGCTTTTACCCAGAGCACAACAAAGTCTATCTTATCCCCATCCATCAGGACAGAATTTGATAGGTTTGGAGACCCCAGATTTTCATCTCCTATTGAAGCATGAAGCAGCAGCTCAGGCTTGCATGGAGATTGTGTGAACAGACATTGCTCACTGCGTTATGTTTCCTTGAACACTTATAAAGAAGGTTGTCTAATTAGGCACAATGTTTAAATTGGATACTTGGAATGATTGATACATAAAGCTGGTGTAAAGCATTAGATGTTGTTGTTCTATCTTTCTATATTAGGAATAATGGAAAGAAATGGAATGTCTGGATGGTTCCTGCAGTCAAAGGGAGAAGAGTATCTTTCAGAGCCCAGTAAAAATCCCACATAGTTGTTTTTGTGCCTATACAGCTTTAATCATTGTTAATTTTTCTAGGTACCACATGTTTATTTAAAGCTGATTTTTTTGGTTCAGTAGTCCAGCCTGTACCAGCATTAGCCTCCAGATCTCAACAGCATCCTGTTTATTCTGATCTAGCTTTGCCTGACTGACTCCCCAAAGATAAAATTCACTAAGTGAACTTGACAGATTCCAGGCTGTCTCCATATGGCAGGGACTGGGCTGCAGCTTCTGAGGCTGCCTGGGATTTAAAAGCTGCTCTCACCTTATTAAGATGGCAGCAGTTACATGCAAGGCAAGTTCGCAGGGCTTGTTTGAATTCTTTTGGCTTCTGCTTGAGACCGATCCACGCCGGTTTTGTGAATGTGAATTAGAGCAGCCCAGAAGGAGGACTTTTCTTTTCCAAACAGTTCTTGTACCAGCAAGGGATCAGAAGTGAAATGAATCTATACCTCAGTTGTTGACGATTTTTTTAAGAGGAGTTTAGGCTTACCAGGTGCTAAACGGACCAGACCTCAAGAGATTTCTGGAAAAAAGTGATGAAACAGGGTGAATTTATTTGTTGCTGGGTTTTCCTGCCCTTTTGCCAGCGTGTACTAATCACTTATCTGTTGTTTGGGTTTGGGCTGTTAACGAAATAGTTTAATTGCCCTGTATTAAAAATGTCAAAGCTGCGTTCTGGCAATATCAAAATACTGAACTGAATTGCAAGGAGCATTTTTGAGCATGCAGAACAGCTGAGGATCTTTCTCTACTCATTTAAATCTGTGTGTGGCAGGCAGCCATCATCAGTCACAGAAAAGGGGTTCTCTTAAACTGACTCAATGCTGGTGAAAGAAAATAGTGCTGGAAACAAATAAAATAAAATATCAGTACTTGTCATTTTAAAAAAATCTTAGTGTTAGATCCATTCTCTGATTGTAATTTTTTTGACTGGGTTCACAGGGATAAAATAATTTACTCTGATAGGTTTAAGCGGATCATCCTTAAAATCACAGCATTAGAAAAAGGAATTTAGAAAACACAGACCAAATATTATAAGTGGTTAGTGCTTGTTCTGTGAAATACAGGCACTGCAAAAAACAGTTCTTTAAGAAATAACTTTAAATCAGTGTTGTTGTATTGGGTTTGATGCAGTTATATTTTTCTAAGACAATGAAAGTAGAAGTTGAGGTTTGCTTGGCTATTCCTGTTCCTGCCTGACATTCTTTTTCAGGAGGTTGTGCATACCTGAAAGAGAGAGCAAGAATGAGTGACCTCTGTAAATTTCCTTTGTACTGGACTAGGAGTGGTGATGATCTGATATGAGACTTCCAAAGAAAAATACGTAAAAATCAGAAAAAACCCCAAACTTCTGTGTGTTTAGTTTTGTATTTAAATTATAAGGAACTGAGTTGACTAAAACAAGGAGTGGTGTGTCGTAGTCTCTGCCTATGGATTTTATTGTTACTCTAAGAAGTGGTGTGTGGTTTTGTTTGGTTTTGTTGTTTGTTTTTGTGGTTGTTTCTTGGTTTGTTTGGTGTTTTTTTTTTTTCCTCTCCAGATACTGGTTTTAGATTTGAGAGATTCATTTATATAGAGGCACTGGGGTTTTCTGGTTATCTGTGGTTCTTGCCCTTGCCTCCCTTTCATAGGGGAAGTGATTATCTTCAGTTGGGACCCTTTAATCAATGCTGCATCCCTACCTTTTCCAGAAAGAGAAGCTCTTGTGGAACCCCCTTCAGCATCTTCACAATTCCCATTTTATCTGGAGCTCTGTGAACCAGTTTGTGAAAACTGATTTTTCTCTCAGACATGGTCCATGCTTAGAATCATCTGTGTCTTCCTCCATGCCATTTGTAAGGTTTTTTATCTTCAGTCAATTTGCATTTAGCTGCAGATTGGTTTGTAGCAATAACTACCTGTTTATTTGCTTTCTGAGGCATTGTTCCTTTCTGCATTGTATAATGTAGACTTGTGCCAAATAAGCCCAGCAGTATTTGAGTTGGGAGCGACAGGATTTACCTCGTTACTGTTTCTCACAACATTTGTAATGCTCTTGTGGGCACATGTGTAAGAAATGTCAACTGAGTCATTATTGGGGCGGATGTTCTTAAAGCAGGTGTTTTAAAGGCAAAATTTCAAGTCTCTGAACAAAAAAAGAGACCAAATTCCCAGTCAAGAATTTACAATGAGCAAAGAGGTGAAAGCTTTCTCTTCGCTCTCATCCAATTCTCTTTGATGAGACCCCTCTGTCCTGCTGCAGGTACCACGCTTGGGCAGCACCAGGCCCAGGGTTAGTGTGTAGGGACTGCTTGGAGAAGGAGCCTTTCATGTTGCTTTTGCATAAAAAGGCAGGTGGGTTTGATTTTTAACAATGCACCACAGTCATGTTGTTAAATCTGCTACAAAATTCAGACATCTGCCTTTTTCAGCAGCTGTAGCAGACACATTCAGTGCCCCTTCCAGGCTCATGTTTTATGTTGCCCAAACCTATTTGAGATTTAAACCCAACAGAGGTGCCTTTTGCATTTGTATTTTGCATGTCTTTTTTATGTCATTGATATGAATCGCTTTGATGCTGCTGCATTTGTAGATCTCTTGTGTTTGTGAAGTGAGAATCTTTTTATTTTTAATTTTCTGTTGTATGGACTAGGCTGTAGGAATGCTTAATGCCACTGACTTAACAGTAAATTGAAATCCGTTATTTGAGTGAACAATTAAATGGCTTCTCTGCTAAACCCGGATGTTAATGGCCACGGAATGGCATAAGATAAAATGAAATGATCAGAGCAGGCAGCTCAGCCTCACTCTGTAAACATCTAGGTTGGCTGAGGTGCAGCAGTCTGTGTTTCCAGCAGGGCTGGCAGGGGCAGAGGTGTGAGTGTTCCTCTGCACACAGGCACAGCCTGACTTTAAGCTGCTCATAGACAAGTTTGAAGCGTTCTTGATTATTTTTTCCCCCCACAGAATCTTATGAGTTGTCTTGGCACTTAAAAGATGGCATGGTTATCCTGGGCTTGAACTGCTGCTAACACTGCACAGCAGAGAGAAAAAAACACCTAAGAGGTCTTCAGCACCTCCCAGTTAATCCAGAAAATGCCATCTGACCACAGCTTTGAGAGTTTTTTTAATCTGTCTAGAAAGTTAGAGTTTGAGGTGGTTTTTATTTTTTTTTTGCTTGGGTTGTGTTTTTTCTTGTTTGTTTGTTTGTTTGATTTTTTTAATTTTATTTTTTATTTTTACCTGGCTGCAAATTTTTTGTGAGATAGTAATAATAAGAAATAGAAGACAATGGCTACTTTGGATAATCCAGTTGTTAATTACATATTTAATTGCCCTGCTTTTTTCTCTTGTGTTGTTTTTAGAACATGGTAACGTTAAGTAGCAATTGATTTACATTCACTTATTTAACATTGAATTGAAGTGGTGCATCTTTTATGCAATAACGACAAACCAAATATGTATGAAAATGTAAGGAGCTGTTTAGTAACACAGAACACACTGGTTTGGGTCATAGTTTACTTTACTGCTGTTTGTGAATCAAGTTACCTGTAAACTTTATTTCAGCTTATAATAATGAGGAGACAGAAACATTTCTGTATTTTAGGATGGTCTAACCTGTGTCTGAACTATAAAATACGGAAGTTTTACTGTAGATAGTGTTTAGGATTATTGGAAAGCTGGGGTTTGGGTTGAAAGTTTTACAGTAGGTATTGTTCAGGATTATTTGAAAGCTGAGGTTTGTGTTTGCAGGAAAGGAGCTCCACAAGTTCTGTTAACATGCTGATTTTAGTGAATGAAGTTTTTCAGCAATGTGTCATTTTCCGCCCAAGATCATGAGTCAGGCTGGTCAGCTCGGTTTTCAAGGAGGAGAGCAGTTCCACGGACTGCCTCAAAATGTCTCTTGCTTGAAAAAATCAAGCTTTCATGTTGGCTTCTGCAGAGGAATTTTTTTCAGTCTTGTACTCTCAGTTTGGTTCAAACTGGGAATTTACTCTCTACCAGGCTGGTGAGAAGCTGGATTTACACGTTTCTGGAGAGCAATGCATTAGAGCCAAGTTCTGTGCATGAGAAACTGGCCCAGGTTGCCTTCTTTTACATTTTCCCTTCAGTTTTCTGAGGAGATATTAACAAAACAGTTCACTATATTTAGAATGCTAATGGCAGTCAAGTTACGTCAAAAGAGGGATCTATTATTAAATTGGCAGAATGTCAGTGGTAGAAATCAGCTATAACTCCCTCTGCATGTCATTAGCTGGAAAAAATCACATGCAAATTTTCTACATTGATCAAAATTCCATTTCTCACTGATTTTTTGCTGTGTTAGACCTAAGACAGAATAAGAAATTCTCCTTGGGTGTATTTTAGTGCGCACCAGAAATTGCAGTGCTCGAAGCCCGTTTTTTTGCCTCATGATAGTTTATGCATTCATCCCTCCCTTAGAAATGATGTTTACTTAAGTTAGTGAAGGCTGGGTGAGGTCTTTTTACATTTAAAAGAGATTTCCCACATATCTCTTTTTGATTGTCACATCCTTCAGTGCGCTTGTCCAAATCCTACCCACATGCCACTATGCAGATGAGGCACTCCCACATAGGGAATGTTCTGCACAGAAATCATGGAACGCCTCAGCACAGCCTTTTTTTTTTTTTTCTCCTTCTTTTTAAGAAATAGACTCCTAAAAACTTCTAAAGACAGCACAATTCTGCCCACCAGCTGAGGATAATGTAGGGGTACCTTTAAAATATGTTGTTATATAAGCTGATAGGAAAAAAAACAAAAAGAAGCAAAAATGGCGAAGTTTTGCTGCAGCTTTAGAAAGTTGCCAGCTGCCTGAGATAGCAGAATAAACTAGTTTAATTCACTTAAGCTATATTATATGTAAGTCAAAAAAACTGACACAGATTTAGCTGGCAAACCTCTACATCCCTGACTGAAGAAAACTGCAATGCTAAGACCAGGGTAAGATTCATTTGCTCTTAATACTTTTCCGACGCATCAGCCGTCATTCCATTGCTGCTGAGGATGCTTTTCACAGGAGCAGCAAAGCTGGTGTGCTGGTTGTCGTTTAATTTGCAGTTTAATGCAACTTTAATTTGCTTTGCCAGATTAGCAAAGGGAGCTCTGCTCTGTTGGTCAGTCCCAGAGAGGATCTGTGCAGCTTTTACACCTTCACTGCTCCCTGCGCTGGGGATGCTTTGCTGCCTGCTGATCAAATCTGTTGTCAGCTGTTCCATTTGCAAGCGCTGTTTGTGTCCTGTTTGGAGAGCAGCTTTGGTTCAGAGGAGCTCCCCTGCGCTGCTCATGGTGAGAGAGCTGTTTGCAGGGCAGTTTGTAATCCTTGGGGCTTTAAGGTGGTAGATGAATGGAAATGTGTACATGCATCACAAATTGTTGCTTTCTACAAAAATTCTGCTTGTTTTTTGTTTTGTTTTGTTTTTTTTTTTAAGAACAACTTAAACCAGAATCTGAAACAACCTGAACAGAATCTAACATTGTAGCTCAAACAAATATTTTTTAAACGTTCCTTGTTCCGTTGCAGTTTAAACTAAAGCAGACATTAGAAGCTGGATTCTTTTATGTTTTGCCTTCTTCTCTTTTTTTTTTTTTCCTTATTAGTCAAAATTAATTAATAATGATAGAGTTTGCTGTTGGATTCTTCATAGTTCAGTGATTGGTTTCCATATGTTGAAATAAGTAACTATTTAAAGCCATCTGTTTCCCTTAGAAGTAAGAGTGTTTTCATTAGTGTTTGGCATTTAACTCATACTTGAAAAATTAAATTCAGGCTAAGTTTAAGTTGATCCTTCTGGACATCATTCAAACAACAATGTATGGTGTATTTGAAAAACTATGTGGGTTCTTTTTATTAATAATATTTGAGGTGTTATTTGCATTTGGAAATCGCTTAACTCAAACATTAAAAATAAGTGTGATACACAAAACTGAACAAGAAAGCCTCCTGCTAATTAGCTGAGTGGGATGTAAGCCATGAATAGGCCTTATTCATGTCTTTTCCTTGAAGGTAAATTTATCTAATAAGCTGCTGGCCAAAAGCAATTTTCTATTTCCATTTTTTCATTGCTAAAAATTAGGAAGACATTTACTGTATCACTTGAATCAGAAGTTGTCTTCTCCTTGCTTCTGCTCACGATAATGTGATTTCTCTGCTAAGTTTTGGATGCTACTGATATTCTTAGCTTGTTCCTGGGAAAGCCATAAAATCCTGAGTCAGGTCACTTGGCAGTCAAGTGGAAGAGAAAACTGCTTTTCCGCTATATTGTATTGCTTTAAATTGCAAATGTCTCTGTATTTGCTTCAGGTTTTTGTTTCATTTTGTTTTGTTTTTAATCCTGCTGTTGCACTCTCTGTGTTAGAATCTAAGATTTATATTTCTTTGACTGTTTAATGTTTCCTTTCATCGCCTTCATAAATAGTAATGACTAGCTTATGTATATCCAGGGAAGTAAGGCAAAAAGCCCTTGAGTGTGCCAAGTCTGAAAAAATTTAAATTAGTGTATCAAATGTTAGAAGAAGAGGAATTAAGGCTCTTATCAGCTAACCATAAGCCAAGAATCTTTTAAATTCTAACAAAGGTCGGGTGGATACAGCTAAATCTGCCTTTACTTAAGAAAGACAATAGCAGGCGTGTGGTTCAAAGTAAAAGATTTCACCTTAATAAAAGCTATTTAACATATTATTCTAAATCCACAAAAAGGCAGATTTTTATTCCGAAGTGTAGATCATTTCTGGTAGGGGAATCCCACAAATTTTAATGAACACGTTTCCCTTGCTCATTTCTAATTAACTGCAGCACTTAGATTGCAGGATGCCAGCCTTCAAGGCTGAGTTTCTGATGGTAATAAAGCACTCGAGGTGGTATTTAATTAAAGCAGAGTGGGGCTAGAAAAGACCTGAGCAGGGCTGAAACACGAATCCTTTTGCATTGCCCAGCGTCCCCTTGTGATTGTGATTGATGAGTTGATTTCTCTTTACAACTTCATTTGCATGGTGTGGCAATAGCCGCAGGCAGAGGTGCTGTGCCTTTCTGGATCACAGCTCCCCATTAGGATGAGCTAATGTGCTAAATGGGGTAGGGTAGGGTGAAGAGCTCTCCTGCCTCTCGGGCAACCTATTAAATATTGGGTTTGTGGTGGCTGGTGTGAATCCCCGTGTAAATGCTGGTGTTTGTGATATCTTTATGTCTTTTTACCTTGAAAATACATATTCTTCCATCCACTATCTGTCCTACCCTTTCCCTCTTCTATTTATCTCAGTTGTGTTAAAGTGATCATGTCAGGTAGTGGCTGCTATGAGGAATGGCTGTAGAGCTTTTTTTTTTTTGAGATTCATAGACATGAAGGGAATTGGTCAGGATTTTCTTAAAAATATCGACTTACTATCATCCCTATGACTAGAATTCTTAGCTAGTGAAATTCTAACTCCAGCTGGAAACTTCTGTAGCGCAGAGCTGCTTGTTTTCACCCGAAAGGTTGTAGTGGGGCTATCCAAGCTGCTGGTTCTGTCAGTGTGCTTGGCCATGAGGATAGAGCCATCAACACCCTGCCCCTCACAACTGCTGCTCCTGGAAGCAGTTGAGCAATTTAGACATCTGAATAGATCTCCATGTCATGCATCCATGAGCATTTCCAGCAGTGAATTTCGACTGGATTAGTATATTTGCTCTGGCAGCAGAGGAAGCCAAGAGTATCTCGGGATGTGTAAGCAGGAGAGCAAATTGACAGAAGTGATTTTCTCACTTTACCTGGTCTTTGTTCAATTGCATCCACAATATTTGGCACAGTTTGTGTCTCTCCAATGCAAGAGAGGATGTTCAGCACAGGGAGTCCAGGAGGTGTGTGCTGAGAGGCTGGGGGAACTGTACAGGTTCAGCCTGGGGGAACTGTACAGGTTCAGCCTGGGGAGGGGAAGGATCCACTGTCACCTAACAGGGAGCAAGTCTCTTCCCAGAGGTGCATGGTGGGAGGACAAGGGACAACACTTTTTGTGAAATTGGGACATTATGAGGAATAACTTCATCCGTGAGGACAATTTAGCACTGGAACAGGTTGTCTGGAGGTTTGCACTAGTGCTTTGAAAACACTGTGGGGATGTACCCCGAGCCCCTGTCCTGAGCACAAAACCAGCCTTGGAGCAGGAGGTTGGGCTGCAGCTCAGAGCAGTTCAACATGCTAAACCTTCGCAGCCACACACCTTCTTATTTTTCCCAGCTGCTGCGTATTTTCAAAAATACAATCTACATCTAGTTTCTTACATTTAAGTTGGCTGATGCAGCGTAAAACAGACATGCAAATCTTTAGAAAGCTCTCTGTACCTCTGGGCTGTCCTGCCATTTTCTTGCTGCCACTTTAGGGACAGGTTGGTCCATCTGCCACTTGCTGCTTAGCATTTAGTGAGGAGAATGCTGTTAGCCTTTGGCTTTTAGATCAAAGTGTCATTGAACCTACACAGAAGGGAAGAAATCTTTTAAATCTATGAAAAATAGCAGCTTGTGCACTTGAACAACCTAAAGGGTTACCATTGCTTCTGTTGAGATTTCAGGCAGATTTTTATTTTCCAGTCACCGTCAATCTCTCAGGTCAAGTATTTATTCCTTTTGCACTCTTTCTTCTCGTGTAAGTAAATGAGTGTTTTTAAGCTAGCAAGGCTATTTGTTTTTCTGAGTTCACAAGTGCAGGCTTTTTTCAAAGCTAGGTGTCTACGCTCACATTTGAAAATAAATTTTCAAAATTAATGGCTCATTTGGAATGAAAATACAGTAGTTATTGCATATTTTCGTTATTATTAGGCAAGGGGAACTCCTGCATCACTGTCCTTTACCTTGCTTGTTTTCTAGATGTTTGGAGTTAAATAGAGGGAAGCTAGTTTTTCTCTGAATTCTGTGGTTTGTTTTTTTTTTTCTGGGTTGCAGTTAACACACAGCTGACTTAATGGCACATACCTGGCAAATGCAGTTTTGTTAGAGTGGATTAGTTATTCCTGTCTAATACTGAAGTAATTTGTATTTCAAAACCCAGTGCTAGTTGCAGATGAACCGCAGGTGATTTTAAAATAAAACTTGTTGTAAATTATTCTTAAAAAAACCAACCAAACAAACAAAAAACCACAAACAAACAAACAACAAAAAAACCCAACCCGAGATTATTTAAAAAACTTGCACATGAATAAGAGAATTTGAGGACCTGCAAGATATGGTGTTGCTGTGGAGTTTTTTGCATCAGGAATTTGCATTGCTGAAGGGAAAGCTTACTTCCTCTGAGGCTCTGCACAGAGGTTGGGTACTCTGCTTTTAGTTTTAAACTATTTGCCTTTTTGTTTTATGTAATTCTATTAATACTCTTTTCACCTAAGGCAATGGGAACCCCTGTTTAGCTGGGTGCTGGGGCTCATGGTGTTGCAGTAGCTTGCTAATTTATTTATTTTTAAGTGTTATTTTAACTGCAAAGGTGCAGTGATGTTGCCCTGACAGAGTGACAGAATGTAATATGTTAGCAAATTCTGGCAGCAAACTATGCTCTTAAAATTTCTGGTTTTGTGTGTGTAAGAAACGGAAACAAAATATAAATTGTTTGAATTGTCAAAGACAAAGAAAGAGAGAAAGCAGGATTAAGTTCAGAGTAGCTTCACCCTTGGTCTCACTTTTCTGCACAGGGCAATAGAGGCTTTTGCAATGTGCACTGCTTAAATGGTTTGAATTAATGCCATATTCTCTGTTTAACTGGAAATACTTTATATCATAATTTGTTTGCTTCTGAAGCGTGTGAGAGGTCTTGAGTTCAGGTTGTTTAACTGGTGTTCAATCTGTGCTACTAAAATGAAGTTAAAATAATAATTTGAAAATTTTATTTCGTAATCCTTATTAGCAAACAATGTTTTCGGATCAATTTACTATGCTCCATAACTCTCCATTGAATTTGGTTCTTCGTTTGATACCATGAACACATATATGTGTGTGTGACAATATAATTGAATTTGGTGTGCATTGCTTTTCTTAATTGACGCTGTTAGTCATTGCAGACCTCTTCACTGGATGATATAAATTTACATTTTGACGTTCTGTTAACTGAAATTAGCTGATTGGGTTTTTTTTTCTTTTTTTTCCCCTCCTCTTATTCTTTAGAACTGTTGGCAGGGGACATATTAATAGCTGTAGAATTTAGGAATCTATTTCAAACACTGAGCATTTTTATTAATACATGAAGTCATCTGAGAAGCAGTGAGCTCTTTGTGGTTATTTGCAAAATAGATTTGTATATGTATTGTTATACTTACATAGTGTATATAAACATATACTATGTAAGCATAAGTTAACATACTTACCCTTTCATCAAGACCAACAAATAGGTATTTCCATAGTTGTGTCAAGTTCCAAAACATATTTTCATCCTCCAAATCCTGGATCAATTGGCTATAATGGTGTCTGGAATAAATGAGAGCAGATGAAAACATTCTCTAAACTGTTCTAATCCTGTAGCCTGATTTCTCCTCAAAATGGTTCAGAATGGCTCAGAATTCAATGAGAGATTTTGCATCAAACTTAAAATCCATGTGGAGGTCATGCCTTGTTTTTCATTCAGTGACTTAGACGGAATTATTCTGTTACCATGTCAGTCAGATAACATTTGGTATCTACTGTATCTCAATTGCTGCAGTAAACATTAAAGGGGAGGATCAGATTGCTGTGGGTAGGTGCAGAAAGAGGGTGCAGAGGAGGTAATAAAGAAGGACAATATGAAGAAGAGTGAGGGGGAACAAAGGGAGGTTTAAAATATTGGGGAAAGTGAATCAGGAGCTGAATGAGAAGAGAGGAGAACTCACTACAAGGCTTGGCCAAATAGACTCAGTACCTTTGTAGAGGTGGATTGTGCCTTTTAGTCCCTATTTTGGATCCTGAATTCTGTCCATGCAGTGCTCATGTCCTCTGAGGTGGACTGAGCCTGCCTAAGTGCATGCCTGACATATGTGTCACTTAACAGTTTTGACTGCTTTCCCAGAATTAAATTCGTGTTTCAAAGTTTTTGTTGTATTTAGTGTCAGGCAGCTGAAAACTGCCTTCTTTCTGATAGATTATATAGCCATCATTTTTCACTGTTGTTCAGATAAGCCATTAAACATATGTAGAAAAAGAGCATTTCAGTAAAAACCCACCCAGTTTGTGCACTGCATTGCTCAGACACCTTTTCCAGAGCACAGTCCTTCACATCCCTGATTCTAAAGCTGACAAAAATCAGCAAGCTTTAGTGAGCACATGCTATTGTTTCTTTTTAAACATGTTTTTAACACATTTAAAAACATATGATGATAATGCTTTACTCTCAGGGAAATTAGCAACACTCATTATGCCTCTTGCTGTTCCAAGGAAGATGCCATGTTAAACTGGAGAAGAACGCCAGGAATTGACAGGACACACAATACTGTCACCATGAGTTCAGGCATATTTGCTGTGCATTAAAATGACAATGGAATAGATTAGTTTGAGGGTATAATACATACCAAAATTGTTCTATACAGATATCAGAATATTAAATAAAAGGGAAAGCCTTCATAAAGTCTCATATAATCCCTCTTGGCATGGCTATATGAGTAGGTATTCAAGTTTTTTCCTTTAAGTACGCTGATATGATTAAATTTAACTTGACACAGGTGATGTACTGTACCATGTGATTGTAATATTTAAAAGAAAATCACTTTTCTGATTGAATACCTACTTGCTATCAATTCCTGTGTAGCAGTATCTAATCTGAATTTCTTCTGCAGCTAAAATGCAAACACATTTGCTGTATTCTCCATCTCACTGGCTGCGCACTCAGCAAACGCAGAGCCGCTTCAATATTTTTGGTATCTTATTTAATCTAATGTTCTCCTATAAAAGCCAGCCAGTTCACATTGATTATAAACAGTTTCCAGGCTGTAACTTTTCTCTTCCAGAAGTGGTGTGTGTATTTTCACTAATTCTGGAGTTGGGATGCTGTGGCTGCTGTCCAGGCCCTGCGCTGTGCAAACACATCGCTGTTGGATGTGCTTGCTGTAGATTAGCCATATGCTTCTGGTCAACATGCCAGAGTTTTTCTCAGTGCTATTTTAGTTTTAGAAAGACCTTTCCTTCCACCAGCCCTTCCTTTCACGCAGAGGCACAAAATAAAACTGCAAACCAGGAAAGGTAATTTTCATCCTGTCCCACAATGTATTCTATTTTAAAATAATCTATTGTTCAAAGGAATGGTTTTAAGGCTGGGTTAAGCACCTGTAGCATAGGCAGAGACCAGCTTTGCAGCAAGATTTACTACCATATGAGTATGTTCCGTCTTGTGAAGAAGGTCTAGTGGTAAAATAAATCTCTAAAGAAGATGATCAGGGAGCAGCCATATAGATTCACAGATTTGAGACCAGTTTTAGTCCATATTCTACAGATACGGAACTGAAAATACTGGGATCAACTGGCTATTCCTTTCAGAGTAATAGAAGCTTTTTAGAGATTTAACAACATAGAACTTACCGGTCATTATAGTCAGGGAAAGTATTTCCTTTGCTAGAAGAACCAATTAATCAATTTTTAAAATTTTCTTCATAACTGGAGCTGTCTCGTAGCACACTATAATAGATCTGTGTTTGATTTTGGGCAGTTGTGACATTCAGCACTGTTTAGAAATATATTTTGCTTTGCAAAAAACACATCTTATTGCCTTTTTTCCTCTCCTTGTTGAGTAAGTCTTTACCTTCCTTCAGCACCGTGGCTGAGGTTGCTGATGACAAACTCTGTTGGATAAACAGTTCCTTGGTAAAGCTACAGCAGCATCTTAACATCAACATCCACTGAAGTATGCAAATGATCCCAGTGGTAAACAAGCACAGCAAAGTGTGGCTGAGGCAGGAAGCCAATCTGTCTGTTCCTTGTGCCCAATGATATTTTGATTGTCATTTTAATCTTAGGAGTAAATAACATCAGCGATCATGTTCCATCATTTAATTCCAGTGCCAAAGAAATGAGCGCTGCTGAAACTGGCATTAAACAAGACGGCATAGCTGTGGTGGTTGGTCATTGCAGCTCAGGTCATTGATGTTCCTTTGTAAATAACAAAATGGGGGAAATCTTCAAGTTAAAAGAGACTGGAAATAGGCATTCTCTGAAAGCAGTGGTTAAATGGTTCATGTCCAAGTTATTTTTTTTTTTCTGGAGAAATCCTTTCCTGTCACCCTTAATGCCTTTGAGTTAATGGTGTCTTAGTTCTAGCTAGGCTGGACAAGAAAAACCTTACCATTTTTGCCCTCAAGTACCTGAGTGATACTTCTGTGCTTCTCTTTGGTTGCTAAGCCTTGACTCCATCACTTGTAAGCTCACATTTTGTGCCTGTCTTCAGAAACTTTCTGCATAGCCATGGAACCTGCTAAGTACCTTCTTTGCTAATGAATGGTTTGTTCCTGCATGCTGAAGTTCTTTTTAATCAATATCTGAATCGGGCAGCTACTTTGGACCATTTCCTCTCCTGGGTAAACCTTAGGGATTCATAACATTTCCCTGGAAATCCTGAAGTCTCTTTTACTGAAGCATGTTTTTTTAACTCTACCGCTAATTTTCTTGTTCTTCCTCCAAATGCCCAAAGTCACCATGTCATTGTCTGTATGGAGCTTACCACATAGAACAAGCTCTTACATTTACCTGGTTTAAGCAAAGCACAGCAAACCAAACCAGCTTGCGTTTGATAATTTGGCACAGTTTTGCAGGAATTGTTGTCACTTAGCGCAGCTCAATCTGGCTTTCAAAGCAGCCCTGTATCCAAATAGCTGAGCTGGGATGATCTTCTGTCAGCTTTGCTGCTTAAGGCAGCTTATGGCATCACGTTTTCATTTCCCTCACTAGCTGATTGTGTTCCATGTTTTATTTCAGGTGAGTCAAGTAACACTCTCCCATTTGTGATGCTGAGGCTTGGACCTGGATCACACATGACGGATGAACTGTGGTTATTGCAGTGCTGCCCTAGAAAATTATTCACTGGCAGGGATTATGAAGATAAATGTCCCCTTTCTCTTCTGAGGCTCCACCGGAGCTCAGCAGTGAAAGGTTGTGCCCTTGGTTAAAAGAAGTCAGTCAGTGTCCAGTTTAAGGAGGTGGCATCAGCAGTTCAGACTCCACCGAGTGCTGCTGCCCTTCAGGCTTGGGGGGTCAGCCTGCTGCAGCCTCTGCACTTCTGGGCAGTGCACAGAGGGCTGCAAAGGTCTCCAGTTCTGTGCTCTTGGTTCTCTGTGTGTGACCCTTGTGGCACACTTCACTCCTCCTGCCTGAAATTTGGTTTGTCTATCACCATCTAATCGCTGATTAGGTAGGCATGAAGCAGTGATCTCATTTCTCTCTGGCACAAATGGCTTTCAGCAATGTTTTCTCAGCACATGGCTGTAGGTTCAGCACTTTCTATGGCTAACAAATGTGGTAAATACATGGCTCTGTTTTATGGTGAGTCCATTCTAAAGCCAACAGAAACTCTGCAAGAGGCAGCATCTCTAAATTGGGAATAACTTGGTGACAACTGCTAACTAGATGAAATTGCTTCATTTAGACACTTGTTAAAACTAGGTGTATCCAGTCCCAATCGCCTGAAAAATTCAGTCAGGTTTTTTTAGAGTAAACTGCAACTGCTGTGTTGAATTCTGCTTACAACAAATCTTGAATGAATTATTTTAGCTATATTATAGCATCTTATCAGATTTCTAGAAACAATCTGTTGAAAACCATATACCTGCAACTGGATTTGAATGCTGTTCAGATTTCTCTGCAGACTCCAAACCTTTGCAAAATTCAATCCTTTACCAAGAAGGTGTCATTTAGAGAAGTTTTTTGACTCATATTCTGGAAATATTTATGCTGTGCGTGGGTTACAAGGCAGGAACGGTCTCAGTGGAGAAGAAAGGCTTACAAAAATGCAGAGTTGTGACCAGACATAGTTGGCTGCAGAAGCACAGTTTGTCACCTGGGTTGGTATGTCCCATATCTTCAATCAGTGTTGCAGTAAATTAAATTAAAAAAAAAAAAGGGTTTTTCAACTGCTTTGTTAGAAAAACATGAAAATAGACATGTTAGCTTTGCTACAATCCAGCTTTAAAAGGTGGCAGTGGTTTTTGATAAATTAGTCTTTGAAATAAATTTTATTTCAGAAGAAAAGTTGCAGATAAAATTAGAAAACTTACATGGCTGTAGTTATTGTTTTAGAGATCATTCAGAAGGTAGAGAAAACTCTTTTACTCCTTTCTATGGAGATATAAGGCAGTGTTCTTTTACATATGCTGAAAATGGTAACATTTGGCAGAAAATGAAAACGTGTCATAGTTCACAGCATTAAATTACATCATTTGTGAAACTCCTCTTGTCTAGCCTGCACTATAACAATTGCCACTTCCATACTGCTCTGGCTGCGGATTAAACAAATGTAAACTGCTTTTTCTAAGGAAACATTGCAAATACAACTCAAAGAACTGGGATATTGTTTCTGGAGGACAGAAAGCAGCTAGAAGTTGTAACTAGTCTGTTCCTTGTCAGTAAATCCTTTATGAGGAAAGTCATCAAATAGGATAAAAGTATAAAATCCATTTTGAAGCTATTCTGCTGCTGTTGAAACCACATGGAATCACAGAATGACTCAGATGGGAAGGGAACTTCAGAAGCCATCTAATCCCAACATCCCTTTTAAATCAGGGGTAACTACACAGATTATGTTGCTTAAGGGCTTTTAGAGCTCAGGTTTGAAAGCACCAGGATTCCACAACCTTTCTGAGCAGCATTTTCCTGAGCTTGACGTCCCTCATACTCATTATTTTATTCTTTAGAGCAAACTAGAATTTACCTTTGGGCGACTTTGAGCTGTTGCTCTTTGTTCTGTCACTCTGAGCCTGCAGGTTCTGTCTCAATGACCTTTGGTCAAGTGGATGAAGATGCAGTTAAGTTGTCTGAGCTTTCCCTTCCTGGGGTGATGCTGCACCAGTTCCCTCAGCCTGTGCCATGTGCTCCAGCCCTGCAGCTGCCCTGGCAACCCAGCCCTGACCTCTCAGGCACATCTGCTGTGTGTGTCTTCTTCTCAGCCCACTCCTGGAGCTTCTCCAGAGCCCCATGGCTGCTCTGTTTGCTGTCACGTGGGAATTTGCATTCTGACACCTCCTGTGTGTCTTTTATGAATATGTTCAACAGTTCTGGGCCTGGTCTTGATGGCCAAGGGCTGCAACTCACAGCTGACTGACAGTTAAGCTTCTAAATATTGACTGCTACCCCCTTTAAAAGCCACTATTCTAGATTGCTTTTCATGCACCTTTATTTTTGCCCTCCCTCCCTGTATTTGGATACAAGGATGCTCTAATACAGGAGTAAAACAAAGGAGGTGTAGTTTCCTATACTGACTTGTGTATAATGACAAGCTCCTTTTATACTTAAAAAAAAAAATGTTTTAAAAATAATTTCTCATTGTAGATATGACTGAGCTCTTCATAGTGTCTTGCTGTATGGGTCTTAAGGGAGTTTTGGAGAGTTACATTTTTAAAACGTGATATAAAAATTTTTCCAAGGGAAATATGGGTTGATGGAATACAAGGTTGAGCTGCAGCTGAAAAGACCTTAAGAGTCAGAGAAAGTGAAGGAGAAGAAGAAAACTAAAATGAAAAAGAAAGATTTAGGTGTTAATGTGGAAGAAGAACAAATCAGTGTGGCAGAGTCATGTCCACTTGGGCTGTTGGAATAGCAGGAGAAAGAATTGCCGTGAAGGATAAGGAAAGCTCTGGTAATAAATCATAGCATCATAAAAGCAGTCGAAAGTTTCAGCAGCTGGAAATAGTGAAGGTGTTGGAGGAAACGCTTTCTCTGTGTGTATTGCTGTGTGGTTTTGAATTCTGGCAGGAATTCAGATGATATTTTTGGCAAATTGTTTGCTGCTTTGTGTTAAATGAAAGTAAATGTCCTTTGCAGGCTTTTGGGATGTTTCCGTCGCTGGTCTGTTCCATTCCTCAGGCACTGACACAAAGTTATCATGTCATTATCTAACACATATGCAGCAGTAGCAAGAGCACAGACTTTTATTGGAATGCAGTATGTTATATGAGAAAAAGACCAAAAGTAAATGCTCCTCTGAAATGGAAGAAAAGAAATGGTTCTTTCCTGCTAGGGTAGTAAAGAAATTCTCTTTTGCTTACTTACTGTTATCTTTTCCTGTATGCTCCCTGAAAAAGAGTTACTCTGCACTATCTTTCTTACTTTTTAGGAAGCTCTTCTTTTGAAAACTGAATTTGGCTTTGTACTGAACCTTCCAAAAAAGAGAGGTGGCTGGAGAATTCATTTTGTGTGATTGCAGAAGCAAATGATGCGAGTCAAGTGGCCTGGTCAGATAATTAAGCTACAACAGAGAAAGCTCTCAGAGTCAGTCAGTTGTGATTATCAGTCTGGTGTGGTTGGATGTCTGATTCCTTCTGAAAAATCCGAAGTGGCTGCTTTTATTATCATTAATTTGGGGAGTGCCAGCAACAAATCTGGAAGAATTACATTGCCACTTTAAAGAATTCCAATATATTTCAGCTGGAATATAAGTTTAATGATGAATTGATGACTGTTTGTTGCTCTGCCCACCCCTCAGAACGGGAAGGTTTGTTAGAATAATTCCAGTGTTACGTGTCTGCCCTGCTTCTGAACCCTGTAGGCAGTCTGCAACAGAGTGGCAATAAATGTGTATTCTTTGGGGCTGTCTGGATCTCTTTAGGTTGGTGTTTTTATTCTTTTCTTTATTTCTTCAGATAGAAGTTCAATCATTTTGAAACTATCTCTAGAGCATCTAGGAGAGTTCCTTTAACAGTGAAGCATTTAGTGCCTCACAGAACTAAACCTTGGAAGCATTTCTGAAATATTTCCCCTGCTAAGCAAGAGGGATGTCATGAAATGAAACAAAAAGGAAACAATATTTCATTTGAATGGAAGGATAAAGCACATTTAATCCGAACCAGGCTGGTTCAATATTGCCGGTTTACTCCTGGCATTCAGCAATTTGGAAATAGGAACCTCATTGGGATTAACTCTGCCACATGGAGGAGGAATTAATCCCATGGAAATGCACACGTGTGACTGGACATCACACAGCCAGAGCCCTGGAAGATTGGGGTGTTTTGGAACTTTGAACAGAGCAGCGTTAACTTTCAAACAAAAACGCTCAGCTTCCGGCAACTTCCATAGTAGCATTTCCAATGTTTTTTAAACAGCCATTAATGCAGTCAAGCTGTGTTTTCTTCTCCTTCTCCGTGCAATCATCTGCTCAGCGGTGCACTCCACGAGCAGTGCAGGAGCCAGAGGAGTGGCCTGCTGTGATTGATGGGGCAAACCCCATCTGGATCGGGTTTTGGGAGTAGGCAGATGTTGGGAGGGAGGTCAGCAGCCCTGCTCAGCTCCCCTCCTGCACCACCCAACCCTCCCCACTCACACCCCAGCCAGCAGGGATGCTCGCCCTGGGCAGATGCTGCATGGCCTGGGACCAGAGCAGCTGCTGGCTGTATGGAGAATAAAGGCGGCAACATGGTACAGCAGGTATTTGCACTTTTCTTTTCACTCCAAACTCTTCTTTTCTTAGTCGAGCCAGGGCAGTTCTTCTAACCAGCTGCAGCACTGCGTGCAAGACTTGTAATCCATGTTTTGTTCAGTCTGAAGGAGGGCAGGCTAGGGGGGATCATGTGCTTGATAAATGGAACTGAGCCGGGCTTAGAACCAGCAGATTTGCAGGGAGATGTTGCATTTTTCTTCTTTGTTTCCGTGCCCTGAGGATACGATGCAGTTTGGCTCATTTAACTACAGTACAGGAGGCTTTCTCGAAATGTGAAATATCTCTTGCCAAAGAAACAAAATGCACCAAACGGAAAATAGAGCAAAACAAACAATAAACTGTGAGTTCGACTTGAAAATGCAGGCAAGCAGAAAGGTTTTCATTGAATACATTTTTATGCTGCAAATGTGTTTTTAAGAAAAGGAACACTGCATAAGAAATGTTTTCTGCGCTCTCTCCTTTGTGTACAAACATAACAAGCTTGCTTTATTATGTTTTGACACTTTTTACACATTTCTTAATTACGAAATCCTTTCAGAGCAGGAGATGCTGAAAAGGCATCTGAGATCCTAGGAGCAGTTTAAATTCTAAGTTTTTCTTCAAATGGAGTAATAGGGATGGAATAGGAGAGCCTTCACTTACCTACAGCATTAGAATCCTTTTTTTTTTTTTTTTTTTTTTTTTTNAGAAAGCAATAAATTTGATTTTATACACTGCCACGTAAAGCATATTTTTCAGTTGAAATGTGGTTTTCATTAAGACTCAGGCCAGAACATTTAGCAGAGCCTGACTGTCTGCCATCCTTTGTTCTTCTTGCTGCTGCCAACAACCACTTTTTTTCTAAAACCATGCACCGAGTGAGCATTAAGGGGTCATTTAATCTTAAAGGTACTTGGAACTGACTCTGAAGGGACAACTTCTGCTTAGCCTCTCCTGCCTAGGTGGTATTAGCTGCTGCCTGTCTACTGTCATACACAGCTCTGAAATTGCTCTAATTCCTGAGTTCATAGGTTAATTTAGGATCAATATTTCCTGTTGCTTTTAGGGCCATTTCATATTTTCAGCTTAATGCATTAGAACTATTATTTCTCTTATCCCTTTCAGTTCACTGTATTTCAAAAAGCACAATAAAGGAACATTTTAGGTGATTCTGTTTAAAGAATTTTTTGTTTTTTAGTATCTATTCAAGTGTATCTAACTGTTGTGTAGTCTGGGGTTTCCATCAGCCACATGTGTCATACTTGACACTTCATTGTTCTTGATATAAATTAATATTTTGAACAATGAGCTTTGGCTATTATTACCCTAGTAAATAGTAAAGAACTTGTTTATACATAAATGCTTTTATATTACATTGTACTACCGTGTCTTTTGAATTATTTATGAATAATAAATTCACACTAATTTTAAAGGTTAGGAAAGGCTTCAGTAGTCACTTATTTTAAGGGATGAACATCTCAGTTTTATTGTCACTATCATTTTAAACTGAGGGCCTGCAGTAGCATGTGCAAGTTTAATTTCCTTAATGTCCCCTGTCCTCCAACCAACTTAATGAACCTGCAGAGCCTGCACTGGCAATCTCCCGTGTCAGTTTTCTGCTCTAAGCATAGTGGGGTTGGTTTCTCTATTAGCAAGGCTGTAAATCTCTGAATATGTACAAGTTAGTAAAAAAAAAAAAGTACAAATCCCTGACCCGTCACTGTGTATTTATTAACGGAGTTTGGGTTATAAATAAGTGAGCCAGACTTCAGCTGAACAAGTCTAATGAAAGAGGCAGGAGAGTCTCAGAATTGTGGAGGTTCTGAAATTGCCAGTACAGTTTGCCATTTTATGGCAAATCTAAAAAGTTTGGAGTTGCTGGTAAAAATAATAGAAAAGTTCAACTCTCTTAATTAAACATGAGCTGTAATTAGCACTAGGTGTGGATGCTTTGAATATTAATTAGGGCCCTCATGGAGCTGCTGTCGAGGTTAATGAGAAACAGTGGGGGTCTCAGCAACATCTGCTTTAGGACTGGAGGTGTACGAAACCCTTTAGCTCGATGCACCTGGACTGCAGCCCTTGGTGCCTCTGCTGCCATTCCTGCTCTTTTTAACAGCTGCTGACTCTAATGCCACGTTTAGCACCTGACAGGAAGGAATAGCTTCAGGACCAGCACTGTCCAGCTCCTGGGTTTCAAAGGCAGCACAGGGAAAATGCTTATCTAGGCAGAACCTGGATTAGCTTTTGTTCATCCTTAGCCCTTGCTCAAGTCCCTCCTGAAACAGCTGATTAAAAAATGTAAGGTCGGCTGCCTCCTACACAAGTTTTAAAAATACTTCTTTAACATTTAATGAATGTCTCTGGTGTAATCCAGCCATTCCTGGGCTTTGCTTCATCTGTTTTTTTTGTCTTAGTGGTTTGGTTTTTTTTTCTTTAGTAGTGAAAATATTAGGTAAAAGAAATAAGAAAGGAACTTTACCATTTTAATATTAGAGGGTAAAAGTACACATTTATAAGAGTTTTGAAACTCCAGAGAAATTTAACAGGGCCAGATTGAGGGCAGCATTAACTTTGTAAGGATTGTAGAGATGCAAACAAAACTTGGTGACTTAACCCTGTGAAGTCAGTAAATGACACTGATTTCATGCTAAAGATGGATGAAGGAAGCAATGGAAACCACTTGCTCAAGGCCATGCACTCAACCAGCAGCAAAGATGGGGTTACAGTTAGAGAGGGTTTGATTGCTGATATAAAGTTCTAATTTTTTAGGACCTACTGAATGCCTTTTATAAAGGAAAATTCAGTTTTCTCTTTTAAGGCTGTCAAGTGCCAAGACTTACTCCTGTACAAATTCTTAAAAGCTCTTGATTTTAGGATGAGTTCAGGTCAGAGAACTGATGTTTGAATTCGTTGAAATTGGCTGGAAATGCCCATAAGTCTTAAAATATATATATAATATATAATAAGTCTTAAAATTAGGAAATCAAGGACTGATGAGTACAAAGCAAATCCCTACAATAGTCTTGTGCAGGTACTTCCACGTGTTTTGGTGGGAGAATGATGGAGTAGTTTAAAAGGTAATTAAATTTTAACTTAAATGCACATTTTTACGTTGTTTGCTATTTACAGGGATAATTTTATCTTGTAAATTAGTTCCTCTGAGGTTGGGGTAGTCCCTGCACCAATGGCCTCTAATGCTGTCTCAGGCAAAATCATGTTTTGGTCATTTTTAATATAGGTTCAGAAAGATTGTTATGTGCATTGCCTCCCCTAGAAATACTGCTTTTTGGTGTGGGCAAAGCATTTAGTCAGAAGTTTTCTAATTGATAAATTAACCGGCTCGGCTATTTTTTATTATATCAAATGGAAATATGGGTTTGTCTATAAGGACATGAGGATGTGTTTTTAATGCTATAGGTGTATTTTGATATGGAAATTAAATACTGTTGTCTTCAAATGTAAAACCTTTGAAGTTCTTAAATCTATTTCTTTGGAAATATTATTTTTCATTTCTGTTATTTAAGTTTTCGAACCGAAGCATTTTTAGATTCAAATATTTACTATTTTGACAAGATCTCATTATTATTTTACATTTGTGGCATGCAGTTGCCTCAAAGTATTCTGAATATCTCAAAGCATTATTTTGTATAAGTGTTTTTGGTGTATGTTAACAGTCTGCACCCAAATCTTGCCCTGCATATATTTTGTTCTGGGGGGGCTAATCTTATCAGAGCTCTGTGCTGGCGGTTGTGCTCAGGAGACTTTGGAATAAACTGGCTTTGTCCCTCTTCCTTGTCGGAGTTGAGGCATCATTAGTTCAGGCAGATTTTGCTGACCTTTCCTGGTTTAAGTATAGTCTACAATTACCCAGCAAACTGCAGATTTGTTTGCCTAATTATAGTAATATTTAATAGGGTTAGCAAAATGCATTTCATTCAGATAAGAAATATTCTCCTCAAGACACAGCAGCGTGCCCTTTTCAGGCCAGCAGTCTTAGCAGGATGCTCTCATCGCTCTCCGCGTTTCGGGCGCAGGACCTTCGCTCCTTTTATCTCACGCTGCGTTTCTTCCTTTTTTTTTATTCTTTTTTTTCTTCTTCCCTTTGATTTTCACAGGGTAATCAGGAAGCTACAGCACCTCCTGACACAATGGCACAGCCTTATGCCTCAGCGCAGTTCGCTCCACCTCAGAACGGTATCCCTGCAGAATACACAGCCCCACATCCGCATCCAGCTCCAGACTACACAGGCCAAACCACTGTTCCAGAGCACACGTTAAACATGTACCCTCCTGCTCAGACACACTCCGAACAGAGTGCAGCTGACACAAATGCACAAACTGTCTCCGGCACAGCCACAGTAAGTCAAGGTTACAGCTCTTTCTAAAGCTCTATGTGTGTTTATCAATAATCTTTATGATGTCCCATTTAGCACGCTTCGTTTGCGTTAGGCTTGGTCATCGTGTTAAGGTTGAGTCTGTCAGAGTTTGTTGTTGAACTTGGAGAACGTGGTTTCATTGGTTTTGGAGCCTCTTAGTAAGTGTTGGAGTTTTGGAGAACCTGGAGTTTCCTTTTCAACAGTGATTAATAGCCAGTCCATGAATCACAACACAAATTTTAATTAAGCCCAATATGGAAAAACATGGCAAATGAGTGTTTGTAGGCACTCATTTGCAGGGGAAAAGAAAACAACTGAAAAACTCAAACCAGGCTTATTTGATTGTTTTTAATGACCTCTGTGTTTTTGACATTTACAAGTAGTTTTAATAAAAGCATTAATTGAAAGATCCTGTACTAAATTTACTGTGCGAATTAGTATTGTGAAGAGTGTGTCTCTAATGCTGTATTTTCTAGAGAGCTTGTTTGTGCAGCCATTACCCAAGTTGTGTGTGGATCTGTGCTAAACAGAGCAGAAATGATAGACTTTCCTTCTATTTGATTTATATGTGAAGTTCTGAAGCGTCATGAATTATGCAAGAGACTCCTTGGATGGCTCTACCTTGTAATTTAAGTCACAAATTTCACACATTGATAGTTTAGTGTTTCTGTCTTAATTCTAGAGTGGGGCCCAATCTATCCAGTGCCAGGAGCTGGCAGATTTCTAGGCCATCAAGCAAGCTCTGTGTTAGATGAAGCACAGGATGAAGCACAGGACAGGCAGGGCTTAAACATCTCTGCTGGCTGTGCTCATCCTTGCCTCGGCTTACCTCCCCTTCCTTGCTGGCACACATCCAGCCTAAAAGGTTTCAGGCATTAGGGCAAGAGAACAGGGAAAACACATTCCCCTCAATGAGATGTTCTGAAAATTTATGTTTATTGCCATGCCACTAACTTTTTTATATGGGTTTGAGCAAGAAAATTAAGCAATGGCAAAAGCACTGAAGAATATTTCTTGCTATTATCATGGAGATATCCTTGTGAATTAATTACACACTTTTGTGGTTTATGCAGTAAAACGTTTTGGTCCTTTTATTTTTGACTTGGTAACTTTTTATTGCCCTGAGTAGCCCTTTTCTCTAGTACTGTGAGAAAGTTTAAATTGAAGAGCATCCTATGTGCTTATATCCCGTACTATTCTTTGCAGCTCTACCATGTCCCCTCTTATCTGTCCCTTTGCTAAGTTAAATTCCTGCTTCTTTCCAGCTTTTCAAATTTGCTTCCATAACAATTTTTGATTGTTGTCAAACTCTTGTCAAATAACACTGTCATTGGTTTAGAGCAGGAATCCTAAACTGAATAGATACTCCAGAAGAGATTGGATATTGACTAAAAATACAGTCTTTCCTACTGTCCCTTTCTTGTTCTTATTATATTCTGTGATTTTGCTTGGTTTTTGTGGCCACTGCTGCACCCTGAACAATCCACTGTGATGCCCAGCTCAGCCTTTTCATGTTTTGAAATGGTTTCTGTTCAGTTCTGAGGTAAAATACTGACAGTGCTAAAATCAATGGCAAAAGACCCGTCGATGGGAATGGGACAGGAGCTCATCCCTCATCATTTATTGCTTTCAATTGATTGTGTTTCCTCACCCTGTTTTGATTTTTCAGTTTGAAGAAATGTCAGTCACTTTATCAGAGAAGTCAGGGATGTGTTTTCCCAACATTTTCCATAGCAAAGGCTGGTGAAAAGACATAGTTTGGATTGTCTGCAGTGCCCTTATCTTCTTCAAGTGCTCTATTCAATCCCAGCTCTAGCAAATCCAATGATTCCCTGCAAAGTTTCCTGCTTCTGATATGCAAATATGCTTTATTGTTATTTGGTTCTGTGTCCTTTGCTATCTGCTTTTTTTTTTCCTAATATCCAACTTGTATTGTACCTGTCAGACACCTTTTCCCTTCAGTTTCCCCTTGGAGTGAATTTCCATTCTCTGAAGGATAACACTTCAATTCCACTAACCTGTTATATTCAGGGAATATGGTATAGTTATTTGCTCTTGTTATTATGGATCCATTCCTTGCATTCTGGTTTCCTTTCTTGCAGAGGAATGGACAAAACATTTTGAAGTGGCTCCCATGCTGTTTATAAAGAATTAGATTTCCTTCCTTTTGACTTTAGGGTCTATTTGAGAAAGTTTTAGTTTGGTTTGGTTTTTAAAAAGATTTTTTTTTTTCTGAATTGCAATGTTCTATTGAAAGTTGTTGATGCTCTGCCTCCCTGGAGAACAGTGCAATGAAAAGGCAGGTTTCCAAGAATTGTGTTTATCTATGGATCTGCACTGACATTTAACACATTGCTCACCGGTCAGTTTCACAAATTTACAGACAAATATTGTTGGCACAATTTAATCGTAGGTCCCTAGGTTTAAAATGTGCTTTGCTGGGTCTCATTAGCCATTGCACTTGGCAAACTGTGGAGACTTTCTAAACAGGTACATGCAGGTGGATCCAGGCAGATTTGACATGAGCTTTGTAACACTATGACGGTCCAGCTGTGCACATCTCTCTCGAAGTTCAATAATATAAGTTTTTATTATGAAATGGAGCTTCAATAGCACTGTGTCAACATTGTAACTCTATGTGGTCTTTATTGTTGAAGGAGAAAAATTATGTTTCTTTCCAGTTCCTGCTAGCTTTGAGAATAGTTGATTTCCAGTGGAGGAGTTTTAAGTAGAATTGCTGTGGGGACATAGTGGTATTTGTTTGGTAGGTTCCAATGTTTTTACTTAGCTTCCATTCAGGAAGCTGTTTATGACCTGCATTTGAAAGAAAAATAATCAAATGGCCAATCATTCACAAAAGAATACTGGTGTGATTAACGTGGATCAGACAAGCTGTTGGAGGCAAGACCAGTTTTTGAATTTACTTAGTCACAAATCTGTGTCCACATGAAACTGGATACACCACTAAAAATGCATCTTAAAATTGTGAAATGTTAAAACTGCAGGGTGCAATTAATTAATTTGTAGAATTACTACCATGCCAAGGCGAGGTACATCCCAGGTTTTCTCTAAAAGTCCCAGTTTTCCTTCTTGTCTGAAAGAATCATACCCTGAAGCTGGAGCTCACACTGGGTCTGGTGCCACCAAAACCCCAATCAAAATGCAAATAATAAAAATAAACAGGTTCTGTGCAACTTCTCTTGAATCCTTAACTTCAACAGAGAAATCACTGCCAGGATCCCTGTTTCCCACAAACTGAAAATTCCAATCATCCTTTTATTACAGGTTTGCAATTTTGTGCGGAGTGCTCTTGTAATTCACGTTCAAAAGTACTTCATGTAGTCTTGGACACGGTCCTGTACTTCTAAAAAGTGTCTTTCTCAGTGACCAGTTTTAATCTATTTAGATAAAATAGTGTAACACGGTGTTCTGTCAGAGTCAGCGCTGCAACGTGAGGTGCTTCCATTGTATGTGCAGGGATTGCTAACTCTGTACTTTGGTGCTGTGAAACAGGAGAAGAGGTACAGGATGAAAGGCAGTAAAGGATTAAGGACAGGATAACTCTGCTGAAATAATATAAAATCCTCTGTAGGTAATAAAATACTATCGAAAGTTACTTTGAGTCTTCTCTGAGCAATGTGGTTTTAATCTTTTTGGATCCATGCATTTGTCAACTTTGAGCAAGGAAGAAGTGCATCTGAGTATATGCAAAATCAATAATGCACCAGCAGTGGGTTATTTAAGTGCTGGTGGACTTTTGGAGTTGCCTAGCATCAAACATGCTTTAACGCATTAACAAAAATAGTAAATGGCTTCTTCCTAGAAGGTTGGATCAATGAAAAGCGTGTTAGAATGTTAGGCTAAAAGTAACATCTCTGATAATTTTGCAGAGTGCTTTAGAGTGTTACATTAAACAGTTATGTGTATTAAAGTATTTTTAAGTAAGACATTTAATCATTTTATGAAGTCACAATTTATTATACGTAAATAGTTCTGAGTAAAACTTGTTCTGTTTTTGCCTGAGGTTTTCCTGCACAATTTCTGTTGATGACAGCAGGAGATGTGTATGTGAACAAGGGCATTAGCTGGGCATGTGTAAGAGAGCAGGGAATGGTAAAGTAAATGTTTCTCTAGTGTTTCCTGCTGTAAGTATATTATACTAATAATGGGAGGGACTGGGATGGTGTGGTAAGAGCTGAGGTTGCAGTAATGCTCTGTTTTGTGTGTGTATAGAAAATGTGCTGCTCTCAACTTGATTCTACTTTTGCATAAAATTTGAGGTCATTGCATAGTCTTTCTGTTCTGGACTGAGACTTCACCAGGCTTCAGAAGCCGAAAAGTTGTGTGATAAGTTGTGTGTTTGGATGGGAGTTCTTGGCTGCAGTTCTTGGCTGCAACAGAGTTTAAGTCCTGTAGAAGATGTGCACTGTGGAGTGGTGGGCTCTCTCTGGCCTGTGAAGATGATAATGTATTTTCCACCTAGCTTCACTGTTAGAACAAAATTTCAGCTTGCTTACTACCAAAATTCCTCCTCTGGCATCCCCTGAATTTAGTACTTCTGTGTGAAAATAATTGATATATTAGCTATTATTTCTGTTGTTCAAGCTGCCCCGCTTTACCTTGAAATATTGTACATTCTTTGCAATCTAATGGTCTGTAAGTTTGATGTTTTATTTTCTTGGTGTTAATTTGTCCAGGTTTGTTCCTTTTTCAGTCATGCTGCAGAGGCCACCTCTTCATCTGAGGATTTGTGAGGCCTTAGTGATGCTCTGGACTGCAAAATTGTTTATCATGTTGAACCTGGTTGTTTTGGGGAAGTGAAATATGTACAACCTTTGTGGATATTTTTGGGGAGTTAGGGTACCAATTACTGTGTTGTGCTTATTAAGTTGGGTAAGAAAGCTGAGAGTAGAAAGTATTTACAGCGAAGTCCTTTAGTGCATTGTCTAAGCCTGCAGGTGAGTAGATTATTACTACAGTTTTCTGCAGCATATTTCTGGGTTTTATTAGCTCTCGTTCCCGCTCTGTCCTTTATGTATTGGTATAAGTGATTTCCCTCCTCTAGTTTCTTTCTTTTCTCCCTTGGTTCATCTCCTCCAGGAGATGCAGGGCAGATAACCACACCAATCCTTTCTCTGATGAGTGGCACTCTGCTCCCCCTGCAAAGGAACTGCAATTTTCACCACAAAGCAGCTGTCTTGCAAGTCAGATTTCCCCATGGGCACTTTTTATTGCCAACTGGTATCAACGACCCAGTTTTTATTTTATTTCAATCCCGTATTTTTGTCTGTAGATGTTTGCCACCAGTATGCTAGATAGCTGATAATGCTTTGACAACTCTTACAGCAGTGTTTATTCATCTAAATCATACCCTGCTGGTGCAGGCCATTGTATCAGCATGGTGTGCTATTTCATTTATACTACCTATTATATCTGGTCCCAAATGCTACTTGGAGGAAATATTTCAAGGAGCTTATTTCGAGACCCTGAGTGCTTCAGAGCTGCAGAAGCAAGGAACCCAGTCCAGCTCCTGCTCCCCAGTGAAGAGATCAAAGCTGACATCCCAAATAGATAGCACAGTGCTGTGCTGGGCTGCTGAGGCACGGTAAAGACTGCTGATCACAGCATTATTGCTGCTGTTGCTTCTGCTGAGGAATAGCAGAGCACACTGCTCCCTCCAGCCCTCTGTGCAGTGCCAGCTCCAAAATAGCTTCTCCTCCAGGATACACAGAGCCTGACACTGACTGTTTGTGGAGTGCCTGTTTGTGTTTAGTTGTTTTGGCTGGGAAGGAGGTAAATAACCACCCTCTTTGCGCTGTGCTGCTGAGTGAACTTGGGCTTTGTTGGTGGTGTGAGTGGGAATGTGGTGAGGACAGCAGCCTCACCCTGCCAGCTGGCTGCTCAGGATTTGTCTGGGGCTCTTCTGGGATCTCAGGGGCTCATCTTTGTGATTTAGATATCACCTCAGTTTCTTTTACCTTTTGGTTCTCATAGCAGGAAAAGGTTGAACATATAATGTTGAAATAGAAGACAGAAAAATGATTATTCTTGTTTTATTTCTTTTTTTAGTTTTTTTTTTAAAGAACTTGGTGAAATCTTAAAACTGAAACTCCACTACAAAACCAAAAAATACCAAAAAAAACCCACCAAGGATAAAGAGAGCAATTATGCTCTGTCATCTTCAGTCATGTTTGCTCAAATAAATTAGCTGAATGCCACCCTTCTAAATGTTCATCACAGAGCAGAATAATAGTCCTTACATCACTTCAGCAGGTAATTCCAGCCAGCTCTAAGGCAGACTTGAAGCACAAAATGTAGCAGAGGTCTTTCCAATCACAGTCAGCCAGAGATGGTCATATTACTGCTACTTGAAAAGTTTCTTCTAGAAAGCACCACCAATTAATTTCTAATCTGTCAAGTTTAATTGACCAATTAAACAATTTAAGATTTTCTTCCTGCTTGTCCCTGAAAGAGCCGAGTTAATATTGGTTTTTGGAGTTTTCTTGTACTTTGTATTGTCTCTTGGGCCCTTTACTTCTCCATACCTATTATTTTACGTGTTACATTATTGACTTTTCCTTCTCTCTGTGCAGTCTAAGTAGCCATGGCATGCAAATGCTTTGCCTGTGCTTTGGGTTCATATGTATCGAGAAAAACCATTGTTGTATATTTTGCTGAATACCCTGAGCATAAATTTCAAAGGGGATCTTGGTGTGATGAAATTGCCAATTTCAACTTTCTTTATATTTGACCTTCTGCATCATTGCTTCACCTTACAACATGGTAATTAAAATTGATCCTGATGGGCTTGGCTTTTTTTTCTTTTTTGTGAAAATTGGCTCATTTTCACTAAATGCATGAGTGGCTGAGTTAGGTTAGGTAAGACCAATGATGTTTTCTATTCTCCTGTAATTGACATGCAAATGATAGTTAATGGCTTGCAACTTTATCAGAAATTGTCAATTCCTCCATTCAGCAGCTCTTTGAAATTGCAATAGAAACTTGTGTATTGCCTGGAGTGCCTTGTGCAGTGCCAGGGGAATGTGTTTGTAACTTCTTGGTTATCCAGCAAAGTCCTTCCCCTGGCTCTCTGTTAGAGAGGTCAGAATGCTCAGGTGGCACAGGTGGTTGCAGAGGTGACAGAGTTTGTTGCTAAAAGCTGTGGAGATCATACAGAGAGGCTTCCTCTCTCCTTGCTTAAATCATAAGACTGAATTTCTATTCATGGGACAGTCTGTGCCTAGAGCTAAACTTACTCTCTGCATGACCACACGTGGGTCTCGCGTAAGAATGGCTTAGTGGGTTATTACCCCCCAAACCTGAAAATACTTTTTAAAAAATCCTGTTTATACTCTCAAGTTTCCATTCCTCTCCCACACATCTCTCTCTTCAGCTTTCCCACACACCCAGCCACCCACAGAATTACTTTAATTAAATGTTACTCATGTGTGGGCTTGCTTACCACTTCTCCCTGCTTAATGTGTTCCTTTCTAGGGTCAGTGAGAAAGAGTGGCTTGATTCAAACATTTCACTTGCCTATCCATCAGTGCTAGAAGGACAGTAACGAGGCATTTCCTCTGTCTTGGCTTAACCCTCAGCAGGTGAATCCATCTGTAAGTTTGAAGCTGCTTTATGCTCTACCAGTGACTTGACAGGCTGAGATAGACATTGCAGGCAGAAGCAGACAGAGGAAAATGTTCTTATTCACTAGACATGCACTCCGGGAAAGGTTAGAAGTTCTTTTCAGACTTTGCTGGATAAAGAATTACACTGAGCTAATACTCCACCACACACATCATGGTGTATTTGGGCTTTCTGTGTTGTGCCAAGAATTGGTTGGTCATTTAAAGTTGCACAGATCTAGACACTGAATGGGAAATAAATTACTAATTGTAAAAATTCAAGATGAAGGGATAAGGCAGTAATCTGTTCTGGTTTTTGGGGTTTTTTTCTGTCTTGGATTAATCCTCCATGTGTATGGCAAATTCTTTGCAAAATTGTGACGTGGTGGGGAGAGTTGACCCTGTCTGGGTTCCAAGTGCCCACCAAAGCCACTCTGTCTCACCTCCCCAACGGGCAGGGCAGAGAAAAGGTACCAGGCTGTGGGTTCAGGACTACAGCAAGCAGCAAAAGCAAAAAGTGGAGTGTGCTGATTAATGGATGAAAACTAACATCTGCTTTGAACTCCCACCTAGTACCTTCCAGCCGCATCTGCTGAGATCTCAAACCCTCTGAGCTCCATGCTGGGCACCAGACAGGACTGGCATGGCTTAGCCGCAGGGGCAGCCAAACCCACACAGCCACTCGCCAGCTCACACACTTGATTTTTACTTTTGTCATTAAAGGAGAACCTTATTGCCTAATATACTGGGAGGGTTTTATATACAAATATAAAATAATTGCTAATTTTTAAAAAGTGATTGCAAACCTCCCTCTTCTTTTGCTTGTTTTTTGCCTGCTTTTAATCTTCGTGTGCACTTTCATTGTCTTATCTTACTTCCATCTCTACAACCTCATTCCTTTTTTATAGTCTTTCTTTCATTTTCCATTTATGTTGTTTTTCAACGTATATGCTTTCTCTCTATTTTCCCAGTTTTTTTCCCATTCCAATGTTATCTAGTAGCTTGCCTTCATTTCCTCCTCCCCTATAGGAGGTACAAAGCTACCACTGATTTTAATGTGGCATGGACAGAATATGGAATCTCTGAAGGTAATATATAGCTGATGTGAAGAACATACGTGAATTCTCTGGTATTTTTGTATCTAAATTGCAGCAACTTGCTGGTTCTAGATGCTTTTTCAGCTGATATCCCACGCAGTTGTGTCGTATCATCAGCATATCGTGCTGCCTTTTTTGATTTAGGAAAACTTCTCAACAGCTTTTTAAGAGAGATCCCTTAGGTCTTCTGCTATTCTTGCTTTAAGGGGCTTTTTGCATTTGCTGTTCCAGCAGAGACCTCTTTAAATCTCACCCACTGAAGCAGCTGCCACTGCCTCTGGTCTCTTCCCTACCTGTGAAGTTGCCCCTGCATGTGAAATATAATCATTTATCCCCAAACACTAGCTGAGATGCCCATTTAACATCCACCTGCAAGTGGCAGCAGGAGGTGTCAGTGCTCCTCAGCTCCTTCCCTGCCCTAGCAGCCAGCTCTGCCAAAATCCCTGTGACAGGAGAGGCTCAGAGAGCACCTGGGGCAGCTCCTCCTCACCTGCCTCTGCCTGCAGCTTTGCAAACAGCCCCAGGCGTGGAGGATAGAGAACATCTCTCCTCTCCCCATGGAGCACAGCAGCAGATCGTTGGCCACTGAGGACATCTCAGTCTTTATAAACTGATTGCAGACTCTGGGGTAAGACTGGCGCTGCCTCCCAGCTTCCTTATCCCTTCCAAAGTAAGAATGGAGGGTTTCTCTTACTGGGCTTTTTTGCTTTGGATTGTAATTCAAATACTTTATTCTCTGACTTTTAAAAGGGATTAAAAAAAAAAAAGAAGCAGCAGGCTGCCTTCTGGTTCAATCAGAAGAGGAGAGCATGCTCACAACAGAAGCTTTTTTCCATATCTGTGGGTTTTTTGTTGCTGTTATAAAAAGTGCGTCAAAAGATGTCAACTATTTAATTTCATAAGGATTCACATCAGTTCCAGCTGTTCCAGAGTAGTATCTAAATATTTGATTTGAAAGCAAGATGTGTAGCAAGGCTGCAACATATTGCAGGCACCATCACCCAGCTAGCCAGGAAGATGTGAGCCTGCCTGGGCTAATTAGTGTTTGCAGATGAAGCTCCTCCAGTGGTAGCTGAAATTAAAAAAAGATCTTGTGGGTTATAAGAACATAACATGTGAGAAAAGAGATTTTTACTAAACTCAAAGAACTATGTAAATTTACTGGTTTCATGTTATAACAATGCTGGGATACCTAATTTTGCTTTTCATAAGGATGTGATTTATTTTTTAATATGTTTGTGTTACAAAAGATATTATTGCTGCTGTCGTTTAAAGAGATTTATAAGCAAAAATGTGGTTATAAACTGTCAGTTGGGTTAAAATGTTTGCAAGTATTAATCTTAACGCTAGAACCTACTCAAAAACAAGTCTTGTGGTTTTTCACTTACATCGAGGAAAAATTAGTAGTTTTGGCCAGAGAAATTTGCTTTTAACTTATGCATTTACTTGAAAATGTAGCAGTTCTGTTGCCTTTTTGCTTAGAGTCCTTATTCTTTTGGTTTTAGAGGTATGGAAATATTTATTGTGCGGAGAAATATGATTTCTCGTGGACATTTTCCATTCCATTTTCTTTCTTACCTGGTTTACAATTAGAGTGTTGCCAAATTTAATGAAACAGATGCCAAGTTTCACCTCTGAATATTTGTATTTCCGTGTTCTCATACATAAGCTTCCTTTTTTTTCTTTAAAGCAAATCTGACAGGGACAGGTGGCAGAACTATCCCAAGCTGGAGCAGCAGAAATAATGGAGATTTGTTGTTTATCTATGAATGTCACATTTGACCCCTTTTTAATACAGAATGTATTCTAGTTTTGACAGAGTGTTTGGGAAGTGAAGGATATAAAAGAGAAATTAAAACGAGACAAAAAGTAGGTTTTGAGCAAATTGGAAAACTTGCATTTTATAGTAATCCCTTCAAGTGTTGAATTTAAAAATACCTTGCAATTAGTCTAATTGGACGAGTAAACATATTTACAAGGTAGACTTTGATTAATTTTTAATTCATGACCATTATTTAATACCCATGAGCAGGTGATATTCTATCCCAGTGAATCTATACTGTGGGACACAACAATTTACCTACAAAATACTGGTTTAGACTCAGAGCTCAGCCTTGCTTACAGCTGGAAGGTCTGAGTGTTGGTGGTCAGAATTTCAGTTCAGCTCCCTGCCTGGGTTTGCAGGGTTTGTTCCGTGTGTGAATGCAGGTGTAGGAGCTCTGGAGCACTGCAGGCTCCTGTGCTGTGCCATGGCAGGAGCTGTACTTGTGAAATGGCTCACACATGCAATAAAAGCTCTTTCACACCAGCAGAAAATATTGCCATTGGCTTCCTCCCGTCTCCAGCAAGCGTTTCCAATTTTAGAACTTGCTCTCATTTCTTAGCTAGGCTCCCTCTTCTCTTTTTTTCCCCACTGAGTTGAAAGCATTGCACATCCATTGCTTTTATCTCTCTGTTCTCTCTTGAAAGGAACTCACAGCCATTTCCTGTGTCACTTCTCTTTTTGCATGTACAGCAAAGTCAACTTCCCAAAGATTTTAATGCATTTTGGAGACAAAACACGTTCATTCAAAGGTCTGAAACACTGATTCTGTTCTGCGCTTTCTGATGGAGAGAGCCACCCCTTTAATAATTTTATTATTAGTGTACATCAAGAGATGCTTCTATTTTGAATACAGCTGTAATTTTTTACTTTCTTGGGGGTTTCTTTTAGTTTGTTTCGTTTTGTTGTTTTCTGTTCCAAATACAGACTTTTAGGACAACAAATTTTCTATATCCCAGGCTCCACCTTAGCCCAACATATCTAATTTTTCTGCCTGGAAATTTCATCCAGCTGCAGTTTGAGGATTTGGGATATTTGTCTGGGATTATTCAAAGTGAAGTTTCCTGAACATACTAGTGTACTCCTAGAAATGTAACATACACTCACTGTGAGCCAAAGGGTACAGACAATGTTAATCCTAACTAGGCAAGTGTAGTAAGTTTTGTCTGCAGGAAAAATCAGTCATTTTGTGTGACGTTTCTGACTGAGGAAGGTGTCAGCCCTCCCAGCCACTCTGCCCTGGCCACCCACTATAGAAAATTGCTTTCCACTGTCGTCAGCTGTTCAATATCTCTGCAGACAATCTGTTCAGGTGGAGGCTGAATTTGCTCTCAGGATCTCCACTTTCCTTACCCTAAACACTCATAATGTATTGCCCCACATTTGTGCAGCTTTCTAATTAATTGAATTATTGATTTGGCATATTTCAGACACTGATAATTTAGAGCTGCTACGTTTAGAGCCAGCTAGATAGGAGTCATAATTTAGGAACCTGGTACTTTTAATTTTGATTGAACTTGCTGTGCCCTATGCTTTAAAGCCTTTTCCCTTCAGTGGGAAGAAAAGAGGGCTCACATTGCTGAATATTCAAACTTTGGTTTCTTTTGTTTATCTATCTATCTGTTATCTATCTGTCTGTCTGTCTATCTGTCTATTTATCTATCCATTGTCTTCCATGAAGAATGTTGCTTTGCCTTTATTGTAAGAAAAAGGAGACTTTTTTGCTCCATCACAGAATGATTTCAGACATTCACAGGAAGGTTGCTGTACCATCATTCCACAGCTATCAGCCCAATCCCTCCATTCTCTTCTGGGAAGCTTTTTGCCCTCGGGTGCTGCTTCTGGGACCAAAAAGAGGGGAAGGAGAGTGGTTGTTTGTAATTTTATTCCCCCTCCAACAAACTGCTTTTACTACAAAGGATTGTTCTCAAGCAGACTTTTTGGGTGAAGACATGGGAATTAACCGGTAAATCCTCAAGATGCAATGAAATCACTGATTATTTGGGGATGCTTGGAGACACCTTGCCCTGTTGGTGAAATGCAGAGCCAGGTGTGGCACTTGCTCAGCAGTTTTCAGTAAGAGTAGATATTTCATGCCAAAAGCTGTTCACATTTTTTGCAGTTGTGCTCTGTGGTAATTTGAATATTGATAAATTTATCACCCAGGTGATAAATTTGTTGCTCTGACTTTGATAAAATACCTTTTTACCTTGCCCTTCTTTTGGTGCAAACGATATCCTAGTGCACATTGAGGCCAGTTTTGTCACTGAGAGGAAGAGCTTGAGTGCTGAGAGTGCTTGAAGGTTTTTTTGAAGTTTGCTTCAGTGTTTTGTCTGTGGTCACAAGTGCACTGTACCCTCTCTGGTGTACTGGAGGTGGGAATTGCAGAAACAATTTGAGATAGAGACCTTACAAGCCTGTGACCTCAAATGATGAAGGTATTTCTTTATACTCAGTTCTTTCGATTTGGGAGTTGGCTATAAGACTAAGATATTTCTGAATGTGTTGCTGCTGATCTAATCTGTGATTCTTTCTGGTTGAGTTTAGAGGATGATCCCCTCCAAACGTCTCATGAAAAGATTTATTTAATACTCGTGACCATTTGGGGAGATTTTGTTGAGTTACAATCATTGTTTTTTTTTCTGCTTTTGTTGAGAAGGAACTAAGGTATAAGTAGTTTAAATAACCTGCCAGAGGCAAATCTGTGACAAAACTGATTGCAGGAGCTGGCTGTCCTGAGCCCAAGTGTCTAGACTGAGAGATAGTCTTTTTTCCCCATAACAGCAGAATGCTATTGCTGAATTTCATTTTGAGCTGATGCTTTTGGAGCATTGAGCTTTGAATAGATCACAGTCTCAGCTTGATTTGTGTGAATACTGTGTTTCAGGTGTATGAATAAAAAAGAATGTTGGTGAGATACTCTATTACCAAGGAAATTCATATATATATATATATATAAAAATTTGTTTT
>VZRM01004180.1:742220-766556 GCA_013397955.1 Grantiella picta
TATATAAAAGTTTGTTTTTTAAAGGCAAAACTGTGCAGCTCGGTTTGACTTTCAGACACACCCTGCAGATAGTGTGAAGCTACCATCTCTTCATTCACCCCCCAGCTTGGGCTATGTGATGAGATTACACCACACACAGTGCCAAGATGCATCGGTTCCTTTGCTTTGGCACAGATTTCATCTCTCTTCCATCTAGGAATGGGATGGAGGAGTCAGAGGTGGGGCATGAAGTGATGCAAGGAACATGGCAAGGGTCTACAACTCCCTGGATTATCTGTATTTATAGTAATTGTGAACGTGTTTAGCTGTGTTATTTAGCTTTACAAATACAGGGACTTGCTAGTGTATAAATACAGGGAGGGACTGCAAACTGCCCTTTGACTTGCTGGGTTGCTGAGTTTAAAGCTTGCTCTGAAAAGTCTGAGAAAGCTGCAAGGGAGGAGGTGGGAGGTCGCAATATGGACAAGGAGAGGGAGACTGGCAGCATCTTCTTGGAGAAGGGCACTTCAGCAACTCAGTCTATTCCGTCTGTAGCAAAGTTACTGATATTTGGGTGTTTTTTCTTCCCCCCCCCCCAATAAATGCAGCAGGCAAGGCCAACAGTGATCTGTATCTAGCACAGTTACCAGCAGGCAGAAAGCCCTCAGAGGCTGAGAGTGACTTTTTGTTCTCTCAACCATCCCTGCGTAAGTGTGCAGAAGATTGTAACTGAGCAGCAGAGACTCTTTTCCCCTTTCTGTGGCATTTTTCCATATGGTGTTCCTTTCCTGTCTTTTTATTTTCTCTTTTTTTCCCCTCTTTTTACCATTGCCATTTCCTGTGGACAGGAGGATTCTGCCTTCCCCCATCACATACCTGAGACAGAGCAAAGACAAGACAGGTTTTGGCATTGTCTCTCCCAGATAGACAAAAATTTGTGGTGTTTGTAAGCCAGAAATATTTTAGGAATGTTTGTGGAGTTACAATTTGGCCTTGCTCATGGTAGGCTTCAATACCTCTGATTTCATAGTGAATCGCTGGGAAAAATATTTGCAGCCAATACTATATTAGTGCAATATTTTTTTAATACATTAGTCAGGTGTTGGGTTTTTTTTCTCTAATGGAGATGTGGATATGCCCAGATTGCTGTATTCGGTGGGGGATTTTTTTGTTAAATACACAACATATGTAGGTGAGGAACCTATTTCTTTAATAATTGTGACAATTCTTGTGCCAAGAGTACTTCTGGTTGTTTGGCTCTGATACACGAGTGACTATTGCAGAAAGCAAACCAGCTATATTTGCTTTTTCTAAACTTTTCTTATTTTATTTTAGAATAAAATCTGCATGAAGTTTCTCTTCACATTGGCATGAGACCTCATTTAAGACATTTGTTAGTTTTCCACCATTCCCATGGATAGTGGGAAAACAGTTTTACTTTGCATTAATATCTCGCTAAAAATCCAGACTGTAAACCAAAGTGATTTTAAATTCAGGCAAAAAAAAAAAAAAAGGAATTATAAATGTTCCTAAAAACTGATAGCTAAAATACAGTGCTGTATATGAGCTTTCAGTTTGATAAATACTTACTTATGAGGTCATAAATACTTGAGGTACAAAAGGTTAATGTAGTGTGAAAGGCTGTAAAACACAGCGAGCAACCTGCTAGATCATAATGATGCATTAGCACCTTTCAGTATGAATGCTGGTGGTTATAAAAATCTTCAGCTTGAATTTATTCTCTAATACAAGAATGGAAAGCCAAAGGATCTTCCCTGTGTACTTTTACTTATCTCCTCATATTTATTTCTCTTTGTAAAAAAAAAAAAAAGAAGAGAAAGGCTCTCATCTGTTCATAAACGCTCACTGAGTGAAACTGATAAAAAAGCCCTTTTTGAGTAATATAATTTCTCAGAAGCATGTCAGGTGTTGTCTGGGTGCTCAAAGAAAGTAATAAAATAAAATAATATTCAGTGATTTTTTTTGTCTTCTCTGTATTAATAAGTTTCCATGAGATAAAGTAAGCAATAATGCATAAAGGAAACAAAAGTGATATAAATTCTGGAAAGCAGTAATGCAAGTTAGCTTTGAGGGGAAAGAAACTCTGTACTAAAATCACAAACTGAGCATTTACTGAGTGGTAAAATTGACTTTATCATAATAAATGTAGTATTTCTCGGTCTCAGAAATCCTCTGCAGTTTATAATTGTCTCCAATGTGCTGATGCAGCTAATATTTCTCATTTAATATCTACCTCTGTGGAGTGTTAATTTTCATGCTTTGGTGATCATTGCTTTTTACTAAAGCAAATTACTTCCTCTTACTGTTATATCAGAGCTTATGACAGATTAGGATAATTTTACTGTCATTAATCTTTTGAGTCTGTTCCACTCTTTTCAGTGAAGTGCCATGTTTTGGCCAGGCTAAATTGAAACACTTAATAAAATCTGGAATCAAATATAAAAAACTTGCAGGCTGTTGATACTTGCTTTCATCCTTCTCTACTCTCTGGTTACAAAAGAATTATTTTATTTTCAATTTATTCTCTTCATAAAGTACATCTGTATCTGGACGATATTCAGTAGTTTTGGGGACTAGACAAGAAAAATGTTGAAGTGAAAATATTTGATTTAGACACATCCATCTTTTTTATTATAATTTCTAGGTGTTGAAAATCTATGCATTCTGTTCCTATTAGGATACAGTTTAAATGGATAGTGTTTGGATAGTACAAATACATCTTCAGGAATCTCTGTAGATGATTATTTTTAGTTTCAGCCCTGATTTGAATTTGCAAGGAACACTGCGAGCAGTTGCTGTGCTGACAGAATTAGCACAAAAAAACCTGTGTGAGACCAGACAGTGAAACATCTTGTAAAAGCCCTCATCATTTCTCCTGAAAAGAATATATTTCTGAACAAGTGCTGAGATGGTTTGTTTTATTTTGGAGCAACTGGTCAAGCTAGAAATCCAAATCACAAAGCCCTGGTAGGNGATAACAGAAAAAAATAATATATATTACTTAGTTATAGTTGTATATTAGGTTATGAGCCTTTCTGTGTTGTACTTCTGGGTAGAAATTTAGTTTGTTTATTTTATTTTATTTGTTAGGATTTTTTGCTGTAGCAGCCTCAGAGCCTGCAGCACCCTAAAGCAGCCCCACTGCTCAGGCATTGATTGACCAGCTCATATTTCAATAGCACCTCTCCCCCGATTTTTTTTTTTTTTCCCCCTCTTTTGAATTAAATGTCCTCCTCATGCTACAGTAATCATGGATACTGCTAATAGAACTGCGTGGTGGAACTTAATTAACCTTTTCTTCTTGCTTTTTATTTAAAGGGAATTTGAGAGGACTCAATGGCGTGGTTCCTAATTTAATGCATCTCCCCCAATGTCTATTAGAGGCTCTTCACTTGAGTGAGTCAGGTGAGACAGAGCTGCCCATCCTCAGCTCACAATTCATTTTCCCTCAGCTGAAATGTTCACCTGACATTCTAATCAGGGCAGAGGAAAAGTGCTGAGCGTTTGTGTTAATAAATATATATTCTTCGTGAATTTAGATCGTCTCGTAGCTGCAGCCGTTAAAACGTAGTGGATGGTTGTGCAAATAACTGAAGGGATTTCAAATTGCACCAATCGTTGTGTTCTCACTTCTGGAACGGCTTTTCTTTCTTTTTGTAAATAATAATTAGAACTGCTTGTGATAGCTTTTTCTCTAGCTGTTGAGTGATCAGGAGATGAATTCTTTACCCGGACAGAAGTGAGTGGAGAGTAAAGGCTATAATTTACAATTTTAGTTTTAAATCCACTTCCAGAAGTCCAGCAAAGAGCATTTTTGACATTATTTCCCTTAGAAGCAAAAGAAGGGGAAGGTGTTACGAATTTAAATTATATTAAACATAAATGCAATTCAGGCCATATTTCAGGCCAAGAATGTAAGCTATTCTTTTATCTTTCCCTGAATGAAGTCTGTTTAAGTGTTCTCAGCTCATTATATTTCTAAATGAGTTTTACTTCAACTAGCTGTTAATTATTGCTACAATGTCCTCTCATATTAGTGTCTGAGTCCTGCTCACACAAAGAAGATCCTTAGCTCATCCAGAATAAAGTCTGGTTTTATAGATTAAAAAACCCTGTGATTTCCTCACATTCCTGGTGCACAGTTTATGCAGTGTAGGCTTGCTTGTCAAACTGTTTGACAAAATCCTTTTGTCCTTAAAAAGCAGTAAATGCAGTCAGTGGATGAAGTAGAATGGAAGTTCCACACCTAGAAAAGAGCAAAAAAGAACCATGAAATGGTTTCTTTTGGGTCTATGTCAGATCACCGAATACTTTCTTAAACAGCATTGAAGGTAAACTAAATGCATGTCCTGAAATCACTAAAGAAACCGAAAATATGTTTGGCTGAGCTCTTATACAAGTTAGGGAAACACACTAGGGTTTAGAAGCAAGATAACTGAAACATATTTTGTTTTGTTTTGGTTTTTTCCTTTTTCCAGTTGATGTCCCCTAACCTACATAGATGGTTGGCTGGGATTTGCAGGGCTTTCTTTTGCAGTTGAGATTTTGAAATGCAATTTTAAAAAAAAGCAAAAAAATTCCTTAAGTTTGAAAAAGTGGCTTTGGGATGTCAGACATTGGCATTATTTTCACA
Organism: Grantiella picta; assembly: GCA_013397955.1. NCBI lineage: Eukaryota > Metazoa > Chordata > Aves > Passeriformes > Meliphagidae > Grantiella > Grantiella picta. Next base: position 746,854 of record VZRM01004180.1, read on the forward strand.
GAGGTTTGGTGACTGATGAGCTAACTCTGTGATAGACATCTGGCAAAATGATTCTCTTAAGTTTTCCTTAAATCTTGTTGCTTTTTCCTTTCTATTGGCCAGAAATAATAGCTCAGACTTTAATTATAGTTCAAGGAATCAGGTGATCATTAGAACTTAGAGTTATGAATATGGGAAACAAAGAGTGTGCATTGAGAGACTTCAGTTCTGTTCTGCAGGTGGAAAGGATACTGAAATGCAGAAAGGAATGAAAATCCCAGGAACTGGCAAATGACACAGTAATCATGACTGTCCAAAAATAAATTTGTTTATTTATTTATCTATGTGGTTATACAGTATACTCAATTTATATGCCAAGAGAATTTGCAAGAGCAATATAGGAATCTTAACTCTCCAAGTGAGCTTTAAAGGTAAAATAGTGTAACCAAGTTAATCAATGCACAACGAGGAGAGTGGTGGTGCTGGAGTGCCTTGCAGTAACATTTTCATCCTTCCTCTCTGGAGGGTGCCTTGTTTATTTGGGTTGTGGCCATCAGAGGATGGAGAACAGTGATGGGAAGAGGTGACCTACAGCTGTCACTTGCTGTCTTAATAATATTGCTCTGTTGCATAATAATTTGTTTTACATAATGTTTATTCCCCTGCAATTCCAAGCAAAGGTGTGGAGGCTTCCACTTCTCTGTGCCTCAGAGTGTCTCTTCTGAGCCAAGTCACAGAAAACAAGGATTTCTGTGTAGGGGGGATGTTTGGTGTATTACAAAACTGTAACAATCCTGCAGGATGCTTGTGAAGGTTACCAAGCTGTGTAGATTTTGACCGCTTTTTAGTATGGTGAGGCTTTTCATGTGGAACTAAGCATGACAGTGGGCAAGGTAAAAGATTTGATAATAATAATAATCCCTATTCCATTCGGACTCCTGTATCTCTTCCTGCTCTTCAACCACTCACTTCGCTGACACAGGGCTGTTCCTCTCCAAGAGCAGGGCTTGGCTGAACTTCATGAGGCTCCTGTTGCCTGTTCCTCCAGCCTGGCAGGGTCCCTCTGCACGGACAGGACCCTTTGAGCTGTCAGTCACCCGCCCTGCCTGCTTTCATCTCTGACAGCATCACTGGAGTCCCTTTGGTGAGAACTGAGAGGATGAAGCTGTGTCAATGTGGCTGTAACATCCTGTTCTGATTCCTGAAAGGAACTGCAGACAGCAGAAGTGCTTGGGACTATTATGGCTAATGACTTCTGTGTGCAGATATTGGATGAAAATAGATCTCTCCTGGCTGGGAAATGCCTAGTTGCTGTGCTTGAGGATGAATAAGGCAAAGGGGTCTGTTAGCAAGCTCGTTGTGAGGAAGAGGGAAAGGTGGGAATTAGCTTTAAAGTCACTGCCAACCCCTCCTGATTCCAGGTTGGCTATTAGAGAATGTTTTCTTTGTCCTCTTCCCTGAGAACTTTGTCCAGGAAAGGCAACTTGATTTCAGGGCAATCCGAGTCCTGTTTCCAGCTCTTCAAAAGATGTTTCCTTAAACTTGAGGATCAGTAATCAAAGCAATTCTGCAGTGAGAGCTGCATTGTGAAGCTCAGTACCAGGCTGTATTCATATCATCAAGCAGAATTCATCATAACATCAGCATTCACAGATAGATTTGCAATGACGATTAATCATTTAAAAATTCTTTGAACCATGCAGTACACTTTAGATTGTTTGTTTATTTCTTTTTTTAAGTGGGAGAAGGGAAGGACAAATGGGGTGTTTGCTAAAACTTTAAACTTTTCCAACTAACGAAAGAAAGGTGTTGGGTGAGCTTGAAGAGAAGGATGAAAAGGAATGATTTACATGAATCACCATGTTTCTTGATGTGGACTTCTCTGTCTGTGGCTGGGCCAGTGGGAAACTTCAAGCACTTTGCTTGTGAGAGCAGCAGGGACAGATCTGCTTTTCCATTCAAAATGTCACAGCTCCTTTGCTTGCATTTGGCTGCAACACGGGAAGATATGAGAGTACCAAACCTAACTGATAAGGCAAATAAATTCAGCTATTTTCTCATGGAATGGCATTAAGTTTGAGAAATTGCTGTCCTGTATGGAGATGAACTGCTGCTTGTCCAGTTGGTGAGTACCTCAGTACAAAAAGAGCCATGTGATTTAGAAAGTGTCTTTTTGTGACACTTTTTGTGGAGAACCCTCAAATTCTTGTGTGTTTCAGAGGGTTCAAGAATTGACTCCTTGGGCAAAGATATGCAAGTGAGCAAATGGAAAGTCGCAGCAGGGATCCAGCAATAGGTGAGGGGTCAAACAGAGAAAAACCTTTTATCATGCTGTCACATTCTCTTTCTTTTCCTGAGCTGGAGCTGCAGCAATCAGCCATTCTCTCTCAGCATGAAACTCTGCTCTCACAAGTTCGCCCAGCAGTTGGTTGTGTCAACACAACTCTTACAAAAAGGGACTTTACATGCATGACATAAATCCAGTTCAGGGGGGAATTCCAGAAACTAGTGTGCATTGATTCAAGCTGTGGGTAAACAACTCATTGGAGCCAAACCTGCAAATGTTCCATCTCAAGGCACTTCTTTCCTTTTTTTTTATTTTATTTTAAAGGAAGTAATGTCCTCTGAAGCTGTGTAGCATAGTATTTAATTAGTGATTTTTCGTTTGGACAAATTGTTAAATGTCACAGCATCGTACAAGGTAGTTGCAGATGTTGAAAGTTATTTTGTTCAGATAGAGCTTGCTGGCAGAGCAAAAGTTTAATTAGATTTATTGTGGCACTGCAGCCTTTTATAATGTTGACTTATGAGGGATAATACTTGAAAGAATTTTTAAGCTAATTAGAACATTTTAAAAAAAATGAATCTCATTCTATTTTAGAGCAGTAATGCTTGTGCATGGATGAATGACCACAGGTAAAAGTACAGTTGCCTTGCAGTGTATTGATTTATGTTCTTTTGTGAATAATTTCTTCATAAATCATGGTAATAACTGAGTTGGATAGGAGAACTTGGGGAGAATCAGTGGAGTTCCAGAAACCGAGCATGCCAAGTTTTGCATCAGTCAGAAAGTCTTATTCTCAAGGACATTGTGTCCTGATTTATTGCCTTTCACAGTGCAACTTGAGACAAGGTGTTTTAAGAGTTATCATAACCATTATGTATTTTCACCTATAACTTTACAAAACCTTCCAACATTTCTTGATCTATTTTACCCCTCCTCCCTTAAACCTGGTGACTCAGATGGCAGATCAGTATTTTCACACATTTAGAACATACCACACCTATTCCCCATTGATACTTTCAGAAGCTTTCCAAGCCGTATTTTCTCTAATTGATGTGAATAACTCCATAATCTAATTTATCCGCAGTGCTGGGTGGAAGCAGCCTGAGCCCAGAGGTGTGAGAAGGGCAGGGGTGCTGTTGAGGCTTTAGGTGCTCATGGAACCCCATGAGTGTTGTGTTTTAGACACACAGGGGGAAATCAGCTCTGCTGGGAGAGAAATGAGAGCTGAACCTGCAGTGGAAATGTGCTGAGCAATTTGTGGGGGAAAATGTCACCAGCAAGGCATTTTTTTAGTACTGAGGATACTAAACAGAGGATACTTCTTGTTCTGGTAATACTCTGTAAGCAGTGTGCAGTGTGGAGCTACAGCTCCCACTCAAGTGATAAAAAACCCTCTAATCAGCTCCAATCAAGATTTCTATATTTACTGTGGTGGGGGTTTTTTTGATATGTTTTCATTTGTTGCCTGTCTGGATTCTTACAGTAAGCTTTCAAGCATTGAAACAAAGTTATTTTTGAACACTTTCTTCCTGCTATTGAAGCCCTTTTAAGGAACAACAAGAATTACATCAGAAAAAACCAGGCTTCTGACTAACAGATGAAAGAGGAATGACAAAATCACTTGAATATTTCTTTGTGTCTGTATATCACTACTCGAGATTTTTCATTTGGATTAAATTATTGCTTTTGTCCTTTGACCAGTATAATACTTCCTAATCTGTCTTCTATTTTTTTTAAGGATAAATCCTAGGAATTTATTTTAATATTATCTTGCAAAAATATCACAATAATTGAGTTTTGTTATATGTAGCATGAATTTCTAAAGATGTGCACAGTGTGTATGCATTTCCCTCTTGGCTAATGGCGCCAGGATGCAGCTGATTAGAAAAATGTTTTGTTAATTGCAGTTGTGATGTTGTGGATGGGATCAGTAGGTGGTCAGAAATATTTACTGAATCGATGCAAACAATAAATAATGCATTGAGTCAAACTTTTATCATTCCTACTCCCATTTCAAGATACAGATATGCTGATGTCAGCTGGATGTCCTTAACTGAACTTGGCAACTGCTGGGTTACACACAACTCTATTAAATAAACTTATTACAAATATTCTTTTTAAAATAATATCTGCTCTTTATGCCAGCAAATTTGGCTCAAGTTTTGAGACTTGTCCAGAAGTTAAAACAAATGTATGGGTTTTGGTGCTTCTCCTCCAGACATGATTGATATGCTGTTCCCTGAGACCCCGCTGAATATTTTAGAAGAAAAATGATGAACCAGCAAAGGCAATGTAAAGCACTATATAAGGGCTATATTCCATATTGTTAAGGAAGATAAATTGGGGAAATAATTAATGTAGCCAAGTTATTAATTACTCTTTGGTTGTCCTGCAGTACCAGAGGCTTAAGAAACCTATCTCAGTGCTCCTATCTGTCCTCAGAATTAATGATCTCTTATTTAGGCTTCTAGCTCTCCATGCATAAGCTATCACAATAATAGCAGTGCTTCCTTGTAGCCTGTGGTATCAGCATCCAGAATGCATCCATCTAGAAACCAGAGAAATAATCACTACTGCTTGGAAGTCTTCAGCCTCCAACAATCCCCAGTATGCTGAAACCCCAGAGCATGTTCGATAGTGGAACGTCAGAAACTGCTGAAGCAAAGCACAAAATTATTCAGGTTCTTTTTCATTTGTCAGGAAATTGGATTAAGGGATTCTACCGGGGTGTGCTTGTGTGTGGCAGTATATCTAAAACAAATGCCCCAGTCAGAGTCAGCCACCTTACACTTCTCTTCCTGGGAGTAAATTGTATTCATCTGACTGATCAAGGACCTCGACCATAAAATATTCCAGCAGGGAGGTGGCTGTGTCTCCTGGCTCACCCAAGGTGCACTCACACCCTGACTGCCTCCGTCGCTCATCAGCCAAACGTGTGTGTCTCACATTTCACCTCGGCTCTGGAGATGTATTTTATTCACAGGAATAACAGGTATAACTGAACACCTAACATGGTTTTGCCAGCGGTGAAATGGAAGGAAGGATGGCTCTGAGGCATTAATGGGCTGGCCGGTGGCCAGGGGGAGAGATCACCACTTTGGAGAGGGCACAGCACAGCCTTCAGAGCAGCCACTTGGCTCCTCTGCCTCGTTCTTTCAGAGCTGTCCCAGGCTATGGTCACACAGCTATTGCATTGGTTAGTTTGCATTTGGTGCTTTGGATGGTGAAATGTTTTTGTAAAGGATATGGAAACCAGGATCATTACACTTCCTGTAATCTCGGAATGGAGTTAATGGTAATGGTGAAATTACTTTGTCAAGTGGGTATAACATCAGGGCCAAGCTGTGGCCCAGCTGAAATCAAAGGGAATTTTACCAGTGAAAACCAGGAGGTCAGGGTTTGCCCTGCAGGGTTGCAGTCTCGGTGTCTCTGAAACCAAGCATTTCTGGAGTGTGAGGTACTCAGCTACAATGGAAATTTAGCAATATAATCATAGAAGGGTTAGTGTGGCAGTGAGCTTAAGGATCATCTAGTTCCAAGTTATCAAATGCAGTCATGATTACATTTCTTTGTTTCTTTCTGCATAGCAGCAAATCCCACATCTGTGTGCTTTTTGCACAGAATAAGGAACAATGCTCATTCTCTTCAGGAGAGGAGTCTTAAGGGGATAAATAGATGGGGCATGAGCTGCATGCTGTGCAGTGTGAGGTACTTGAAATATTTTAATCTTTAGAACTAATTTGAAAAATTAATCTCAACTTTTCATGTCCTGAAAGCAATGAGACCTTATTATTGATCTTACACACGAGAAAAGGATAACAGAGATGCAGTTCACAAGAAAGTCCCTGATACTCCTGGTAAGGTTTATCACCACTGTGAAATAGCACAAAGAGAGAATTTTTTTCCTGTGTACATCTTTGTGTGAATATTTAAGCCCAAACAGATGGAACTGCGTATCTAACTCCATTTTTTCCGTGTTGTTATACTTCTGGGAAGCACGTTGCAGAACTGGGACTTTTCAGAATATAAATTCATCAAAACAAGTATGATTAATTAATCAGTCGATCTACTTAAGAAAACAGGGTAGCTACAATCCCATCACTTTGTCAGTTCCCTGTTAGTGGTGTTTCTGGGAAACAGCATTTTCAGAAAGTCCCAAACTCTGTTTTAAATTATTCTCTTTGCTCACTTTTTAATGGAAAGGTAACTTTGCAGAATCTAGATCCTTTTAAAATGGAAAATGGGCAATATTATCTAAGGGAAGTATGAAGCTGATTTACTATGCATGATTTTTTCAGTTTGTACACATTGGGCACGGTTATATTTTTGCTCAGGACGTATATATATATTTTCTGCTGAACTTTTCTCGATTGCTTTTTTTATCGGGTTTACAAATCAAATCAAACAGGTATATTGCAGAGCTCTGATATTATTTTCTGCGCTTATAGCACAATGTATTGAATTATGCTTGCTCATGTACTGCTGCTGCTATTCTCTCCAGATTGAGAGAGAATGACTGTGGGGGCTGTAAATTCACTTGGCTTGCAGCACCACCAGTTAAATCAAGAGCCCTGTCCAGGCTAGAGAAGAGACAGAGCAAGTGTTCATTACACAAATCAATTTGGTCAAAAGTACAGCACAGTGGGTACCCAACCATTGCTCACATAATATTGTCAGCTTAATCAAATAATGCCTAGAAGACATTCATGAGCTCTTTCTCTCTGAGAAATAACTTGATTGGTGCAGCAGGAAAAAACAGGTGCTGGTTTTGAGCATTTATTAAAAAAAATTAATGAGTGCTTTTTTGGCTGAATTTAAAATTCTGAAGAGCTTTACCCTATGCTGGCGTGTATACATGAGATACTCAACACCTAATTTACCACTGATCATACTAAAAAAAAAAAACACTCTTGCTTTTTTTCCCCCCTCTTTCTTTTCTCCCTGTAAATATTTTACAGGTTATTCCTGCTAGAATTAAGCTGTTCTTCCTCTAAATTCAGTGTGGGTTTAAAAAGATATGTAACTGATTTATATTTGTTTACAGATTGTAGCAGAATGATCAGGACTTGGTGAAGCTTTTGCATGTTCAAATTCAACTTATTTCCCCTTTGTCCAGGAAGAAATAAAAGGTTTAGTTCCATTTTAGGCATTCCAGCTGTTTATATTCCATCCACTCTCCAAAAGCTGAGATTGAGGACAGTGTTCTTTTTGTGGAGGTGTGCAAACAGCTCTTCTGTGCCAGCATTTCACTGTGCTGGACGCAGGATTGGAGGGTGAAAGATTTTGTTTTGCAGGAAATGAAAGATACCAGTCGGTGAGAAAGGATGGAGGGAAAGTGCAACACTCACAATTCCAGTGTAAGAAACATTGCGGGGCTGCCTGTCTGCAGTGATGGATGGAAAGGGAGACAGAGAATTTGTATCAGCCAGGGAGGAGAATGGAATGGGTTTTTTCTTTGCAAACGCTGTGCACGAGGCCCTCTCAGATTTCAGGGTCACTGCTCATTGTGCAGTGCTGGTGGTGCCTTTGCCACAAGTGCTGGAGGGGGAGATGAGACTGCTGAGTCTAGCCAGGGGGCAGCTGGGAAACGGGGCTGCAGCAGAGGTGGGACGAAGGCTTCAGAATGGATTTTTACATGAAATTTGCTGCAAATTTGGTTTTTAAAGGCCTTAAAAGAAGATGGCTCTATATGTCTGCATGGGGGAGAGATTCCCCCCCCCCATAGAAAAGTGTCAAATTTACTTTATCCAAACAAACATTTGGTTTAGTGGGTTTTTGAGTTTTATAATTTTTATTTCTTAAGTTCTCAGGAAAAGGTAGGAAGTGAAACTGGAAAAATTACTTCAAGAACTTCACATCAGTGTGAAGTCTTTAAGAACTCGAGAGTAGTATTTTAAATAATAGAAGTTTTCTGTTTCTAGAACTGAGTTAAGGAAACAAAACCAAAAGTATTTTGGTAAAGATAAAGCATTTCTTTAGAAGACAATAGATTAACTCTCTTGGTGATGAATTTGATTTAAAAGGATACCGTATATTTATACTGAAATTATCTTATATGAAAAAAATAATTTTCTGAAATGCCTTCTTTGATATGGGTTTGCTTACCTGTAAGAATGGTTTCAATTCTAATTTATTTTAACATTTAAGCCTTCAGTAGCTCACTGAAGTAAAGGGAGTTTGCCTCAATTTGTTTCATTATAAATGAGAATTTTGTCTTCTATTTCTGCATTCTGTATTTATAACTTTCATTGTAGGTTTTAAGACGATCATGTAGATTAGGATTCTTTAATATTTGATAATTGCAAATACGTGGTGGAATAGGGACCAGATATCAGCCTGATTGCATGCATGACTCAGGGATGGAGGAAGGACAATGCCCCATCCTCGCTTCAGTTAATTTTTAAAGGAATATCAAACACCACCCTTCTTCTCCTCTAGCAATGAAAATATTCTCCTGCAATGCATTATGTATGTGTAAGGTAAATTACATTCTGGTTCTGTTAGTCCACAGAGCTCTGAAAGTTGCTTGGCTGGGATTTTTCCAAATCCAGCCTGTCCTCTGCCCTGTGTGTGCTTTACCTCCTCGGTGTTGGACATCTTTGCATGATCCTCACATTCCAGTCTCAATTCGCAGTTATCCTTCTCCAGATCTCCCAGGCACTCCCGCAGGTTTCTGGATGATAATATGCTTTGTAAAGAGACTCTTGCATTGGAAGCTTTTCAATGTGTTTTAAATGGTTCAGCCCTGTTAATTCTGCCCCAGGGATCGTGGGGTCACAGGGCTGAATTGTTGATGACGGTGACTTGCTGAAGTTTCTGCTTTTCAGTCCTCGCTGCCCGAACTCTGAGACATTCTGTGCTGAGAGTGTAAACTTGAGCCTTCTTAGAATAAAAAATGATTTAAAAGCGTGGGAAAACCAACCAAAGATCCAGCAAATAACAGCATCTCTGTGTACCCACTCTGACCGTAATTTGCAGCTCCATTTTAACACCATTTTCAAACACCTCACTGTGTTTTGTTGACAATAATCCATCCAGCTGCTTGGTGGGGAAGTTGCTCCCAGGGTTTTGGGATGTTCATGGTGCTCAGCCCAGCCCTCCTACTCCTCATTCCTGTTAGCACGATGAACAGAGGTTACTCTTTCCAATTTGCATTTATATGGGACGCTGATTATATAATTTCTTCCTGGGGCACCCTCTGTTCCCGAAGCTCAACAGCACCTTCAGAATTTTTAATTCTCTTCAGATTCATCTAATTGACCTCAAATTCTTCTGGAGTGTTGTATTTCAAGAGTTTCCAGTCTGTCATTCCCCCATCTGCTCTCACATACTGAATTTCTTTCATATTTCTCTCCTTTCATGCTTGATGGTAAAAAAATAATTTCTGTGGTTTCTCTGGATGGAAGAGTTACCTCAAAATCTAAATTTTGAAATTTTGAGCTGATTTTAGATAATAATAGATTAGCACAAAACATTTTTGTCTCTTGATAGCTCTATACCATATTTTCTATTTAAATCACTAAATATTTATAAAGATAAATTATTTACTTTGTGGGCTCCTGCCTGTGAGTTCAGGAAGTAGCAGATGAAGAGATGTGGCAGCACTGACTCAGTTTTAGGTTTTCACTTGATCTGATCCCAGCTATTTGTTTGGATCACTTGCAAACCTTCATGCAGTGCACACAAAAGTTTGTGTGTCTCATCTTATCCCGGGAAAGATCAAAGGTGCTGCTGGTGGACTGATGCTGCTGCAGAAATAAGGACCTTTATTTATAAAGTGGGCTTAGCACAGAAGTATAGGCAACATAGATGTTAGTACTTTTAATTTGAGAACATTTGTATTCCCTGGGGAAGATACTGTTGAATTTAACTTGCTAGAAATCAATTTCTATGTAGTTATTGCTGATGTAAATGATGTGTTCTGTTTGAGTTCTTTTGCTTCCTCTTCAACAGGCTTGTTGGTACTAAAACTGTGTGGTAAGGTTTATTTTATTTAACCATTTTTACGTTGCTTAAACTGTTGTCTCTTAAAAGAAATTTCATACTAGTAAGAAATGGGCAATTTCTTCTTTTTTTTTTTAATGAAAAGAAGTCAGAAAGACAAACTAAACTCTAACATTAGAACACAAGAGAAAAATGAATACCTGGAAAAAGAATGGGGTCAGAAGGAAGAGGAAGGACAGAGAAAATGCAGTAATGGCTGTCAGATCATTCTTGTAGTTTTTCATTCAACTATTTTTTTTCTGCTCTTCCAAATCCCTCAGCAAACAAGTATGACTGTGCTCTTTTAACATAGCCATGCAAAATCTTGTCTAATGAATGTGTGCTGTACAAGCAGTAATTAATTAGGGACTGCAGGATGTAATTAAAGAACAGAGATGAGTAATTTCTATAAAATACTGATAGACCATCACTGGTTAGTTTTACTTTTTGGATGAAGGACATTGTGTATTTTCCTAATCTCTCTGGGCATTTATAATTTGTTTGTTAGCTCATAATACACAGCAATGTCCTTCAGTTATAAAATAGAATTTTAAACCCAGGGAGTAATGTCCCTGTAAGAAATACCACGACATAACCTCATTTTGGCGACAAAGAAAATCCGTACAACTTTGTTTCTGGGTCTCACTTTTCTGTCAGGCAACCTTCAGCACTGATTAAACTTCTGTTCCCTCTCACAACTCAAGGCCTTTTCCATAATGGTCACCATTTATCTGGACAGAATGACCCTCCAGTGCCCATCAGCACTGCTCATGAAATGGCAACGAGGCTGTGATGTGTTACCTGCCCTGTGCTCAGTCCCAGTGGCCTCTGAAGGAAAGCACTAATCTGATTGAAAGTGTCTGCCTTGCTCTGCAAGTAGTGCATTTGGACTGGAGATTCAGTTTGGCAAACACAGAAGAGGTTAAAGGGGTTTCTCCAGCCTTATAATATAGGGAGATCTATTTATTCGTTATTTAAAAATAGCTAAGATGATCTACAAGTAATAAGCTATTTATTCTCCAGTTTGTAACAAATACATGGAATCACTGAAAATGTATGCTGTTGAGACAGATACAGAAATGGATTTGATTTTCATGTATTTTAACTTCTGGTATTCCTCAATACCTTGGAGTTCATTTAACTGCTTTTCAGTTTTTTGGGGTTTTTCTGAGAATTTAAGCCCACCCCCTTGTATCAAAAGTGCCACCAATGCTTACAGTGTGCTTTATTCTGCTTTACCCTTCCAGCAGACAGATGATGCAGCACAGACCGACGGCCAGCAACAGACACAATCTTCTGAAAACACAGAAAACAAATCACAGCCCAAACGGCTCCACGTCTCAAATATACCATTCAGATTCCGGGATCCAGATCTTAGACAAATGTTTGGTGTAAGTGCTCATCATTTATTTATGTTTTGGTTTTTTTTTTTCTTTTACATTTGCATTGCAATAGGTATTTTGTATATTAGGCAGCCGTGGGGGCTGTATCTCTGATTTGAGCTGTTTAACCATTCTCAGTAAAGATCCCCTTTTAATCTATGTATAACCAAACATCTGATTTGCCAGTGTCAACTGGGAAAAGAAATTATACTGATTCTGCTCCATGTGAGAGTTGGGTGTTTTGTATTGCATTCACAAAAAGCTATCTGTGTTGGTTTAAAATATGAAATGCATGCATAGTGCTGCTGTACACATCTAGATTTATATACCTGCATTTATTGATTTTGGAGGGCATGATATAAAATAGTCAATGCCTGACCTCATGGGTAAGGGACCCAGAAGGAAGACAAGGGCTGAATTTAAGCACAAAGTTCAGGCACAGAAATCCTCACCCATTCCCACAGGTTTTGTGGTTCTGTAGGCTTTGGAAGTTTTTGTTGGTGTTTTTCTCTCTCAGTTTGGGTTTTCCCCCAGGCCACAGCTGCCTTCCAGCCCATTCCCTGTGTTTCACACATCCTGGACCTGCTGGACCTGCCACCAGCAATAGGATTATAACCAGCAGGGCTTGGACTGGGTTCCTACTCCCTGCTCCAAGAGCTCTCAGGTTTAGTTTGAAATGTCACTAAATATAATCTAGAAATAGTCCTTGATCATCTATTAGAACCCAAGTCAGGGCTCTGAAGTATTTGTTGCTTTCTTTTTTCTGCCTCACTAAATTTGAATTCTCTTCTGCATTAGAGTTGGTTATTCAATGCAGCACCAAGTGCTTCATGGCTCTGTACTTCTCTTCATCTTTCATGTTCAGATTTTTAAGTTCTTCTAATGTGTTTGTGAGTTAAAAGATTGTATTTCTCGATATTTATTTGTCTGAAGAAAACAGTCACTGGAAAAAAGAAACCTGATGTAGTACTGGGAAATGAGTGACTGTTCTGCTGTATCTGACTTGGTGCAACTTACCTCTCCTGAATGCAGCTTGCAGCTCATCAGCAAAATAACAGAAGGCATAATAATTAACCCTCTAGAGGAAAAATATGCAAATTTATTTAAACTAAACAAACCACTTAAAATAGATTTTATTTGAAAGTATTTTAAATGAAAGGATTTATTATTTTTAGGTATTGTAGTAATTTATAAATGAATAAAAGGTCCATTTCCTTTTAAGATTTCTAAGTTTTAGGTCTCAAAAGACTGGCATTGGAGAATGGCTGGAGTTTTCCAGTTGACTTCCAGAATGACTTGGTGACAGTAAACTTTTAGCTTCTGAATTGATAGAAAAATGGAATTCCTGCATGCCTGAATTGAAATATCTCATATGAAATATGGCAACTCTGCATCATGACCACATCATACACATGGAAAATTATCATTTTACATGGACAGGAATACGACAGAGGAGAACTGTTTAAATATCAATATCTGCATTGAGGCTGAAGTTGCAGTTAAAATATTAATTAAATGGTGAAGGCAAGAACATAAAATAAGTCAAAGAATAACAAGTGGTGGTAGATTTTTTCATGACCAAGTTGAAACTCTTTAATAAGCTAGAGAAGGAATGCTGTCCTTTCTGGCCTGAAATTGGTTATTATATCTGAAAAGACTGGAGCAGAGGCTCATGCCTGCAGTTCCTGGGACTCTTGTTGGATTATTCTCCATTTGCCTGCCTCTCATTTCTGCCCTTTTGTTCACTATATTGGGTCACTTTATAATGCCAGTGCTGCTCCACACTGCATGTTATTGACGAGTGAAATCCCAGAAGTGACCCCCTGGTGCATTGCATTGTCACCTCACACAATGTGTTCCAACTCAACGCTGCCCCAGTGCAGCATGCATTCTCTCCCCAGGGCAAGTCCAGCAGGGCCTTTTCCTTTGGGATAAGCAGCTGTGTGCAGCTTCTGTGTGCAATGCCTGGGGACTGGATTGCTATTGTAAGGGCACTAGGAACAGCAGTGACTGCTCACATTATCGTTAAAGTGCAATGCTGAGCAGAGAACAAATCCCCCCAAAGTGAGTATCCATTGTTGTTTTCCAGATTATGCTCTGGTAAGACAAAACTTCTTAGGGAATTATCATTACCCTTTTCAGCAAGGGTGGAAAGAAATTCTCAGTCCTCAAAGTCAGCAACAAAGCTCCCACCTGGTTTAATCTTGTTCCTGTAACCAAACTCCTGGAAAATCCAGACATTTGGGACTTTTACTTTACTGCGATCATGGTTTAATGCTATTTTCTCTCTCTCAGGGGGTTTCACTGAGCTTCGAGGTCCTATGTGGAATGATAGTAACAAGTGTTATGATGCACATAACTAAATATAATATTGATCTGATTCCTTTTAATGTGTCTTTTTTGGGTGTTTAACAATCTTTGATTTTATATTTAATTTTTTTAAGCCATGCACCATTTCTCAAAACAAACACTTGTACTGTACATGATAGAAGTGTTCAAGTGATCTTATTTTCATGTCATTTTTTGTGTTTCTTTGCAGCAATTTGGTAAAATCTTAGATGTTGAAATTATTTTTAATGAGCGAGGCTCAAAGGTAAGCATTTTAATTCACCTGTGGAATTTTTCTGTTTTGTTTAAAATAGTTATGTGAGTGAAAGGAAACAACTGCACTGCTGTGACAAAATAATGTCTGAAATTTTATGTTAGTGAAAACACCTTCTGAGCTGTCAGTCAGTTTTCTAAGCAGTGTGAAAATCATTGGACTCATATCTTTTAAAGGGGGTAATTTTAACTGCTCCAAACTGTCATCTCTTCTATGGGAATGTTGATTTTCGCTGTCCTTATTCTTCAAGGGTAATTATTTGGTCTATTTTATGAGTCCATAGTTAAAGATATTTGTAGGCAGGTTTGTATTAGTACAGGTTTTTTTTTCCCTTTATTAAAATGAAAGATGGTAATGATACCTAATAACTATCCTCTTTAGTAATTAGTTCAGAAAATATGTGATGGTTCCAGATTAAGTGCAGATGTTTTCCTCTTTAGTTAAAGCCTTAGTACACCAACCCTTTGAAAACAATCTATTTTAGCATTAATTTTATTAAAAGTGTTCTTACTGTATTGCAAACATTAAATTTTTTTCCAAAATTACTTTGCCTTAAATGCATACTTCAATTTATTCAGTGTTTAAGAAATTAAGATAGAATGGCCCTGACTGCATCAGCGTCACCTGTGATATCAGCTGCATTATGGGGCTTTATGTCTGTCATATGCATATCTTTTTTCCTTTTCTTGCCATGTCAGACACACTAAAATGTTTATTCACTAATGTTTCAATCTTCTTGTAACTCATATATAATTTATTATTAGCGATGGAATGTTATTCTTCTTCTAGACATACTGTAATCTGTCATATTTTAAGAATTATGTACATCAAAAATCTATCTTAAATCAGATATATTTCAATTCTGTTCATATTTATTTTCTGAAATCAAAGCCTTCAATTTTTTAAAGCTTTTTTTTAAGTTTTTAAAATTTTTTTGAAGTTTTTTATACCTAAGTGGAAGAGCTGAAATTTCCTGGTTTAGTATTCAGAGATTAATTAGTCCCCTTGCCTGCCAGCAAAAACTCACTTGGAACATTTATCACTTTTTCAGTAAACAACTAAAACTGATGGAATTCGGTGGCTTAGACTCTCCTGCTCTGCCCAAAATTTATTATTGTTGCATGCTGGTTGTTCAGTCATGTTTGCAGAGGACAGAGATTGTCCAGAACCTGCTGCTGATGGATAAATTCCCAAAGCCACCCCCAGTGGCCACCTTTGCTGGCTGTGCTGATGGGGTGGAGCTGAGCACATGTGATAATAGTTTTTTGTTTAGCCATTAAATCTCACCCGGGTGGGGATTTTAACCACCACGCCTACACTGGGCTGCAGAAGTGTAAGGTTTTGGTCAAGTTTTTGGAGGATGGCTTGAGGAGCTATTTCCAAATTGAGCTTTTTTTTAATGTTGACTTTGCAGTAGTGAAAACTTCGCAGTGCTTTGTGCTGCAAGTGGAAGGATTTCAGAAGGAAAAGGTTTTCCTAGTTGGGGTTGTAACCTCAGTGCCTGAGTTACAGCCTGGGTCAGGTCAGACTGGGAGAGCTGTTGTCACTAATTGCTGCTGCATCCCAGCAGGTCTGAGGTGCATCCATCTGCTGCTTCTCACCTTGGGCAGAGCTATTTCAGGTGTAGCTACATCATATTTTCGTTTGCAGAAGTACCTGTAGATTTTCTCAATTAAATAGAAAGTTAAGGAAAAAAAAACATTAGGGATAAAAGGGACATTTTTTTTGTTCTTTCTTTTTTTTTTTTTTTAATTTTTAATCTGATCATTTCGTGTCCATTCTGTAGGAATTAAGATGCACCAGATTAAAGTCCCATTCCTGGCAGTGCTTATCTATGTTTTCATAAAATCCCACTGAAACTGAAAGGACTACTAAGTGGTTTCAGACTCAGTACAGGTAACAAAGTTTGCAGGATCAGAATTCAAATTTGTTTCTAGCTGCAGTTTGGCATAAGAATTGCTAGAATATGTTTTTGTTTCTGTTTCTTTTTCTTTCTTTTTTATTCTAATAGTTAATGTTTTAAAAGATATTTGCAAAAACAACAGAAGTAATCTCATTCTCATGCCATAGACAAATGGAATTGCATATTCAAAAACCACAACATTAGAATACCAGCGTGATGTATAAAATTCTTTTGCAGAAAGGCATCCTTCCATAGAAAACAAAATCCCTAAAATAATGCAAGATTCATGCTACAAATTTCTGCTTGTTTGGATGTGTAATAATAATGAAGAAAGCTTTGCTAAAATGTACAGCAACACTGATGACTTTTGAATTTTGGACCATTTTCTATCAGTTATACATCAATGCTCTAGACGACTCATATATATGTTCAGAAATCTGTTTATGTGGGTATCTATTAATATGTATCCAGTGTATATTATATTAACACCTATTTCTTCAAGTAAAGAAAACTCCAAAGTGACTCCCAAATTAAATGAGAACCTTGTCACATACTAACTTGGCTATTATGAAATCACTTGACAGATTTCAAAAATAAAATGCATATACTCGCATTAGCAGTTAATAGAATACAGCTGTTAACTCAGCTGAATATCAAATTGTGTTAAATTGTTTATGTAGGTATTTGAATGTGTGATGGGTGAATCTGTGTTTTTTTCTTGAGTTTCTCTGTCAGCCACGTAAAGCTAAAGCTTTGCATAAATAGTAAGAACTTAATTTAAATAGTGTTGATTGTGAGAATAAGTACAACCTAAAGCCTGAAAAATTACAATGAGTATTATTTTCAGAATCTTTGAAGTTCCTGTCTTATCTTGGCTTGTGGCTTCACTTTGTATGTTTTCCTAATTTTTAGTATAATTAGGTTTTTATCTTCAGGTGTTTGAACAAAAAAAACTGGTAGTGCTGTGAGCTAAGGAGAATGACAGAAAATTTTGACGAAACACAACTCCGCCAAATGTTTTCAATTCCTAGAAGGGGCAATTGCTCAGGCAAAAGAGGAAAAAACTAACAGAACTGGGGGAATTTCTGCTATTGAATGGATTTTGAACAGTGATGTTTTCTGCCAAGAAATTTCCTTCGGGCATCCTAAATAAGCAGCATTTTTTCCACAGAGCTTTAACAAGCTGGGAAAGAATCAGCTGTTAGAAGAAATAAGAAAAACCTGCACAGACATCTGAACCACGGAGATTAGTGCTGAGGAGGGGGATTTACTTTCTGCCAACCCTCCTGGTGCTTTGGGGCAAAGAGAGATCCATGCTCAGTGTCTTGTGGCAAGCGAGGTCGTGGCCTGGTGCTGAAATTGGAGAGAAAATGTGTGAATGAGGTGCTGTGAGTTTGGCTGCAGCTGCAGCAGGAGCTGCTGACTGAGCCCTGCCGAGCTTGGGATTTAGAAAGGGGGAAAAAGAGTAGCTGTGCTTAAGCTGCTTTGGAGAGGGTGAAACAGAAACCACTGCTGGACAGAAATGCCACTTTTTGCATTATAAATGGGCATAAATCAGTGAGTTCTTTGAGTAGTTCTTTGAGTAGGTAAAATAACCCAAATAACGCAGGGAATTACCTTGAGTCACTTAAATT
Source organism: Grantiella picta (assembly GCA_013397955.1). NCBI lineage: Eukaryota > Metazoa > Chordata > Aves > Passeriformes > Meliphagidae > Grantiella > Grantiella picta. Next base: position 764,624 of record VZRM01004180.1, read on the forward strand.
TTTTGGCTGATGCTTGATTAATCAGTTTTGTAGTTCACACCCATTCTTTTTCTCACTGCTTGGTGTCTATTTTGCCTTAGTTTGATATTTGGTTTCTGCTTTGCATAAATGAATGTAAAAATGTCTTCCCATTCCCACCCCCCCCCCCTTTTTTTTAATCAATCTCTCTGTATAAAAGGCAGTACTGCAGAGGGCAAATGGGTGCACACTGACAAACCTTAGCAAAGGGAGATGGGGAGCTGTGCTGCGTGGCTGGTTGCTCAGGAGCAGAACAGAGTTCAGGCTAAAACAGCAGGAAAAAACCCGATTTTAGTAGCACTTGAACGAAGTGAGCACTGCCTGTGTACAAAACACCACGTGCAGCTGGCAGATGGCTCAGGGTGTGAAACTTCGGGGATGGAGAGGAATATTTGTTAGGATTACTTTGGGAGGCATGCAAGGCATTGTAGTGCTGATGCAAGAATTACTTCAAAGGGTTGGTGTATGTTTCTAAAATGTCCTTCGCTGTCAGATTTTTCTGAAATATTTGCCGTTTTAAACAGCGTTTAATTTAACTTAGAGCATAAAAGGAATTTTAGTATGATTTGCAATGTTTGTTTTAGTCTAGTATTATAAAGGAGAGCATTTGTCAGAAGCAGAATTTCAGATTTGTCCCACTAACGTGGGATTCTGTAGTTTTACCAGTTGCATGTTCTATATGTGGAAAATAATATGCAGAACAAGTAAATGAAGCAGTTAAACTTATTCAAAACGTTTGCATTTTTCTTCTTTTATCAGAGTTTCTTTTTCTATTCACATCATGTGATTTTCTTTGATCTGTTAATACGAGAAAGTTTATACTTTGTTCTAAAAGTACTTTTGTTTTGTTGGTGGTTTTCTTTTTTTTTTCTTTTTTCCTTTTATAAAAAAATAAGTAAAGGCTGTAAAGTTTGACGAAAGTTTAAGTTACCCTAGTGTTGCATGGGAACAGTGTTTCTTATGATCACAACAGCATGATTAAGTAGGCAATGTTTAGAGTATATTGACATTCAGTGTTGAATTTTGTGCACATGTTTTTTATTTCGTTGAGATATCTGCATGTCATTAAAATGTGGTTCATTTTCTTTTCTCATTAGTTCATTTTTTTCTATGTGAAAACACTGTAATTTATTTTAGTTTCATTTTCTTATTGTTAGATTTATTTTCCTCTGTAGTGACATGTAGAAAGGTATTTTTGGTATCATTCTTTGACTTTCTCAGAGGGTATTATCTAACTGATGACAGAAAAAAATTTGTTCACATTTGTCGCTTATTTATTGCACATCTCAATACAATTATAATTTCTCTAATTTGCATGTTACAGAAATGAAGCAAGGACAAGAAAATATTAAATTAAAGAGAGAGAACATAAGCAAACAAGTGGTCATTGACTGAAATAATAATGTGCATGTTGTTTTCCCCCCTTCTCCCTCCTGCATGCAGGGATTTGGTTTCGTAACTTTCGAAAATAGTGCTGATGCGGACAGGGCGAGGGAGAAATTACACGGCACCGTGGTAGAGGGCCGTAAAATCGAGGTGCATGTTCAAAATATTTTCCTTTTCATCTTTTTTATAAATGTCTGCTTCACTCTCATTTGTTGTTTCAGATGCATCATTGGTGTCTTCTGTGTGCTCCCCTTCCCCCTTCCCATTGTTTATATATATATTTATATATAAAGAGAGAATCTGGCCTTACTTGGGTTTTTTATTATTATTTCTTTTGTAATTACTATTATTATTATTATTATCATTATCGCTGAAAGGTGGATGAGAGAATTGAAAACAAAATAAAAGAAAGCTTTAATATTTTGAAGTTATTATTTTGGATGTTTTGTAAATCAATGGGTGCAGTAGATTCCAAAAACCAGCCAACAAAAAAAAATTAAAAATTGCGAACAACAAAAAAAAAGTGTGA
>VZRM01004180.1:766703-785816 GCA_013397955.1 Grantiella picta
AGTGGCTTTCAAAACATTCAGATTGGGAAAGAAGCATCCCAAAGATGCACAAGAAAAAGAAACAAAGCCAGACTAGAGAGAGAGCAATTAGAACATTTGATTTTACCGAAGCCATGAGGCTCCTTTGGCTGGATGGCCTGAGCCATCCCCATCTCCCAAAACCACCCCCGATGAGTTCCTGTGCCACTGGATCCCCTTCAACACTGCCTCAGTCGTATCTGTTAGAATTTAAAAAAAAAAAAAAAAAAACTTAAAAAATTTTAAAAAAGAAAAAAAGAATACCAATTGAAAATGCTGTCGTCTTTTGAGTAAGATGTTGCATATTTTGCCTTTTCATTTTCCCCCCTCGACGGTAGCGCTTAGGGCCCTCACCAAACTCTCAGTAACCATGGTAACTGTATACATACCCATGCTGGCGATGGTGCTGAATGGTAAGTGGAGAAGTCCATCTGCCGTTTCACGTATTTAGCGCTGATATACCACGTGAATTTTTTTGACTTGTTGTATTAAGTTTTCTTGATGCTACATTTTTTTCTATATTGGTACGCCTGTAATTGAGTGTACGTTTTAAGCAAGCCTGGGAGGCACTGATTGGATTGAGGATATGACTTCGTGCACATCTTACTCAGATTGTTAACTCCATATTGTGTTAAATAATGCACCCTCTTTTTATCCTTTTGTTAGCTGTGATTTTAAAGCTTGAATGATTTTGTTAATTCTTGCAATGAAAAAGGCTCTTGTTCCAAGTGTTGAATGCTAGATGTTGCTTTTCCAATGGTACTTCTCTTCTAAAGGGTTATGTTGCACACTGCTAAAATTCGTTTGTCCCTTTTTTGACATTTTCTTTGTTTCCTTGTACCTTGTCTCTTTCCTTTCTACTCCACTGCATGTTCCTTCATATAATCTTTTTTTTTTTTCTGTTTTGAGTATTTATTGTATCAGTGTTATCATGGAATACAAGCATGCTCTTAAGTCTTTAAATTATGCAGTACCTTTTAATTTGCTTTTAATGTCTTTTTATTAAAGTTTAAATGATATGATGTTGCTTTATTGAAATGATTTGTAAGTTAAAATGGTTATGAAAGTAAATGTAATTATAAATAGTATGATTTTGTTATGCACCTGTTGCCTTCTATAAATTAAATTGCATTTTATTTTTACATGACTAATAGCAGTAATAATGCATGCATTGAATAGTGACACAGGTCCTCCCCGTAACCCCTTCTAATGCAGTGTTCTATGTGCTTAGGTAAATAATGCCACAGCGCGTGTAATGACAAATAAAAAGACCGTCAACCCTTACACGAACGGTAAGTGCACGAGCCCTCCTGCTCTGGGCCGATGTCTCTGCATTGCTGTACACTTAGGAAAAATTGTTGGAATTTCCTCAGGTGTCCCAGACCACAGCTGGGGGGTTGGGATGAGGTGATCTTTGCGGTCTCTTCCGAAACAAACCATTCTGTGATTCTATGAAATGGGCACTGATGAAAACACCAGCAACAAATAAGATAGTTCTTGTTGTCTTTGGAAGCTAAACTTTAAAATTTTAGTTTTGGTTTTTTTGTGTGAACTGGGATGAGTTTTGGTTCTGATGAGAAAAATTAATTTAAGAGGCCGAGCTAAGTTTGGAAAATGGTAGCAAACTGTATCAAGCTATGTCTGCTTTATCTGTTTGCATCCAGACATTTGACAACACAGAAGGCATCTGTGCATGGATTAAGAACTATTTTCATATGAACTAAAGAAATGGCCATAATGGTAATAGTAATCATGGATAAAAATGACTGTCTGCCTGTTTAATTTAGAGAAAAAATAATTTTTTATAACTCTTTTTTCATGTTAACCTTGTTCTGCTGTGCATTACATTGAGAGGAAAACATGGAACCTCTGAGCAGGGTGACTCCCCTGCCCCTGGGCTGTCCACTCTGCATCCCCTGGGGCTCAGACAAGACACGATGGGGTTGGGTATAAATTCCATCTGTGAAGGGCTCAGCTGATTCATAGCCACGTGGGGAGAGCTGGGCTGGAATCCCAGGGTTTGACCCCAGCAGGAAAACAGAGCTGATAGGAAAGTGTTGTTCTCTCCTGGACCTGCACAGTGTTGATGCTGCGATGAGTGAAACAGTGGGAGGATCCAGTTTGGTTTGGGGGATGGAGGTGGGGAGACCAGCAAGAATGTCCTTCTTAGAACCTTTCAGTACCGTGACACACATCCAGTCAAAGATCATTTTCCGTGTCTTCCTTCCACAATTTATTTGGAGAAAAGGGCAAACTATTGTTGGGTACTTCTTCCAGCCTCTTCCCATGGACAGATCAAAATTCCAAGCTACCTAAAAATAAAATTCATTCTAATACTGACCTTAATTGGGGTAATGTTGTGAATTAATGATAGAAAAATAATCCATATTTTTTTGTTGGACTTGGAAACACTTTTTTTTAATGTTTCCTTTGTTTGATCATGTGCCGGAGTGTGCATTTGCTGGTTCAAAAAATTCAAATTCAAACGAGTTCTTAACTCAGCCATGTCAAAGAAAAACACACAAACTGTCGTTAATTGCAATTATGCTTTCAGTTTTACTAGACTATGTAGTTGTTGGTATTTGCGTTTCAATTTAATTCCGTTTTTCCTATCCAGTAGAAAGCAGATGAAATGTGCATATGAAGGTTTCCCGAGGTAGATTCGATTCTTTTCCATTTTGAAATATAATGGATCATATTTTCTGTATTTGAGGTCTCATTAGTGAGGTTTTACTAAAATCCAGGGCACAGAGTGGCTTTATTTTTTAATGAAAATATCATCATTTCTTTCCTGACACAGTGAAAATAAAACACATTGATGGTTTTCAGTTTGACATGTGATAATTGAGCTAGTTAAAATGATCTGGAGAAAAAGCGTTTGAAATTCCTCATGCTTTTTCTGAAAGTGTTTTCTTCTTCATTTTGTGTGTAAATGTGAAACTGCAAATTACACAGATGGGAAAATTCCCTTGGTTTTTAGTGGTTTTAAAGCATCCCAGTGAATCTGGAGAGAGACACGAGGCTTGACTAGATCACATAACAAGATTTTGTTGCAATTCAGACCTAAATTAACCAAGTGCATATGAGACTATGAACTCTGCCTGCTCTATTGTAATGATAAAAGTAGTTTTGCTATAAATGATGATGCATATTTTGTATTCATATTATCCTAAGGCTACAAAACTGTTCATTAGCAAATAACATGTTACATATCAGCTCACCCAGTGCTGGGGGAGGGGAGTGCTGGCAATGAGAGATGTGAGGTTTTCAGCAATGTGGGTTTAGAGGAGGTTCATGCACTGCAGTGTTACTTAGCTCATATATTATCATTTCTTAATATCCAAGATCAGGATGAGAAAAATCTGCTATTAAGTGTTTTCTGCTTGAAGTGTTTTGTTTATCTTTTTCCATCCTGTTCCATCTAGATCACACCAAAAGTATGAAATACCCTGTTCAGTGCATAAAAATTAACATTTATTTACTGTGACCTTGTACATCCAAGGTGTTTCCTGCAGAATATTCTCATGCACACCTTTTGCCATGTATCTGCCAAGAAAACCTCTGGCTGCAATTCATCCCTTTTGATTATTTTCATCTTTTTAACTTTTTGTTTTTAAATGTCTGAAGTCCCCCAAAGTAAACACACAAGGGCAATCACGTCCCTCTTGCATAATCATCACAAGCACCAAGGAGTGAAGTGCAAACGTGTAAGGTGCTTCATTTAGTTTCATCAGTGCTTCCACTATCAGTCATCCTGGCACGGGATGAGTCTAGTTCTTTATCATTTTGTCAGGAATTAACCAGTGCTAGAGTTGATTATTTTTTGAAGATTATTGTTGTCTAAAGCAAAGGTCTCATCTTTTAAACAAACGGTAAGGCCAGTTTTTCTACCAGCACATTAAAATTTGCAAGACTCTCCTGATGCAGGTAGCCAGAAACATTTTATTTGCACTTTTTGTTTGCTTCAAAGCCACTTATTTTAATGCCTCTCTTTATCTTTCAAAGTGTGTGTTGTGACTGGCGTGTTGTTGGCAGCTATTCAAAAGGTAGTTGTGGCACATGTTGTATTCTATCAAAACGTCAGGAATAGATATTTATTTTAATTTAAAAACAAGATATGCTCTGTTTTGTGTTTCATTCCTGAATGCAGCTGCTTGTTTGATAACAGGCCTCATGTTGTTAATTAGATTGCAGGAGTCAGTAGATTTTGAGGCACAAAAACTTGAATTTTTAAATTTTTTTTCAAATAAGGGGTTCAATAAGTGCTTTTGTGTCCTAAATGATCTTTGAAATAAGTGCTTTCTGGTGACTTTTGACTCCCCAAATGAGCAGTTGCTAGGAGAGCCTTTCTTTGTGGGTTTGTTAACAGACAGGATGATTTTGCTGGCTCACCTCATGCTTTGGAGATACAACTGCCTTCTCTTTGCAAAGAAATTCAGTGTCAGGAGTGTGCTACACGTTTGCAAAAATATTTGAGACATTTTTAGATGTTCCAACCTCCCCTATTCACAGTTGTGCTTTCGTCTGATGCCCATATTGCTATTCAGGATGCTCACCCAAGGGCTGTAGGGTACAGAGAATTATGGGCAACATAATTCAGAGAACTGCAGCCATAAAGGAGGAACATGAAACAGAGATCAGTAAAAGGATAAATATGTTTTAAAGTTTATACTTGTGGTGCTTTGAAGCTGAGCCCTCTGCTGCTCTCAATTTAGATTCAAAATCCCATCTAGTGCCTATTGGCACAGTTAAATTCCCTCCCACTCCCTTTCCCCCACCTGGGCAGCCAACAGGAGGGAAGGAGGTGGAGTCACAGGTTTCTTTCCTAGCCAAGCCTTTCTCTGGCCATGGTGGCCTCTGTGTTCCAAGAAGCAAAAGTAATCCTCTACCATTTCCTACGCCAGCCTGCTACACCAGGAGCATTTAGTTCCCTCGGACATGTGCTTCTCTGGCTGACTGGCCAGGCAGAGGTTTTTTTCCTTTCCTTGTTTGGTTTTTAAGTTTTTAAGCTTTTATAGCTTCAACTTGCGAAGGAGATTAATATTGTGACAGTAAGAAAAATGCACAAAATTACACCCACAGCCGAGAATTTGCCTCCTCCAGCTGCTGCAGAAGGGTTACTTGGCAGCTGCTCGCTCGGATACATCAACTCCCATCACACTTGATTAACCCACACAGCTATGGGCCAGCACATTGTTGGCTGACAAGATAAAGTTAAGTTTAATTACTGTTATTTTCACGATGAATGAAGTATTTCCTCCACAGGCTTCAAAAAGTTAGATGAGACAGCCGTCACTGGGAGAGTGGTAAGGAGCTGAAATATGAGACTGCCTTTCAGCTGTGAAGAACAATCTGTGTCTTCCAAGATGGTTTTTTTTTCTTTCTCTCAGACAAATTGAGGCACTGTTAGTGTAACTTAGAGGCTGAGAGATGTCTGTCAGCTGCTTTGACAGCAAAAGCCTGACAGATCTAAAATTCTGTCCAATCTTTCATTTTGGATGGTGTTGATCAGTGGCCTTCTGAGGAAAGAATGAATTTGAAATATTGAATATTCCCTAACCTGTATAAAGTTAGATTTTTGCCAAAAGTCTCAAAATTTGAATGATTTTCTATCACACAAAATTTGGCTAAGAGATATGTTATACCCTGATGCTCTGAAATATAATTCTGTAGTCTGTATTGGAGGGTCAGGTAAATATCCTGTGGTATTTTCAGGAGGAAAAACATTTTAGCCCTTCTTTATTGGGCATTTTTCAGCTTCCCTAACTGTATTTTAGGTACGTGGAGCAACTGCAGTCACTTCTGCAGAAAAGGTGTCATACAGAGCTGCTCCTTACTCTGAACTTGCTCATGAGTTTCAGAACCACCCCTCCTCTGTCACTGAACGGTTAATTAGCGGAAAATAATTATTGTGCATCAGATGGAGATAGAAGTAGCGTGAAAGGATAGGAACAGTTGGTTACTGAGATTTTGCACTACACTTTTTCAGTCTTATAATGCCTTGGTGTTTTATGATTTTTCGCTGTGCTTTTGCATTTCATTATATGGCCCAGGCAGAAATAAACCTAGTATGCATTTAAGTTCTTCTAATCTTGGCTTTTGTGATTTTGAAAAGCCTTGTTGTCAGTGTCTGGATTGTATTTCGATTCCAGAGGCAGTTATAAGTTCTATTTTAAGTACCATAGCTCTGGAGTTTACAACATGCTTTTGCTCAGCTTTATTTCTTTATTCCCATTTACAAAAAGTGCTTCCCACTCCTCTGATGTGAGCGTGCTTTAGGAAAACCCCTAATTTTTCAGTTGGAGTAGCTCAAAACAATTGTTCACTTAAGGAAAAAGAGAGTGTGGGTGGGGGGATGTTCTGGAGTTTGCACTTAGCTGGGTGTGGATCTACCTGTGGCTGAGAAAACCTCAGTAATTGGCACTTCAGCACAGCTGAGAACAATAACGAGTTTGCAGCGTTTCTCTTGCTCTCCTCCTGCTCCTTCCCCTCCAGCCTGGTGATCTGTACCATCACACATGCTCTGCACACCCGCTGTGTCTGCAGGCAGCCTGGGTGCTCCAGGCTGGCCTGGGAATGCTACAGCAGGTGTCAAACATAAGCAATAAATTGCAGTTTGGCCAAAACACAGGTACAGAAGGTACAGATGATCTGTAGGTTCTGTGCCAGTGCTGGGAGGACAGGGATTATTTCAGAGCAAGGCAGTGGCTGATTTACACCCCTTGAGGGCTTTGCAGGATGTGGCTGCAGGGTTCTCCCTCGGAGTTTATCAGCTCTGAGTGCAGCACAGCCACTCCTGGGGTTTCTGATCTGGTGCTGTGTCAGCACAGACTCTCGGGGTACAAACACACGGGGACAGAGCTGACTGTACTGACTGCATCCCACAGAGCATCCCTTTCCTGTCACAACACTCATTTCCACTCTCTGGCTGTGCTTTCATTTTTGCCAGGGTGGAATCAAAATGTTCCAATTATTTGGTTGCCTCGTAACCAAATCAGACTTATCAGAAATGTTTGTCCAGAGAATGAGCTGTTCTGGCCCCTCTGGTTTGTAGCCAGGGAGCCAAAGCAACGGCTGAGAACTCCTCTGCTGGATACCTGAACTAGTGCTGACTGAATTCCATGGCTTAAAGGAGCAAATCCACCTGCATTTCAGCTAAGGGAATCCACCTGGACATTCACTCCAGTTCTACATTCCTGGAGAATGCCTTGTTTCCTTACTTATTTCCACACTTCAGACTCTGATAGTAAAGACCAGTAATCAAAGATGCCTATAAAAATTGAATTGCAATGACCTTGCTTGAAGTAATTTTATCTGTATTTTCTATACAATAGTAGTAATAGTAATAATAATAGTTATTATCACTAATTGCATTATTAACTGGTATGTTTTTGTTTGCTGCAGGCTGGAAATTAAATCCAGTTGTTGGTGCAGTTTATAGTCCAGAGTTCTATGCAGGTAAGGATTGCTTTGTAATTGTCCAATTGGCCATATTTGATTTTAGTATTCTTTAAAACATGCAAAACTACAGAATATGTACTTGGTGTGAGGTTTGGTTTCTTTGTGTGATTCACATTATCTGTAAATGATTTATACATTTGTGATTCAAGATTTTATGTTATCTGGGCATACTAAACTTTATGTGGAAGATATATGAATACTTTTTTATTGAAAAGTAGACAGTATAACATAATATGTACTGCAGTATCCTAGTCTTACATGAGATTTTATTTTATTTTATTTCATATTTCAATACAGTCAGTTTCTTCCAGGAATTATTTAGTAAGGAAAAACAGCAAAAAAATCATCTATAAAAATATATATTTTTGTACATACATGTATAGGTATAGAGTATCTGCATTGATAAATTTTTCCTGAGCATTTTTATTTCAATTTTATATTTAGTTTGTCATTTTGATGTTTTTGTATTTTTAAATCTATATTTTCACCTGAGACCAGATCCTGGTTGCGACTTGGAGCTAGAGAGATCCAGTCTTTTTCTTGTCCAGTAGACAACACTGAAAAAAAACTTTTGTTAGTTTGAGGGACTTCAGGGGATGAACATTGTTGAAAAGGACACTGTTACAGACAGATAATTGTGGTTAAAAAAGCTTCCTGTGATACATCCAGTGCTTCTACTGAGATAGATAGAAATGTTCCACTTAGGGTAAAACTGGCCCAGTAGAATAAAAATACTGACTTGGCATTCATAGAATTGCAGTATTTAGTATAGGCAGAATTTATTTCCTTGCCTGATGTATGTCTATGTTGAAAACAGGAATTTAACATTGATCTCGTTTGAGTAGTTAGTGAACCAGCCCTGAACCTACATAAATTAGAAAGTCAGAGTTATTAGTCATTTTATATAAATGACTTTGTGTTAATGACAAATATAATCATATTCCCATAGTACAGTAATCAATTTTCTAATACGTATGCAGAATTAACAATCTGACTTATAATTGTCTCATGAAGTAGGGCATGAAGAGTTCACATAGTTTGTAAATTAAAATCAATATTTTCAATCTCTCCTGAAGGTAATTTTCCTAATTTACTGGACTTTTCCCTAACATTTATTTTGTCTTTTAATTATAAAATGGCAGGTTATTGATTTTTTTGTATAACCTCCTAAAGTCCCAAGTGCATTTTTATTGCCAACACTAGGGAGGTGTTTGCCCTTCTTAATGAGAATCTTTAATTACCATTAGAAGAGTATTAATTTAATTTTATGAATTATGACACGAACTCCACCACACCTTTGCAGAAAGTTCCATCAAGATACTTCATTTATTTCAGATTTTTTTTTTCTGTCTATACATTCAGGCAGTTTTATGTTTGGGTTTTGTTGCCTTTTTTAATGCATGTCAAATGCGCTTTCTTTATATTGACTAAAAGATTGTATTTCTCACATTTAAACATTTAAACTTTCTTTTAAACAATTTAGTTAAAATTGTGCAGATTTCCTAAAGTTGTTAGGAAGTGAAACAGTAAAACAGAACTGGAGTTCTTGCATGTCAGAATAGAACACTGTGATTTAGCTTTACTTTGGGTTCCTTCTACCATCTTCCTTAGAAAAGAAACAAATGAATTTTTGAAGATTATAAAATTAGAAATGTGATTTTTGAGACAGTAGAAGTTCTACTTATTTGGCTTAATTATCGTCTCCAACACTGACATGATAAAACTGCACCAACTTTTTCACAGCCAGTGCGAGAAGTTCCTTTCGCTCCTAATAAATGATGAAAAATTTGGCCACTTCTGAAATAAAGATGATACATTTACAGAGAAACTGTTGATTTAAAGTACCTTTAATCTTCATAAATAAGTGAAAAACAGAAGGTTATACAAAGCTGTCAGGATGGCACTGATGAATGGCAAATTCCCCCGTTCCTCAATTGCCGGCGGAGCCGCAGCCGCGAGGCTTTCCCCGTATTGTACATCAAATCTGCCAACTCATTTCTGTGATTAAATATTCCATCAGCGCGGGCTGGAAGGCGGTAAAGCTTAACAAGATTCATAAGATGCACCACTTGAATACACATAACTCACTTCCTTGGCTGGAGAGCACCCCGCATGCACAGGAAAATTAGAATTGAGTTAAATTACTCCGTAAGACAAGATCAATAGAGAAAGGAGAAGATCCCCTAATGCAATGCAAATCTAAGATATAGTTATGTCCTGACAACTTGAAGCAGACAATTAATGTCAAATAGGGAGGAACGCAATGTAAATCAACCCTAAAACCTTGAAGATAATGGTAAACAGTAGGACCAGTGACATGATTGTTACAGCTCAGGGTTTTTCTCGGAGTGTACACTTTGGTGAAGAAAAACCTTTACTGAGCAAACGCGCGACAGCTAAAAACGGAGACTACGAGATGCGCAACAGACACTACAGCAGCAAAGCATTACTTGAGGACTGCGAAATACTATATATTTACAAACCACTATGGATTTTTCTTCCTGGGTAGCCTTTCTGAGGCTGTTTTTGTGGCTGTGAAATGCTCACGCTGCAGTAAATTACAGCGATCCGCCAGCGTGGCTCTTCAGCTATGGTGGTGTTGGAATGGATTTCCAGTGGCACTTTTGGGAAGGGCCCTCTGCATGGAGACTCCTGCTGCACTTCCCAGGCTAGCAAGGCTCCCTGGTGGCCACCAGTTCCTGCCCTTCCCACCCTTCTGCTGGGAAGTCCTGGAATGATTTTTCTGAGAAAACTAAAGATTTTTTTTTTTGTTCCAGCTTTTCTCAGAATTGTGCTTTTCTGTATGTGATCATGGATAGGAAATTTTTGAAAAGTTGACTTACATCCACACAGTCTCTCTCTAGTGAATGAAAGCATACAATTGAAGAGGATTTTCCTCCTTGTCAGGAGGAAATGTGTAATGAAGTTATGATATCCATTTCTTATCTTTTCCAGTCAATTATTTATTAAATTCGCAGGCAGGTCCTAATAAGGAAATCTGTAAGAATCACTCTGTGATTTGTCTCACAAAGTCTTCATGGAAACTGGGATAATTTTTTCATCTATTTGTACATCCATCCAGTTTTAAATACATCCTATAGTTTTGCTATATTTAAGCAAGAATCTATTCTGTTCCCCATACACTCATTTATGGCTGAGGAAATAGAGATTTGCAGCTGGATTTCTTTACTAGGTGTGCTCTGGTACTTTCTTTGTTTCTGTGGTTTGGTGTAATATCATTTTCACCTGCTTATTTTTATATTGTATATATTTTATCTGTAATACTGAGCCTTTCTTTCGCCTCAGGCAGTCTGACAGCTGAGTTCCACGTTGTTCCTTGCAGTTATTGCCGATCTTTCTGGTTTTCTCTTTTGGGTTTTGGAATGATGAATTTTTGAGCAATCTCTTGCATTCTCCTTATTGAAATATAGAATATTGTTGCACCTGTATTGCTACAACAGATCAGTCCTTTCAAAAAAGGTAGCTTGAGACACAGTAAGGCCATTTTTAAAAGACTTTGTCATTCCTGGCAGAAAATTTTTTTGTTATGCCTGTTGGAGAGGCTCATTTTTGGCAGTTCCCAAATGCAAGGTGGGAGAAAAGATGCTACAGAAATTACCTGGAAATCTAGTGAATACTTTTTTAGAGAACAGCTGAATTCACAGTGACTCCCATCAGAAAATATTCTTGTCTGGTCATAAGCAACAAACGATATTTCAAAAATTTCAAAATTTAGGTTGACAGTGGAGGAAGAAAGGACTGAAGACTAGAGATGAAGAACCATTAGAGCAACTCATGGAGCTCAGTGGAAAGGAGAAGATCCCATTCTCCTTTTACTTAAGGCGCTATAGTTTTTCCTGAATTTCATTATGTTCTGGGAGTTTCAGGAGGTGGTTTCAAGTCATCCCACATAGCACCCAGGTTTTTGGGCAATTATTCCAAAGATCACTGGCAAAACTTTCTCCATCAATTAAAATGAAAGAGAGGTGAAGAGTTTGCGCATTTTAAAGTATTTTATGTACCCTCAGAAGAGAGAGAAGTTTTAGGTGCCCGGGGCTTTTTGGCATGTGTGGATTCGGAAGCCAGAAGTATCCACCAACAATCAGATTTTGTAACAAACTTCCTTTCAAAAATTTGTTCAGAAGTTTAGAATATCATGTTATATATAATTAAGTAAAGAACTACCATAACAATATATATATAAACATGCCCTTAAGTAAGAGGAATCCGGGGGAAGAGAGGATTCCTGTACACTTGCTAATACTAATTCTCTTTGTTCATGTCTTAAAGCATCTATTTCTGGAGTGTAAGAGCACCTGGGATTCATTTCATCTTTCTAGTGTTCCTCTTTGAATTTAAATGAGTCTTGCATAAGCTCAGCAAATACCCTAGAAACACTTCTCAGTGAAGATGTTTGGAGTTTGTGAAGCTGAATTATATGCTTGCACAGCAGTTCTAATCCTGGGGTAAAAGTTCACTGTATCATATCTCTAAAGCAGAATTTCGGTAAAAGCTCTCTATCTGTACATAGATTTACTCTTTTTACAATTTGATTACTTACACATAGATTTAAACTTTGCTATTGACTAAGCAGATTTTACTAAATAACTGTATTTTCAGTAGTGTTAGACAAGCAGATTAAATAGTTTTCCCACTACAATTAAATTAAATAATTATTTTTTAATATTCCACCTGTGTTAGTTAGATGCTTCTCTCAAAGCATAAAACAAAGCTGTAACTGTTGGTTCAAAAATCAGAATGTCAAAAGTATCATCATACAAATGAGGACTTCCTAGTTAGATTAACACCACTGATGACAGCTAATGCATTTCTAAAACTCTGTGGAGCTTTTACAAGCCATTGTAGAGGAAATCCTGGTTTATGAATAAAGCCAGTAGAAAAATGGAATGCAGCATCTGTACTAGCTATTTACTTAAAACAAAAAAAAGTCCAGAATTAATTGTGCCTTATGCTACATTATAATGAGTTCTTTATTAAAATGTATACCCTCATGGAAACTAAACAAGGCTTATTCAAAGAGAATGCCAATGACTCATTCTTTTAAACATTAATTTAGTCAATTGGCTATGTATTTAAATCTGAAGCAGGATTCATATACCTATATTCACCATTGTATCGAAGTCTATGCATTTAAAGAGATCATCACAGATATTGTCACTATTGGCCTTTTAAGGGTGTTTCTCTTGGATGTATATTTAATCACACTGTATATACTTAGGCTTTGATAGCCTTCCTATGTGATCGCTGAAAGAAATTCCATAGTTTTGCTTTTTTAATTGTAAATCTTGAACTGTAGATACAACTTGCTACCAGAACATAGGGAATGGTTAGGAAGGGAGTTTTCGTTTCTTCAAAGTTTGTGAATTTTCACCCCAGTCCAGTATGGGGGAATCATTCGATACTGGATTATGATGGATTTGGTCACAAACAGAATCTGGAAAAAGAGAAAATCTATATTTGCTGGAAGTTGGAATTCTTTCAAAATGGAGGAAAGGATGTGTTTGGAGGTGGTGGTTGGATCTCTTTGCTTGATGGTAAAATCTTGCTGAGAGTTAGGTCTTGCTCTGCAGACCGCATTTCCATGTTTCTCCTAATTCCACACAGTAGGAGCTTTGCCTTGTTTGTTTAAAGATTACTTAACACAAGGAAGCCTTCTGATCAAGCAGGAGCTGTGCTTTTCTTCCTTTGTAATTGCATTATTTCTGAGTTCTTGTGTGTTTGCTCAGATGTTTTTATTATGGATATCATTGGGCCAATTTTGAAGGGCTAGAAAAAGTTAAGCACTATGCTTTACCCAGAAAGAGAGTCTTTGAGGAAAAATTGTGCTTGGACTTCTCTTATTTAAACATCATTGTGGTGCTGAGCAAAAATGGGTTCTATGGCTTCTTGATTAGTGACTGAGCTATTACTTAATTAAATAATTAAGGTAACAGCCTCTCTGGACTGTGCATGGTGTACATTTAGAACTTGGGTGTAAATCCAGCTGTTTTAGGGCTACTGCTCCTGTCTCACCAGCTACTTGGACAGCACAGCTGAGCCTGCCTGGGCACTGCCTGGAGCTGAGCTAAAGCTGCAAGATGGATTTTTAGAGTAAATCTGAGGCTGTAATCCAAGTGCCAGCCATGGATACACAGAAAAAGCTCAAGCTTAAGAGTCTCTCAGAGGAAAATTTAAGACAAACTGCAAGGTCGTCATTAAACCATTTGTTTGTTCAGAACTGGGTGGGATATTTGCAATGCTAGATAAGTTATTAGCAGTTATGTGGAGGAATAAAATCCTCTGATTAGAAGAATAACAAAGTTAGGAAGATCCATGCGTTAGGATGGACAGTCAGGCAGACAAACTATTCTGAAATGTAAAGTAATAAAGTAATACATGAAATGTAAAGTTAATACCGTTAAGTGGAACGGAAAACAACTCTGCTCTGTGTTAAACCTTGATTACATCTGTAATTAATGCTAAAGCAGTTTAAGATTATGGTTAATTGTATTCCAAACATATTGCTAATGTTTTCTCTTCTATCTTATACATTTTTTTCCCGTTTTGGGCATTGGATGGCAGGATCCCCAATATCCACTGTAATTGCATTTCATAATACTTACTGAGAGTAAATTTTAAAATACAGAGTTTTCATTCATTTAGTCATTACGGAGGTAGCTGAGATGGGCTGTGCTTTACAAGCTTTACAAGCTCTGGTAGTTTGGTGCTTTCAGATTTTCTTTGGAAATCTCCAAGGATAGCATTGCTTCTGGTAAAAGCGAGTGCTTTGGAAAGTTTGGAAACATTGCATTACCATTTTTGTAATGGTTTTTCATGCTCCTGAAATTCTGGAACCTGTCTGGGCTAGGAAAGAAATAGACTAGCTAAAGCCAGGATTATGCATGATGATTCAATTTTTGGTCTTTTATATTCCCTGCTTGTCATTCAGAATAGAATTTTATTTATAAGTTAGAACCAGCATTCGCTGGTGTAAGCAAAGAGAACTGAGGGATTAGTAATTTGCATCTCTGCATCTAATTGCATTAGATTTGCATCTCTGTCTTATAGATTTACTGAAATAGGTAATTTACACAGAAAATAGTGTCTTGACACAATATGAGAGGATAAAGCATAAACACATCCACTTGTAATCCCTCCAGGGCCATGCTGAAGCTGTAGTGTTTGTGTTTGGGCAGAAAGGCTCCAGTTTCATTTATTCTGTGATTCTTTTCCTGTTGCAATCTTTATTCAACAGGCAGACGTATGAATGCAACCCATTTTAGTTATCAGCAGAACATGAGTGCATTTTGTGTATTCTCAAGTATCTTATTTCAAGAAGAGTATAATACCAGCTCAGAGTTTACTTCCCAAGTTTATACTTCAGAATTTCTCTCATGTTTGTTTCTCAAAGTCACAGAGGAACCAAGAAGAGCCATTATTTACCAGCTTACCTACTATGTCTCCTAGAGGACCTAGAAAAATTTGGAATAAAAATTTGATTTTTCAAAGATCCTGAACAACTTCATTGGGACACATGTCCCAGTGTAAAATAATGGCAGTGAATATCACAAAATATCAGTATAAGTGCATCTGAGGTTGTAGAGGAAAATCTTACAGTAAACATATTTTGTAGGAAATCCTGATGGTACCACTCCAATGTTTTTCTCATGACCACATAGTGCACATATATGTAGTGATGAAAAAAACGTTGGAGTTTTTTTCGTTTCAGGTGACAGTGTGGGGATAAAGATTTCCACTTGGATGCCAATGATAAAGTTCACTAACAAGCACAGATGACCTCTCTAAGCACCATGTAGACAAGCACCAGCTGAGCTTGTGCCATTGAGTAGTTTGATTTTAGTTACCAGACAAGGAATGCCTATGGCTGATTAATAATTTTTAAATTATCTTTGGAAAGGGTAGTTTACTGCTTTACTTTGTGAATGGAATCATTCCATAAATTGCTCCTGCAATGCAGCCAACCCATGGGAAGGTTGGCTTGGTGATTGAACCAGAAACAAGTCAGTCACACAATGTTTTTAAGCTGCAATTGCTGTGTCACATACCAACGGTACCGTGGCACGGCCAAATTTTGCCACTAAAAATGCCAAGTTCTCCTTCCCAAAGCAACCCTTGAGAGTTTTAGTGGCTCTGTTGTGGATGCACTTTTCAGCTTGTCGTGGGTGAATCTCTAAAGCAACTCACTGTGTCATGAGGAAGGAAAAGAAGGCTGGAAGGGGAGCAGGGTTTAGGAGAATCTGCCGCTTCCCATCTCCAGAGCTATCCACAAATCCCTTCGCAGTCACCACAGCTGGAGCAGCTGTGAATGGTATCTCAGTACTGCAGAAGGAGAGATCCCCGTCACTGTGGTGTGAGTTAGATGTCCCACAGAGGGAAGAGCTGGGGAGAAGGGCAATTAGGGGGATTATCTCTCACCAGAGCTGCAGACTTTGTTGCTTGTCTGATTTTTACTTGCATGATACTGACCCCTTCCAATGGCAGCCTGTGACAGCATCCTGGATACTGCACATGGATAACTGGGGAGAGAGGTTCGTTTCCCCAAAATCTGGGAAATTAATGATGTGGCCAGCGAGAAATAATGGGAAGGGTGGCTCAGAAATTATATTTGCTGTAACATGCATTGCTGTTCCTTGAATCAGTGCCTCAGTTCCTGCGGTGTTTTGAGGTCACTCTAAGAAGGGTGATAATAAAGAAACATCCACTGTGCTAGGAAAAGTGATGGAAACGAAAATGAACATTTTAAATAGAATTTTTGGATGGAGAGATCCCAGGAAATGCCTTCGAGGTACATACATACCTTCACTGCCTGTTTCTTTGATTTTTTTTTCCTCCCCATCCTCTATTTTTAACAATGTATATGAGGTTATATGTGAGTCAGGGACTTTCTACACAAGTGTATGTATAGAGCCCAGATTCTCATTACCAGGAGCAAGTACACATAGGCTGTTCAATAATTCAATGTATTTCAGGTTTGCTGTCAGAAGGCAATATAGAAATGGGTTTGGACTTAGGAAAATCACCTTTAGATATCAACTACTTTAGATTCTCTTCCCTACCCTCTTGTTTAAGTGAAACTCTATATAAGCTTTGGTGGGATTAAACCTAGATTTTGTTTGTATTTTTAACATATTGGAAGAAAGGAGGCCTGTGGTTTGGGGTTATGCTACTTTATTCCTAGTTAATAATGGATGAAACAATCCAGTGTATCAACACAGCCATCCATGAGTGGTTGTGTTAAAATCTGAAGGATATTATTCCATTTATAGAGATCCCAGATAACTCAAGGCCCTCACAGAGCACTTCTTTTTGAATTAACAGCATATTTAAAAGCACACTAAATCTGTGTAGTTTGACTATTGATAATGAAGGGCTAAGAGAGCACTTAACTACTTTATGTATTCAGGAGAGAGGCTGTAGAAGCTCTCTTTAAATTCCCCAGTCAGAAGGGACAATAGAAGCTAACACACACTATTATTGTACAACAGGAGCCTTTTATTAGGTGTTTCTGATCCATTTCTGTGAGACATTTTGAAATAATCCATCACGGAACAATATTTCAGACCAGAACAAAGATAATGCTGTTTCTGTGTGAAAATGCCAATATTAAATTACACTTTTAGAACAGCAAATCAAGAGTAGACGTGAATTGCTGATGAGGATCTTTGATACACCTGAAAGTCTCCTGATTTGTTCATGAGAGATGCAGCTTTACAGTTTTCTTCATGCAATGAAAGCCGAAATGTTTAGGAATAGTTATTGTGGCAAAAGGTACAAAGGAAAAGAGTGATCAGGATGACCAGAATTTACCTAGAGAGAACTGGATGTCATCCAGCTGGATTGAGAGGAAAAGGAAATGAAAAAAACAATCATTGAATTCAGTGAAAAATATATTTTTTAGGTTTAGAAAAGGCACTTAAAATAGTTTATAATAATATAGAAAAAGTGAGACACAAATAGCTTTAGTTTTTATTCACTTTGTCCTGTGGCTCTGTTTGGGTTTTTTGTTTGTAAATAGTATTACAGAATGTATGAACAGGTGCTTAGTTGTGAGAGTCAGTAAGAAGCTATCTTGGTAACACACTAAAAAAAAAAACATGTGTACAGAACAGCTGATTTAGCTGGAAAGCTGAGAGCACAACGGATTAGAGCAATGTAATCACCACTCAATCTCCTTGTATGTAGTAAGTTACTTAGTTCCTGCATTACAAATGATCATTTTAGCTCCTTGTGCACTAAAGCCCAGCGCAGAGCAGCCCTGGATATTGGGTGGATTAATTCCTGGCACTGAAAATGCTCCTGTGCTCACCCTGGCTGTGAAGGCAGCAGTTAGATGCTGCAGAGAGCTCAGCACCACTGGCACTTCGCAGTTCTTGAAGAGCTTTATATGGAACTGTGGTGCCTTAGCATTCCTGGAGTGAGAGGAGAACATTTTTCCCCTGAGTCTCACTGTATGTTCCAGGGAAAACCCCCAAAAAGCAACTTCTGTTCTCTTCTTTCTCATAATTCCCTCCAAAATTCTCGGGCAATAAATCATATGTAAATTGGAAACTTTTGGTTCATGAGCCATGGTACTATATATATCTATGTATCTCTCTCTCTCTCTCTCTCTATATATATATAGTACTAATGTTTATTTGTTGAGGTGGTGCAGTGTAGGCTCAGGTTCTCTGTAATGGTGTACAAACTTTATACCAGGAAAGGTTTCAAGATGTCAGGAAAGTTTCCAGAAGTTTCTTCTACTGCGTGTGGCAGGAGAGAGCTGGGCTCAAGACTGAGGTCTTGCACCACTGTTCATTTTACATCAGCAGCATGATTTGAGCTGATGGTATGCAATTTTTTTTTATACTGAAAATGTTATTTCAATTTCTATTTCCACAAATTATGCCATGAGAGATACCCAGTAATTGTGTAAATTCTTTTAAACTAATTCCAGAGCTTTCCTCCTAACCTGCCTGTAGTGCTGGCTACCCAGTGGTTCAGTTTAGAGCTCTTTTTAACAGACAGGGTTTAAAAACCTTTTATAATTTACTGGGGAGTCCACACATTTTTGACCCTGGGTGCTACTTCTTGGCTCTCTGAATGTTTGAGAAACACAGGGATTTTTTAGCTCTGTCTTACGTGAGACACTGAGTACTCTGTGCAACACCATGATTGCATTTCTGTAGATGAGTTTATAGGCATCATGGAAATAACTGTACACAAAAACTTATTTTTGAAAGTATGAAAAAATTAGGGAAAATGCATTTAGTCAGAGATCTTGAAACCGCTGGGAACTGAATTTTAAGCATTCTAAAAATATTAATGACTGCACATCACTTTTTTTTCCACAGCCCTGAATATTTTTAGAGTAATTATTACTCAAAATAACTGGAGTGCTTCAGCAAAGGACCTCATCAAACAGTACATTCTTAATCATGGGCTGGAGGAGAAAACAGTGGAGGAAGAGAAGGATGAGTGGGAATAGTCTTTGATCTTGGGAAGTCTGGTTTTGTCCAGGCAGCATTGCAGGGGTGATGGCTGGGTCTCTGCAATGTCACTGCCTCTCAGTGTCCCCTCTGCCACGGCTCCCTCAAAACTTTATATTCAAATCCTCTTTCTTAAAAAAAAAAAAAA
>VZRM01004180.1:785857-845857 GCA_013397955.1 Grantiella picta
AACCTCCTTGATTCCATCACACTAGAATTTTGTGTTCTGGAGGAAAAATAATCCTTTTTTTTTTTCCCCAGTGGGGAATTTATAGATTGTTTCTGTGTTCTGAGGTTTTTCCAAGATCTTAGTGTAAATAATTCAGTCTTCCCTCAGTTGTATTAATGGCAATTTAAATATTTTTAATACCAAAATTAGATGCAGCAGAAATAATCTTTTCTTACTGAAGTCGATTAAAAAGTTCAATATTTTTTTCTAACAAAATCTAATAATAATGTTTTAGTTATCAGTATTAATTTTATGTACAAATTCAAAGGCAGATTGTCAAAATATAATTAGAAGGCTCTATGCAAGAAATTAAATACACTCTAGTAGCACAGATGAAAAAAGCATCTGTTTTGAAGTACTTTAATTAGAAATTAGATGAGTAGAGTAGAAAAAATTAGATTTGTATGAGATTAAATCAGAAAAATTATAAGAATCTTAGCTGCAAAGAATAGGAAAATATCTATGGAGCACAGAGGAAGCCAAGTGTTACCTAGGATTTGTGGTGAATAATGTAAACAAACTGTAACCTTTGATTGCTAAAAATCTTTTTCTCTATGTTTTGTAGACATACTTGAAGTCATTACAGTTATGTTATTCTTAAAACCTAATGGAAATGCCTGATTTTCCTAATGTGTTTCTCCCAGCTGGATGAATGCCTCTGGGTCTTCAGCTCACTTTCATTTTCAGCCTTCTGCAGCGGCTCAAGTTTTGAAGCATCTGTGGAGTTCAATTCATCCACATTGCAGTGTACACAGTCCTGGAGTCAAATGAGTGTGCAGATAGAGCCTCTTTATTTCAAAACCCAAAAATGCTGCTTGTAATTAAGACCTCAGTAGATACATTTGTTTGGCAGCTTCACACAGGAATTTTTTTAGACGGCTGAGAGAGATATCAATATAGCCAATGATGTGTTGTCTTAAAGTAAGGGAAAAAATTAGCTTGTTTTATCTTTTATCTTTTATATTAGTCGTGGATGGCTGGAAAAAAGGAAGCCTCTCAAAATCCTGTTAGTTAAGGGTATGCTGTTGTCTGGCAAGGTTAGAAGCATAGTAATTAATGGGATTTCCAGTAGTCACGGTCTTAGTTAAATTGCGTAAATTACGAGAATTATTTTGTTACTCTTCAGTCTTTCCAACATTTCTCTTTCAAGTGACAGCTGCAAGCAACAATCAAAGAACTGGTTAACGGCAGAATATTTTTTAAATATATTTTTGAAAGAACTCTGGCCTGGTGAATGGAAGTTGAGAACTTCTATTCCTGTAACACTGTGGAGAACATGCCTACTATTTGTAATTAATCTTGTCCTTCCAAACACATTGGACTCAACTCAGTGCAGTTCCATTGCATAATGTCTAATATTTCACAAATCTCCATATAAATTTGATGGGTTTGAATTGTGTGATTCACAAATCCTGACAGCTCCAAGTATGTCAGTGTGTGTGTATATACGATTCTGGGTGTGTGTATGCAGATAGATGCACATATATCTGCAAAACCAGATATGACATATCCCACTTTTCCTGCTGGTCTGTATTCCAGAAGTGCAGAAGATTTTTTTTCCTGGTTTGAAAGTACAGTACCTCTGATCAATGTTCAATCTGTATTCAGCTAAGACTGCTAAATCATAATTTTAAGAAAAACTGAGGTGTTTTATTTAAGTTAATTTAAAAGAAAAAAAGGAAATAACCTTAAACTTGTGTCATTTGTTCAAAACGAGCATTGTGAAAGTGTTGGTTTAAATGGATTTGGTTATTGCTTTTACTTTTATTCCTTTGTAAAAAACAATGGTTTTGTTTTATCTGGTTTTCTTCTTAATCCTGCACCCAGCTTATTTACTGGAAAGTAGCTTATATTTGTGCATTTCTCTGAGCAAAAAATACTGACTTCAGCTGTGTCAGCGATCACTTAGCAATGATGGGAGTGATGTAACCGAGGTCACACCCGTCCTGGGAATGATGGAATGGTTCTCCTGCAGTGTTGGCTCGGGGAGGAGCAGAGGACTGGGGAGGGTTGGGTTGGGTGGGTGCTGCCCTGGGCAGCAGATTTTGGGACACGCAGGGTGAGAGGGAGAGTGAGCAGCTGGGTGAGGCTCCGGGGCTCACGGTTCCCCGCGGGATCGCGGCGGTGTTTGGGGGCATGACTGTGTTTGCTTTTTCCAATGTCAAACTGTGCTTATGATTAACAAAGCTCTCTCTGCTTTGAAGCCAAAGGACAAAAATCGCCCCCGGTTCGCTCTGGTTGTGACTTTATTTCTGTTTTGAGATGAAAACTGAGGTTTAGTTAAAGTGTTCCAAAACCAGATACCACTCTCTCTCTCTTTCTTGTAGGCAGGGTGCTGCTGTGCCAGGCAAACCAGGAGGGATCTCCCGTGTACAGTGCCCCCAGTTCACTAGTATACACATCCACAAGTAAGCTAGTGTTACGGCTCGTTTTCTTGTTCTGTTTTGTGACAAAAACACATGAATGTGAATTCAAGCCCCCTAAAAATGTCAACTTTCCCAACAGCTCTTGCAAAGGTAAATGTGGTGTTTATAAACATGATGTAAGTAATGTCAACAGATAATTCATTGTTTTCGGTTGCATCTTTGTACTTGAAGTATATTTTATTGAAAAAAATTGCCTATATTGCAATGTTGTAGAGAAATGGTCAAAAGTTCTATGGTAACTATGGCAGTTTTTGGAATCCAGTACTGTTGTGTGCTCTGCATTTTGTGTAGAAGATGATGTGTTTCATCTCCTGTTCTGCTCACAACTGTGATTTAATACACAAAACGTCTTTAATCATGTTCCCATTTGATTGGATCAGGACGCAGAGAGATATGAAGTATCTTTTTACTAAAGGAACAGCCTGTTTGAAAGGGGGTATTATTTTGAGTCATAAAAAGCTGCCCTAATAAAAAGAGCAGAGAAAAGCTGACATGATGGGTGTTGCCATCAACCATTTTTCTGTACAAAACTTTGGACCAGAGATGTGTCCTCTGAAATTCTGAGCAGAAACCTCTCCTAAGAGTGTTTTAGATTGGATCAGAGGTACCCCTGATGCCAATTCTGGCATCCAGTGGGATGAGAAGCCTGGAGCTGAAGGCAGGAGCAATAACTTGGCTCTGCGTTCATTGTAGTCCTTGGTGAAGAAAATACATGGTCTGATTTAAAACCTTCTCAGACATGCTCTTTATGAAGATGGTATTTAATCTAGAGCACAATTCCACTCTTTTAGAGCTTATCTAGACTGATAAAATGATTATTTTTAATTAAAACCAGGAACGAGGACAAAAGACTTCCATAGGGATCATCTCTACAGTCGTATAATTCTCATATGTCATATGCTATCAGTGGCATCCCTAGAGCTGCTGCTTTTCCAAAATACATATGGGATCCCCTTTAAATCCCATTTAAATTCCAGGACACCTATGGGATCCCCTTTAAACAGGAGTCTGGAGTGTACAAATGCATAGTAAACTAACCAAATGTATAAAGTGTTTTAAATTGCAAATTAAGTTGTCAGTTAAGTCTGCATTTGCTTCCAGGTGCTCCCAGAATATTTTCTAATATGTTACCTTTCCCTAGCAGTGGGTTTTGGTTTTCTTTTTACTTCCTTTAGTAACAGAGATCTGAACTACTTACTGTTTAAATTAATGCTCCTTTTGGACATTTTTAGTGCACTCCACTTTTTTGCCTGAAAATTGTTTTCCTGGAGAATGATCCAAATATTTCACTCATCACAGTATTAGGGAGCTTCTTTCAGAGAAGAGGGGGCAGTGTTTGTTATAATTTTGTGAAAGTTGCTCTTTTTTGAAAGCTTTTCCTAAGTTTACCCTGTTGCTGCTGTTGCCTCCCCGAGTTGTACCCCATGAATTTGATTTCTGGCATTGCTGTTTCCATCAGATGATATTTCCACTGATATTGAATCCCTCAAGAGTCACTGTGAGCAAGCTGAGCTCTGGACTTCACTGTTCCCATTATGTCTCCTGAGTCAATCCTGTTGAAAAAACCTTATTTTGCAGTAGTGCTCCTTGAATAATGATATCCTAACAAACACCTGTTTGTTTTCAATTATGCCAAATACATAAGTAAACAGGCTTTGCCTATCTGCCTCCCACTGGGCAATGTGTTATACACAGTTTCATAACAGACGTTGCTGCTAGCCCTTGCAGTAGGAATTATTACACTTTTGCTCAATCTCTGTGTCTGCAAGTCATGATTTTTTCTTTTGTTATATATGGAATTTCATCTTGCCAAAATGCAGTTTCCCCTACAGGGTCACAACTCCTAATAACACAAAATTACTACAATTACTAAATACTGTAATTAGGTTTTTTATTTCTCCTTATTACAAAACTTTCAATAAAGATGTAAAATAGCTTCAATTTTATAGGAAACTCCACTAGAAGTGAATAGAAATGAAGGTTGACTTTTGTCTAATTTCTTTTATTAGTTTAAAGATCTTCTATATTCTATTTTTGTGCACATTTGTAATATTGAAATTATAACTGATAAGTCAACATTAGTGTCTAGGAGATGAATACTTGTACTATTATCATTCCATGTAGAGAACAATATTGCAGCCTTTTTTTTGAATAATTTGTTAATCATTTATTCTGTTACTGCTGATATGGTAACTGTGATATTTTAGAACTGCTTACAATGTAATAATTAGGAGGTTTTCAGTTTGTAATCCTTTTAACAGAAGGGAAAGAGTCTGCTGAGATTTTTCTGAAGCTATCTGAGATCTTTGAAGTCCTCTAAGTGCCAATGGCATTTAGGAATTTTCAGATATTTGGAAGAGGACAGTCCCCATTTTTCAAAGTGTTGTCTAACTTGACTGTTCATCTTTTGCTCCTGAGTTATAAGGCATGAAGGACTGGAACATAGCTGCTAGATATATTTGTCTGAATTTGGCTAGCTTACTTTCTCACTGAACCTTTTGGTTTGTAGTTCTACTGTCCACTGCTAGACTGTGATGCCTCTGAACAATTTCACCCACTGGCTCTCCAGAAAGCAGACTGCAATTCTTGGAGCTGCTCCTTCCCTTCTGATATTTTATTTCTCCAGGATATATTTTATGTATCACACTATACGTTTTCCAGCACAATGATTAGTTGCACCTCTGAATATGTCAGGAGATGGAAACATGGCTCTGCTTCCTCCCATCACTTCTGGCCCTTCGCATAGTACAGAAAGAAATGAGCTGTTTCTTCTGCAAGCAGTGGAACAAATCAGCAGCAATAGTCTCTCATGCCTCATCTGTTCTCTTGTGCTGAAGCAGAATATGGGACCTGGATCAGTTTTTCATTTGCACATCAATTCTTGGAATAGATAATTTGTTATGTAGGGAGCAGAGTTTCTGCATGCCAATGTGTTCCCTTCCCTAGGTGGGACAGGTCCTTGACTTGCTGAGACAACCAGGAAATCAGGGCAGGAAACTTTGGCTGCTGTAGATTCCCACAGGATTGGCATCTCCAGGGCAGGACTGATACAACAGATTTCGGTTAAATCCATCATTACCTTAATGCAGGATGCAGACAAGTATCGAAAGGAGATATATCCAGCCAGGAATGATTGGATTTCACCAAATCCCAGTGAGTCAGCACTTGCTGGAATCTTCCCAGAAGGCCAGGATATCTCACTGAAACTTAGCTATGAAATAGTTTGGCTGCACATAACTAAGAGTCTCTTTTTGCCCTCACTTCTTTAGAATAGTTGCTTTCACAGGAAATTTTAAAATCTTGAAGAAATTTGTATCTCCTGATGAATAAGAAATGTATCAAGAACAATTTTGGAACTTTTCCGAGTTGAAGCCACTCATGAGTAAGATCTGTGAGACTATTAAGACCCTGCTGGACCAAAGGAAGAGTCAAAAGAAGGGAAAAGTTGTGTCCCTGAATGTCTGTATTGCTGTTCTGCCAAGGACAGTAGCACAGCTGGGTATGTATGGATATACTTGAGTTATTGAGTGAGTAGCTAGTAGAGAATATTTCTGATATTGAAGAGACATTTCACTGTTAGGTACATGAGTAGCTCACATGTATGGTAAAATAGTTTAGGTTTCTCCATGTCTTTGCTCAGAATGATGTGCAGATGAACACCTCTATTTCCCACATTTTATTTAGCATACCCATAAAAGGGAATTCTGCCTTGACTTCAATGAGTACATTTTAAACTAAAGTCAATTTTGGCTTAGATTTCTTAAATGTTAGACTTGTTTCATCTTCAGTAAGGCTGCTTATCAGCTCCTAAATAAATCTTTCATACTGCAATCAAGTGATAGAATTAAAAGAACAAAAATATGAAAATGCAGAAATCCGATATTAATTAGTTTTATTTTATCATACTCAAGGGCAAATGAAGTTGATGGCCCCTTTTTTAATTGATATATTGATTACAGTTTTGGAAGAAGTGGCGGTGGAATTCAGCAGAAATGATTGAGGTGGTACAAATGCTTATAAATCTGTCCCACATTGTTCGTGTTCTTTAATTGTAATTGTCTGATAAAAATTCCATCGGTTTCTGTAATTAACCTAATGGTCTAAATGAATTTCCAGATCACTGGTTATTCATT
The DNA here is from genome assembly GCA_013397955.1 of Grantiella picta. NCBI lineage: Eukaryota > Metazoa > Chordata > Aves > Passeriformes > Meliphagidae > Grantiella > Grantiella picta. The sequence goes on from VZRM01004180.1 coordinate 792,456, forward strand.
TCAATATAGAAAATGCCATTACATTGAGTTTAATTAATACTAAGTAAGTTCACAGTCCATTGTACCATTAGAATAGAGTTTTATTGTTTTAACTGTTTAAATTATGAACATTATTTCCTCTCATCTTGTTTGTCCCATTTATGGACTTGAGCATTCATTTTCTATTCACTAAAATAGCATAAACCCCTTATAATTAAAATATTTAAAACCCAATGCTCTTCAGGCTCGCATCCTCAAAATATCAGTGTAGATGGTTTTATTTTGTATTTATTGTTTCAACTATTTTTAAACAGAATTCAGTCGGTGCCAAACTCATAATCCCATGATATGCCCTAGAACATCTTATTTGTCTTGATATTCCTTTCACAGAAGTACATATGACAGATAAGCACTCACCAGAGGATACTTTTGCTTTGCGTCAGACAGATATTAAAACAATAAACTATGTTGCCCTGGGATTTTAGCTTATGAGCGACCAGGAAACAACAAGGCAAAGATGAGATGTTTTTGAAAGGTGGGAAGGCAGTTCTTTTGGAAAATTCCCTGGAAACCTTTGGTCCTGTAATACTTTCGACAAGAAATCTTTTTAATGCTAAAGTTTTTTTAAAAGCAAATCAGGAAAATGCACTTAATTCCTTCAGAGCAGGCATGAGATATTTCCTAAGTTATCCCAGTATTCCTACTAATCCATGCATTATGTCCTAGGAGAGGAGGAAAATCTATGGCACAAGGATAAGGTATGAATTACCTTATATGGGAGTTTTGGTTTTTATATATGCTCTCTATTAAAAACATCAGCACTTACACGTAACAGATATATGTACTAGTTTTTAAAAGCTGGTTTTCTTTTTCCTGAGCGTGTTTTGTTTTAATTCATAGACGGAAGATAGTTCCGAGTCTTGTTGATAGAATAAATTTAAAAATTCACGAAAGTACATTTTTTATTTATAAAGACCACATCCAACAGTAGGATTTAAAGTATTTAAGGACTCATTGTGCTACTGAAATGAAAATTAAGTCAAGCCTCTCAATGTAGTATGTCCTTGAATTAGAAGTTAAGTTGCTTGGCTTAGGAATATTAGTAAACCACCTCAAAGATGCTATGTGAAACTCTTTTTATGTTTCTTGTTTCACTGAAGACATTCCAGGTTTTATTTTTCTGTGGCATTACTAATGGATTGAAGCAAGACCTTTGACATCTCTATTATGTTCTGGGATATTTTCAATACCAAGAAAATTACACAGGGAAAACAGAAATTTTCAAAAGGTGATTGAAAGTGCATTTCTGCACCGGATCATTAACAGAAGCACTCGGTTTAGAAACCTTGATTCTGTTGATTTTTGTCAGGTTTAATCTGTTGCACACATGTAATTACCTGAAAATTATACTGTAATGATGGGAGTTTGCTGCCACTCCAGGCAGTGTAGCTGCTCCTGGCACTTGGTGTATCCTTTTCTGGGTTTTGTATGTAAGACATGACTGAGCACACTCAATACAAATGGACATATATTGCAATGCCATCAATGGTTATTTTGTTCTGATTTTATTGTAGTTTTTCTTAATTCAACTCTTTGGTAAGCTTCCCATTTTGAATTGGAATGTGTGTCAGGAACAGCTTAAAAATGAGTGTTGATATGGTATAAATAATTTGCCAGCACTACAGAATTTCTGAATTGAATGTAAGAAAAGATTCTGCAAACTAAATTTTTAATTGGTCTGTTTTCTCTTAAGCTAGATTGGAATGGCAGATCAGTTCATCACTGATGAAGTATGGATCAGTGAATTGTATTTACACATTGGTGGTTTTGTCTGCTTTTTAGTGCTTTGTAGGAAACAGGTAGAGAACCCTCTGCAAAGGGGGCTGTGCTAGAGCCAAATTAACCCTGGCAGGGCTGCAGTTCTTCACCGAGGGTGCAACAGTCCTGCCAAAGGGAAATGTCCATACATCTGAGCAGAGCAATCACGTATGGAATTTCCAGGCTACAAAAACCTTATTACTGAACATTTAGGAGTCAAACTGTCTTTTGATGTGCTTCCTGAATTAATTGCCTTTATTTATGAAGAGAATCACCTGGTAGTAACCAGGAAAGATGTGCCAAGTGCTCTTCTTGTTTGTGTGTTAAAGACAGTTTAAGTGAAAGCTTAAATAAGAAAGATAACAATAGTAAAGAGGAAGGGAATAGCTTTCCGTGATTCCCTCTCTGATGTATAGAAATGTAGACAAATATTAATGTCATCTCATGTTGAAAGGTCTTTAGGTTTTTTAACACTGTTCTGGCCCGCAGTGTTGGGCCTTGCTTTGATGCAGGATAGCATCACTGCTTTTCAAGTCCAATAGTTATAAAGATAGTAAAAAATTAACAAAATTGGGTAAAACTTTATTTGTATGTATTGCATTATATTCTTGATTTAAGTATCATCCTATTTTTAACTGTAAAGTGAATCACTTTTGGTTTTGTGGGGGTTTTTTTTGGGTTTTTTTTGGGTTTTTTTTGTTTTTTTTTTTTTTTTTTTTTTGGTTGTTTTGGGTTTTTTTTTGGTAGCATTGCCTGAAATTATTCCTTCAGCATTTTTGATGTTCTGTATCATTATACATTGTCTTTCTGTGACTATTTTCAGGATAGCTCTCATTTTACTTTCTGCCTATCCATATTTTAAATGGTGACTTATAAATCATCACTAAGATATATTGAATGTGTCCAAATTCTGGAAACGTGGCTTTCATTTCACTCCCACAATTGTGTTTTTAAGGGACTTGCTGTTTATCCTTATTCTTCTGTTGATCTGAGTAGTGCTGGAGCAGTATGTCTGAACTAGCAGGCTTAGGAGTTTTGGAGAGACATGTCCTTAATTGCCACTGGCTTTTTTTCCCACTTATATGCAATCTTACATGTGGGTAGTGGGATAGTAAATTGGGGAGAGTATCTCTGTCCTTTAGTTCAAATAATAAAAACTCTGTGTGGCCAAGGATGGGATGAGCTGTGATTTTGGGCAATGGGACTGTTCGGACTTCTCTCAGGAGGCAGCTAAATAATGAGAATTACATTTAGTAATTACATTTACTATGTACATTTTATTTACATAGTGAGAATTACATTTAGGATTATTTAGCATCATGTTCTGCGAGGCAGTTGCACATCAGACCCCTTTGTGAACAGCCCTGTTTGCTGCCACTGAAATCTCCCTGGCTCTGCATCCTGTAACCTCTCAGCTGTCACTCATTTTTAGCACCAAACACACAGTGTTGGCTGTACATCTCAGATCATCCTGTCTGTCAGACAGCAAACTCTTCATTTTGTGCTTTTCAGCTCAGCCTGGAGGATTTGGTTTCAAGTCAAGGCACACCTTAGTGTCACTCTTTATTTTGTGATGGTTGTTATTGAATCGTGGCTCTTAGGACCATTCTGTGTATAGCAAAATTCAACCCGAATTTCTCAGATAGTAAGCGCTTTTTAGGAATTAGCATTTTTAGTATCAGTATGACTTTGCAGGTGCAGTCCTTGTTTTGACAATTTTTCCATTATGGTTTGGATTAGGTTAACAGCTGGGGTTTCCTCTATTGCTTCCTGCCTAAATTGTTCCCAATGCGTTCTGACAATGCTCTTTTTACAGTTTAATAATTCTGCTGAGTTTTAGGAATCCTTGTGTCATCTAAACTCTATTTCTTGTCTCTGCATATTTGACTTTCATAAACATTTAATTTCCTAGATTTTGCCATCTCTTCATAGCAGTGCTACTTTTCATCCAGCTTTCTACAGCCATGACCCTTTTGCTTTTTCTCAGAAATTAGACACGGGATTTTTTCAATTTGCTTGAAACTTTTAGGTGTCCAATAACTGGGAACACCAGACAAGATATTGATCACTTTGATCATCTATATAATTTAAGATCAAATGTGTCTTCTCTGATCTCTACTGTTTCTTTCCCTTTATGGCGCGGGTGCTTTGTTTTTACCTCCTGAGCTTTTCCTTCTTTCTTGGTTGTTTCTTTATGTGAGAAGCCAACTAATCCCCAACTTTGTAACTAACACCTCAACTATTGGTAATTTCAGCTATGCATATGTGCATATTATATTTATAACATTTTTATGGCATTTAATGGTATCAGTATAGATCAAAACCAATAGTGGTTTTTATTGGTGTTTATTGGTACATGAGATGAAATAAAGGGGGCAGATTAAAAAGATTAGTTCCATCTAGACTAAAAATAATTACAAAGAAGTCACTGTATGCAAGTAATTGAAATAATTGATCAGTTAGATCTGAGAACAACTTTAAGATAACCAAATTAAAAGTTTTGTTGGAACAGTTAAGTGTATCCCTATAATTTAACGCAGGACTAAGCACATTAAGTGGTAGTTTGCTCTTTATTGAAATATTTAATTTAAGGGGCTTTGTATGCATTTGATTATGGTTTGGTGTGGAAAAATCTAAAACTCTGATTTTTCCCATGTCTGAGGCTGAAATATTTGAAAACAGTGTGTTAAAGCAGTTGTCTGTCCTCTAGAAATATTCACTTACATGTCAGTATAAAAAAGTTTCACCAAATTTATGTGAAATTTGGTGCTAATTTGGATTTGACAGCAAACTTAATGCAGTAGTGTTGTGCAAAGGGATTCAATTACAGTGTGCAGTGTTTTGTAAGTAACTGTCTTGCATAAAAAAAGTTAATTAATCAGAGCTGTGTCAATTTCCTTGTGCCATGTCAATTTGCAGCAAGGTAATTAATCACTAATCGCCCAGCGTGCAGCAAACTAAGGGACAATCCATGAGTCATTTGTTGTTATTTTTTTCCCAATAAATGGCACACAGAGCCATGAAGAAACACATCTTGCCTTTCATAATATTTTTATCGACAGTTTTGCATGTTGTAATAGACTGCAGCAACAAGCAGCTGTAGTTCAATGGAATATGAATATTAAAGAAACAAATGAGAGCAGATTTATAGGCCATTGCTTTTCTGTTATGTCAGTTTTGAGATTACACTGAGCAAATGAACAGTGAAAAATTACTCTTCCATGTGGAGAATGGTGATTAGACTTGTACATTAATTAGAGATTTTTGTTTTCCTTTTTAATGCATTTCAAATGAGAATTTCCTATAAGTAAGGGTTTCTCCAAAATGCAGATTTATTCATTCCTAAACAACAGTGTATAATACTGGCATATATTTCTCTACAATAGTAAGGAAATAGTCACACTATAATTTTAAGTATGGTTCAAAAAAATAAATAAATTGTGAAAGAAAGAAATAGAAGTGACCAGTTGTGACTGTGTTTGATGTATATGGGAAAGTTCTTTTGAATGCAGTTAATTCACAACTAGAACCCAGAGAAAATCATCTCACAACAGTGACAGGTGAAGAAATGTATTTTCAGCCTGCTAATTTTAAACACTGTGAACTTTCTAAAGATTTTTTTTTTACCCTGAATTTGAAGTGTGTGTATGTACATATATTTATATATCATTTAAATGCCTTTTCATGTTCAAATCTGTACTAACAGAGCTTACATTTTGCTTGCAGTGTGCTTTGGTCTGTGTATTTAAATGCACAAATCCTCTTTAGCTCAGTGTTTATAATTCTTTTAAAGAATGCCACTTAATAATACTTATTACTATTGCAGTGAAGGGAAAACAGAGCACACATTGGGATAAACCGCTGATTCTGTTCCTGAAATCTCAGATAATATCATATAGATTATTCTGCTTAGCCTCTCTCAGCATGCTACCCATTATATTTCTTTGTTTTTAATTTATTGTGTTTCCTCAACGGGGATCCTCCTGAACTATGGGAATAATGTAAATGTGTCTCCCTGTCTTTCTAGCCGTTAAACTGTGCTGCAGTAAATTAGCGATAAAGTGACTCAAACACGACGGAACATTTAAATTCTTCACCATAAAACATTTGCAAACTCTTGGTGGCAGATGACCCACTAGTCTGTGCAGAGGAGGAGAGATTAGGAGTGATGAGAGGTAGATTTGCTCATCCATTTTGATGGCACACCTTTCTCGGGGCATATGGCAGCCTCATACAAATTCAAACCGCAGCACAAATGTGAAGAATAATTGCCCATTAAAGTGGCTGTATATTTTTATGGCTTTGATACAAAATCTGCCCCCTGTTGTTTTTTGCATCTGCTGCTCTTTCATCTATCCCAAAGCTTTAAAACTTTAATATGCAGTGTATAACCCTTAAGTATTTTTTTGCCAGGTTGTATTCCACTTTTTGGGAACTGTAGCTTTTCGTTGTTCCTTCAGCCTTTATTTTCCCAGGCCTGCGTTGAGTTATGGTGCCTACAAAGTGCACCTCCCTGTCATGTTCATTTAATAAAAAATTAGTCAAAGAAATGCTTATATTACATCTTCTGGGACAAATTAAGATTTTATTAAATTTCATCTGTGAACACAAAGATTTTTTTTCTTCCTTATGCTCATATTTGCTTTTTCTATAAAATCATTAGTTACCTAAATTTTACTGATATACTACCATGAATCCTGTTAATTCCAAAGGCCTTTTTATTTGCTTAAATGTGGCAATTCACTGGCCAGATTCCATATTTGAGATCTAAACTGAAGTTCAGTGAAGGAGGTACCCCGGGAGTGATTCTGTATTTACAAATTGTAAAAAGAGAGAACTTTGTAGACAATATTCATTGTAATAATACATTTTAAAATTTTATCCTCCTAAGTGTACAAATTGAACAATAAAGTTCAAAGAAGAAATCTTACCAGCATAATGTTACTAAAACAATTTAATTTAGGCTGCAGTAGATGATTTCTATGCATTTTGGATAATTATATTAAGCAAAGCCAAGGATTTCTACAGCATATTATTTATACTCTATTTTTTTTTTTAACTTGAAAAAGTAAAATTGCAATTTGACTGTAGGAACTGATTTTTGTGGTGCTGTTGTAGTCTCATTCACGTTTGAGTAGCTGAATGAATAACTACTAAATGGATGGGGCCATTAGATGAACATGTAAATTGTTTTCTTTATACCTTGATGTTTGATTATATATTGTCCTTAGAGAAGTCTTTCCTTTTTTAGCCTCATGTGATCACCTCCTATCATCAATGTGTATTTGGAGAAACCTGCCTTTTCTCTGTAACAGATCAGAAGAATTCCACTCATCAAATTACTTTTATGAATGTAAGCTACTTTTGCTTAGAAGTGGGCTCAGATGCTTCCCTGCTGAGAGTCAAACATATTCTCAACCCCATTTTAATAGCGTTTTCACTGACTGAGTTTCAGCAGTTTGGCACTGAGGCACTAAGGAAGGTTGACCTACAAACTGTAAGTCATTAAAACCTCTACCCCTCCTGGCTACTACATTCATTCCTTTTGGGACTGGTTAATAGCATTTAATGCTTCCTGATGGGACAGCCCTTTTCATAAAATTCTCTTTATGAAGTCCATTCTTCAGTTGTGTTCTAATGGTGCCACTTCTGTTGGTTATTTTGGGGTGAGGATATTAAAAAGTTGGTAGCAAAATAAATTCTGTGGTTATTACATATTCCTACCCATCTGATTTCTTAGCTGGGCTGAAGTAGCATAATGAGGTTTTTTCTGAACTCAAATCCAGGGTGACAAAATCTGTTGATTATTTTACCTCTAATCTTGATCTCTGATGTGACAACCTGACAATAGAAAATGTGTTTTAAGATAGTCTGATTTCCACGTGGACCCAAATCGGTTTCTGGGATGGAAATGTTTCTGTTATGCATAATCTCAACTGTTAGACCTCACTCAATTGTGAAACCCTGCAATTCCACTCTTAGTCCCATGCTTCCCATGTTGAGTTTCCATCATTTCTGATCCTCTTCCTGACAGAACTGCAAATCACTGCTCTGCAGTGAATTTTTCTACTAATTGCTTCTACGAGCTTTTTTTAGTGCTTTGCTTTACTTTACACATTTTATGCTCCGTGACTTTATTAAGGTAACAATGCATTGCAAGCATAGCAAAACAATTACATTACTTCAGGCTTCTCATTCTAACTCATCCTTTGTGTTGCAGATCCTTTGAAAATGATAAAAATCACTGTCTTGTCTTAGAACCTCCCATGAGTGCAGAGCCTCCATTACAGGTTTTGGACGTGGTAAACACTTATGGACTAAATTACTCTTCCTGCTAACTCTGACTCTTGCCTTGTCTCCTCTTTTGTTAAGAGAAAGCCCTCTTTCTCATAAAAATATATTTATTATTATTACTATAGGTTTTTTTACTCATTCTTTGATGGGGCACTCTGCTTTTCCAGTGTTGTTTCTTTGTAGAAAGCATTCTTCCGTCAGAGATTCGAGGTCAGTGGCTCTCCTTGCAATTGTTTCCAAGGTGTGACTGCCATGAATAATAAAGAGAATTTAGGATAAATGTTTGATTGTTGCAAAATTTGTATTTTAATATGTCTGTATGAAAGCTGGGTTGAATGGTACAATTCAAAGGAAAAAGATTCACAATCCACATTAGGTGTTCATTCTTTCACAAGGGCATATCCTCAGTGTCTCCCAACAATTCCAGCTGGTTTCAATTAGACTTCTATTGACTCATTTCTTCTGGAAATCAAGAGATAAGCCTATTCTTCCCACAGGTGTGAGGGCTGTGGCTGCGTGCAGGAGTTGATGGTGAATTAATTTCAACAGAACATTTTACAGGAAGATTCTTTAGGACCCCAAAAGAACAACTGCTGTAAATATTGCCAATCATAGATGTTCATTACAAAGAATTAATTAGGGGAACAGATCTCTGAGCAAGACTTCCAGACCATGTATTGCAAGCCCACAATGGTGTTAGATATCTTACATTGCTTGAGCTTAGACTTTTTTGAATTAGCTGGGTTTTCTCTACCACTTCTCTTCTGGTGGAAGAGTATTTTCTATCAATATTTAGAGAACTACAGATGCAAATGAAGAAGTTCTAGGGTTGTCAGACTGTGTTACTTCTTTTTTTTTTTTTTTTTTTTTGTAATTGCCAAGGAGGTGAGAGATATTTCTCTTGACTTTGACATTTTAAGAGTGTCCCTAAAGACTACAGTTGATCATTTAAGTTGTTCAGCATTTCAGATACCAGTTTTTCCTGGCCATTCTCTCAAGTCCATTTTCACCCATTTGCTTAAGCAGATTCTTCTCAGCACTGGTTTGTTGTGTTTGTTTATTTATATTAATTTTTTTTTTAAGGCAGAAATTAACTATCAAATTACGGGAGAAACTTGCTTCTAGAAATGCGTATGAGTTGGAAAGGAGTGATTTTTTTAACACAGGCAGACTGCAGCTGGGCATCACTCTTAGACAAAGATAATTGTACTGGGTTAGGTTAGTTCTCCATCTAGTCCAACACCTGTATTTGGGAAGGAGCAAAAGCTGGATGCCCAAAGAAAAGCTGTAAGACTGGAGGGAATGTGTAGGTCTGTAGTTCTTTGACCATTATGTAAAACTATATTTTACATTTTTCTCTGCATGTTGTATTCATTTTTGCACAAGGCTGTATACTGGCAAAGGAAAAGGACAAAAGTTCTGTGGTTCCAGTGGCAGGTTATAATTCTGTCACTGTCTTTATGCTGGTCAATACTCAGTCTCTTGAATATGCAGAAATACTTAAATGTTTAGTACTTAAAAGTACTAAAACATCCAAATTTCATGTATATGATGTATATGTTGTTTTTCCTTAAAAGAAATGTTTTCCAGTACAATTCCTTCAAGATTTATTAAATGCAGTTGCTTGCAAAGTTATCAACAGGATATTGAGTTCTGCAAATTCATCTTTCTGATTTTGACACATTCCTTTTACAGAAGGGGGAATAGAAATACGGTATTTGCACTTTCTGAGACAGATCTAATTTATTTGTATTGCCATCAGGTTGGTTTATGTTGTATCACAGGCATGTAAATCTTCGCAGAATTACTGTGTAACCTTTTTGTCAGTGAGAAGGCCTAGCAAAGCCCCAAAGCCACAGCAGTAAGGCAATAAGAGAGAAATCACCATAATTACAGTATTTGCCTTCAAATGTTCAGCCAGCAAGGCCTAAAAGTAGTGAACTTTTAAATTTTCTTTTTTCAAATTCGAGGCTTCTTTTAAAATTCAGTGCTAAATAAGGATTGGAATCAATTAATATTTCCGAGTTGAAAAAGTGTTTTCTACATCAGTATTTCCATTTGCTTCCTTTTAATTAGGGCTTTTCTAAGCAATATGTTGTTTTATTTCTTTATCTACATACTGAAAAAAAATTGAACACAGTGAAGCACATCTGATGTAACCTGAGTGCCAACAGAGCTGGATTTGATTTTATCTGTCTTGTTGATTAATTCATTCAAGAAATACCTGTTCAAACATTGACACGCAATGTATGTAGAAAGGAGAAATGAAGTAACAAAGAACTGCTGTAAAAACTGGCAGAAATAGCAAAGTGGGAAGTTTTGTTTGTTGTTTTGGGGTTTTATTATTTTTTCAATTAAAGAGTTATCGTGAGAGAAGTTTTACAGAGCTTCTCAAGAGAGACGTTTTACAGAACAAAACCTTCTAATACTGTATTACTGTTCAATTTCTGATTAGAATATTTTGAGTCTCACATGGAATGGTAATTAATGTTCACACTTAGTTGCAATGACGATATAAAAGTGTCTGAGTTAATTTCTTTGTTATATGATTAAGTTATTTCTATTTGGTCTGAATATTGTGTAGATTCAGATGTGTTTCTAAACTGTGCAACTCTTGCTTTTGAAGGAGTGAAAAGTACTGGTGCGTGTATGTATATGGTTATGTGTATGGTGCAACCTCAAAGAAAGAGAATGGAGAGAAAAAACTTCTCTTTCCTTCTGTTATTACACAGTTAAGAGCCAGTTAATAATCAGCTCTTGAACAAAAACAAAGCTGTTTTCAGTTGGCAGGATCAGTGGATAATTTAGATGACTTGAGGTCACCTAAGTGACTAATGTCTCACCCCCACTCCAAGCAAGGCTGATTTAGCAGACAGATCCAATAAATGCGATGCAAATATCTCTGACATTCTAAATGTGAGCCTGAACTTGGACCTCAGGAGTCTCCTGGCAGTAGTGTTGGCTGAACCAGCCAACATTCTTTCTAACGGTGTCTTCTGAGAAACTCAGAGCCGTGCATGACACCACCATCCAAATTCCCAGTTTGCTGCTGACATTCTGTGGGAAAAGATGAGTTAAAAGACCTTGGTGACTCCCTGGTCCAGCTACAGGCAAGCTCTAATAGAAACCCGAGCGTGCTGCTCGCTCCAGAGCGTGGCCATGGTGCATTAATCGGTGTTTTTCCCCTCCGCAGTGCCAGGATTTCCCTACCCCGCCGCCACCGCAGCTGCTGCCTACCGAGGTGCCCACCTACGAGGCCGGGGTCGCACGGTGTACAACACGTTCCGAGCAGCAGCTCCCCCTCCTCCCATCCCAGCCTACGGCGGGTAAGGAGCTCCTCTTGCCTCTCTTCCATCCCATTCCGCGTGGATCCCGGGCGCTTTTCCCGGGTCGCGCCCGCCCGGCACCAGCGCCTCGCACAGCGGCTTGAAAAATGACTGTAATTTGTACTGCCATGCTCGGTGGCCTTGAGCGTTTCAGATGTCACATATTGTTATGTAAATGCTCCCAGAAACTGAACGCTCTGGAACAGAGAGGTTGTTTCGGCTGAAGGTATATTTTTGATGATTGCAAACATCTGGTTTTTAAGGAGGTTGGATCGAGTTAACTTCTTTTTTTCTTCAAATCGCCTGCTGAAAGTTGTCTCTGGACCTGAAGGCTTACTGCTGTATTTTTTTTTTTTTTTTTTAATTGCAATTTGCTTAGTTTTCTAGTTGCCATCTTTGCCATGATGGAAATCTGGGATGCTTCCCTCAGGACCATGGTTTTTGAGTATGTTTGCTTAAATAACACCTGAAGATTTCACTGTCAGTGACCTGCATTAGCTAAAACTAAGTAGTAAACTAAGGAACTGAGAAGGGGAATTCATAGTATTAATTTCTATAAACTATAGAATCTTCTTTATTTCAGAAGATTGTTTGGGTTTTATGTCTATTTTTGGGGGGAAGAAAGAAGAAACAAAATCTCCTGTAGCTCTGCAAAGGCTGACACAGAAAGGCTTTGCATGCTGCATGTAATACTTAAAAACCCTAATAACATTGGCAAAATATTTTAATTTGTTAAGAAATTGGGAAATCTGGAAAATCAGAAAACTTAGCAGATCCCAGGCCAGCGTAGTATTTTATCATAGAATTTTGGAGTTGATTTGCCATTAGCTCTCTGTGGAGCAGCTGGATGTTCCTGGGAAGGGGTCAGGAAGGGCTGGCACAGGCAGGGAGGGGAGGTGATCTCTCTGTCCTCACTGAAATCCCATTCCGCAGCTCCGTGGCTCCCACAGGGGATGTCCCCTTGAGCAGCATCTGCCAGCACAGCCCCTGTCCCTCCTTTGTTCCATTAAGCCAGAAGAAGCATTTTTCCCAGACAAATTTGCCAACCTCCTCAGTCAGCCTTTGGGCTGAGTTTTCAGGGATATTTCAGGCGCTTTGATCATTCTGTCACCACGGGCAGTTGTTATCTCAGAGAAGTAAGATGTTCTAAAAACTAGTATAAAAATAATGCCAGAGAATCAGGTTATTTTGTAAAAGTGTATTCTATTGTTTTATTTGAGTGTTTTGTGTAGTTTATTAAGCAAAGCAGTATTGCCACTACTGGAGGAAGACAGTCTTTTCTGAAGTTTGCCTGGGTTACCTCTAGGCAAGGATGGTGTCCCACTGAAGTTATCCTACTGTTGCCATACTCTTCAGTCCAGACATTTGCACATGGAAATGATGGAAGCAAGTTTAGAATGGCCTACATTCAGATTTCCATCAGAATTCCTCAGCTACCAAATGGATACTGCAGCTAAAGGAAGTGGGCTCTCCATCTCTGCCTTGTTTAAAAAAAAAATCTTAAATTTCAACATAGAGTGCAGTACATAGTGAGATAACAGTGTGGGCCACTCAGTTTCGTGATGATATTAACATCACATCTCAGTTAAATAAAAAGTCATAGAGGTATAGAAAAAAATAATTTCCAGCTCTGTGTGATGCAGTTTTGAGTTGGACAATACTTTTTTGGGTAGTGCTTGCAAAATGAATAAGTACTTTCTGACTAATAAGTAACTTAAATTTGCCTTAATTTAAGAGGCCACACGTGGGTGCTCTATGTGTATATGTGTGTGGTATACACATTTTTATAATTAGTACAGTGACTCAGCAGAAAGAATTACATTTCCAAGTGTACCACGTGTATATTCTTATGTAATTATACTGCTGTCTGAGAGGAATCCTTGCTAATCTGGGGCTCACCTTGCCACAAAACATAATTTGAGACTACAGAAGTTTTCAATTCCTAAGCCTTGTCTTATTTCAGGTAGGTCTTAGTTCAGATATTTAATTTTGTCCATCTAACCGTGCTTTACAATAAGGCCCTGCTTTCTGAATTACCCACTTTTGTAATTCATGGATCAGTACAAGAGTTGTACATATCTGTGTTGCACTGATCCACAGTTGGGGTAATGAAGCTTTATTCTGCCTCAATTACTTTTATAATTAGATCTCATGTTGGTATCTTCACTGATATCAGAGTGTAACTTGGAATTTCTATGTGATACTTTGTTTTCTGCTCCCCTATTCTGTACTGTGGCTCATCAAAGAAGCAATAAGGAACTTCCATCAGAAAAAAAAAAAATCCTTAGTCAATGAAAATAATGTATAGGAACGTGGTTTTTGGTCACAACGTGAATAGAAGTCGAGGAAAATTACAGAGATAATAAAGAGATCACAGAGAATTAATCAGCTTAGAGAAGGAAGCAAACAACTTGGAATATAATTTGTTGATAAGAAAGATGGAAAAAGTTTTGAATGCTGTTTTGCAATTAGTTTAGTGGCAATTTCTCATTTTTCACTCAAGGAAGGAGCCCAGCATTACAGCCAAGCAAGCAGTTTCACACTTCAGTATTTTCAATCACTTAAAAAAAATAGGCACTTATTTTCTATAATGACAGATATAATTTTAATTATAAATTTACATTAAATTCCATCAGTGTTTGGTTAGAAAAGTATTTATTTTCAAGAAAATACCTACATGTAGTTGCAAAATATAAAGCTGAAGTTTGCAATTACCTTTTTTTTAATTTTTTTTTTTGTTTGTTTCATTAACCTAAGATCTTGATCTAACCTCCAGATCTTGTGGTCATAAGGCAGAATGAGTTACTATGGTTCCTGCTGGAAGCTGTCTTCTGCTGTGCCTCCCACTGACTGGGGAGCAGCAGACAGGCTTCGCTAGGTCTGAGGGAAATTGTTGGGTATAATCATATCTAAGGCCATTGTTTTCTCATAAATCAAAGAACAGCACCTGCTTTAAAATGTGTCATTTAAAAATAGTATTACTCTTCATGAGATACATAGCACTACCCCAGTTATTAATGGATCCCTTCCTTCTGAGTGAGACATTTCACTAATTCCTCGAGATAGCATCTTGTTTATTAGCTCATGGAAAGTACTTCCCTTTCAGCATCTGCAGTATCATCTCTAATGCCTTGAAATACGAGAAGGTGCAGCTTACTTACAGCCATGTACAATTAATTTATGTGCCATAAAACGCCACTGACACTGGAATGGGGAGTAAAGCTTGGTTTTTGTGAGAAGACTGAATGCTGAAATTCAGAGTTTGAAGGTCTACACTGCACAGAGTTTAACCTCAACCTGGTGCAGCAGGAGAGGGGAATAAGGGATTTGTTAATCTGTTGTAAAGAAAACCCAGTGTCACTGTATATGTGGTAGTAGAACAGTTGTAGGTAGCAGGAGTAGTGAAAGCAGCGAGAAGCCTTTCTGTTTCACAATCCTTTGCCTTAAATTCTTCACAAGTTTGGTGTGTGATGACTTTGTCTTCACATTTCCTCTCTGCTCCTTTCAGTTCTGATGAAGCTCACAGAGAATTAGCTCTCAGTCTGTATCTCCACCTCTGCTGCCTTTCCTGGGAAAGCAGGAGACAGCAATATGCTTTTTCCTCTTTGAATAGAAGAGTTAAAAAAAACCCCAAACCCAACCCTAAATAGAATTGTGAATTTGTGGGGAGTGTGGAGGAGAAGCAACATAGACTATTCAGAAACTCTTCCTCTTAAAATAAACATTCTCGAGTGCTACTTTCTAACTGATTCAAAATGAAAACACAGCTTTATTTTCCAGCCCTTTTTCCAAATTTAAGAAGGAAAGATGATTAGTATGAGCTACTCCATCTACTCTGGTTGTTATGGGTTTTTCCAATTTATTTACTCTGGCTCACATAAACTTCATCTTCCTTTGGACTCTGTGTATATGTGCAATTGTTGGAACAAAAATTGGGTTTTGCCAGCACACAGTGAATGATTTATGTCTGCCAGCTCTGTTCTCTGCAGCAATGCTCTCAGTCAATTTCCCAAAGCAGATAATGCAACTTGTCCATGGCAGAAAATGTTGAAACTGGAAAGGCAAGAAACTGGAATTAGAGAACATTCTAAGAAGTTGAAACTGCCTCTTACAAGAGTTTCAGTTGTGTTTACAGCAGAGTGCTTAGAGTGTTGAAAAGTGCTGCTTTAGTTCTCAGTCTTTGCTTTAGATAAGGCTGTAGCTGCAACTCTTCTATCTTTTGTCTCATGAAGGCTTCATAGAAAATGTTTCATGGAAAAGGTGATTTCAGAGCAAGAGCTGGGCAGTGCAGGACAGCGAGGGTGACTGTTTCTGAAAACAGGTCTCAGAAAACAGAGAACTTTTGTTCCTCAGCTGCTTTCCATTATTTCTGCTGGGAGGTGATGGTGAGCTGTACCCATTGCTGTGCCAAGGAAGGAGATCAGGGCTGTGCTGCCTGTTCCCTCAAATCCCTCCCTCTGTGCCCTGGATGTGCCTTGGGCTGGCTGTGCTGTCCTGGGCAGGATGTGTGTGCCTGAGGGTCATGGAACCTCAGCTCAGGTTTGTGCAATCAGGGACTGGCTTTTTATGGCATTGATAGATTATTCCACTCAATCCTTTTGAAAGATGAGGACAGAAAAATGATAATGAAGACAGATGTAGTTCTCCCAGGATATTATCAAGGTGGAATCTAAACTAGCAAAGAGTTTGTGTTAATATAGTTACAAAAAGTGATTATAAGACATGGAGACTTAAATAAAGGAGCTAAACCCTTGAAAGTCAGATGGGTAACACCTGATGAGGGAACAGTTTCCTATTCATAGAAAAATAATTTCAGGAAATGATTGCCACATATGATGTTATTTAGATGCACATTTTCATATTAAATCAAGATTCCTCACTTCTCTGAGTTTTCCCTAGCACAATAAAATAATAATAGAATACAACAGAATAAATCTCCCCACATTTGTTGTTCTTTTTAATGCCTCCAGGAAGCACATTAACATCTCCATTCCTTGGGTAGGGTAATTCAAATTTCAGTGATGTGGCTATTTGAAAACGGTTGTTTTACAAGGACCATAAGATTTACCTGTTTATCAAGATAATTTTTTTAGTACAAAGTGTAAAAGGAGCTGCAGTAAGATGGGTTTCTGAGTGATGCCTTCATGAAGTCTCTTCCCATGCTGGAGGCATACTCTGTTTCCTGCCTAGAGCTTCAGAGAGAGAGAAGGGGGTGATAAGCCAAGCAAATTACCCTTGGAAAATTAAACACTGAAGGAAGGAAAAGCACAAGAGCAAAGCATAGCTCTTGGTGGTTTACACTTCGTCCTTCTGGTGAAGGGTGCTCTGAGAAAATACATTTGATTCCACTGGTAAGATTAGGTCAGGAATCAGTGAATGACAAGGACACTGAGTAAAGGAAATATTCTATGAAGAATCTATAGAAGTGTGAAGAATTACTTTTCTTCAAACTTCAGGAGAAGCAGAAGGGTTTTTATTGAATATCACTATCATAATACAAGATCATAGGGAGAAAATAAGAATATCAGCTGGTTTTGGTTGGTTTTTTTTATTTTTTTGAGTGCAAGTCCTGCTTGGGACTGTTGTACTCATGTGCCTGATTCTGTCACTTCATTTTAATATTGGCCATGTTTTACATTTTTTCAGCATAGTATTTATGGAGTGGTTTCTTAATTAGAACTCAAAATAAGTTTCTGTCTGTACATGACTGGAAGGGAGACTGAGGTGGATGAATGAACCTGTCCAAGATTACAACCACCTGCATTTAGGAATGAAAAATTTATCAGCCCCTATTCATCTTTGCTATATATCCACAGCTCACCAAGAGGAGGAAGAAAAAAGTTTTTTTCTGACACATGCTCCCTCAAAAACTATAATTTTCTGAATAGCAGTGTTAAATAGTAATTGAGAGTAGGATGTTTTAATGTGCAGTGATGGGTTGGCTGCCAGACCCTCACCCAGCTGTGCTTTCATTCCCCCTCCTCGAGAGAGCAGGATGGAAAAGCTCTTGGCTTAAAATAAAGACAGGGATATTTCTTCCCAATGACCATCATGGGCAAAACAGACTTGACTTGAAAAATTAATTTATTTCCTATTGAAGCGCAGTTAGATGGTTATAAACAGAGGTAGAGCCTAAATCACCTTCCCCAACTCCTGCCTCATCTCCCAGCAGCAGTGGCACAGGGATTTGAGGAATGAAGGGTTGTGGTTTTGGGGCCTTCATCTTCAGTAAACTCAGTATTCTTTGTATGTCATCTCATCCAAGTCCTTCCATGCTGTTCCTGATTGTGTGCTCCTACCTCACAGTCCTGTGGATTGCTTTATTTCTTACATGCAAACAGGTATGAGAAAAACACGGAATGTTTCAAAATAATCAGAATATCACAACCAAAACAAACGTGCACTGCAATGTAAATAACAAGCTCTCTGAAAGCTGCCAGAGTAGACCAGGTTTTGCATATTTTGCTCTTGCAGACATGATAAATAGAAAAATATATGAGTAAGGTCTGATCAGTGTCTGCCATTGAAACAAATGGTAGACACTGATTTAAGTGGAGTGTAGTTTTCACCCATTATTATCCCACAGCAAACTTTTATCATCAGTGTGGTTTTATCCATGTTGCTGTGTGCATGTGTGCATATTTATGATTTTCTCAAGTGATTCTGACTTAGACACGTTCCAGCTCAGCCCTCTGGGTTTTGGTCATTGACCTCAGTAGATCAGTTATATTTCTGACACGAAAATTCTTGTTGGAATTGTAAAATGGCTTAGGCTAGCAACTTGGTAATATCTATTATTCCTAGATAATAGTATTCCTAAATTGAAAATATTGTTGGAAACAAACCCTATTGTGTGCTCTCATATTTAGCTCTTGAAACAGGTTGGGTTGATTCTGATAGTGGAAATACACATTTTAAGTTGGAGAACTGCCAAATGGATGTAAAATTGCAGGAATTACCTAATGGGTGTAATTGGTAGGCCACTGTTGTGCAGTTCCAGTTTTATTTAGTGTAATCATTTAAGCTGTCTTTGTCATACTGTGTCATTTATCCTGAAGGGTTTACAATCTTTCACTGCTTACTCTGATGATTTATCTTAGCTGAAATGAGTCAGTTTCTGGGTGAAGTGGTAACATGAACATTACCACGTTTTTTAGAGAGGAGAATTAGTAATGTGTCCAACCAAAAACAGTGGAGCTCAGAACCACTGGCACTTTGGCCAAAGCTGTAAAATGCTCAAGGAGGGAAAGTTAATTTTTTTTTCATAATAGTAACACCATGAAATTCTCAACAGACTTGTTGTCACTACTGGAAATATGCATCAAGCCAACAATGCTGTACCTATGGATTCTCTCACCTCTGTGTACATTGAATGCTGAGGTTTGACCCAGTGGGTAGAACACCACCAGCATAATTATTTCCCCCACTTCTCTTCATCTTAGGCTGTGTTTTGTTTGCCATCGCAGTAATGAGAAGTAACCCTTTGTTTCAGAGGGTCAGCATAATTGCAGGAGAAGAAAGCAGTACTTGAAGAGTTAGCTTTTTGTTAAGGTGTTGAAACTGATTGTAGGATTGGCCCACTGAAAATTTTACTAGGAAAAGACAATGCTGCCAATATGTGGTTTTTTAAAACAAAGAAAGGGGAAGAAAAAAAGCCCCCAAACGTTATCAAAAGTCTTTTGCAATCCTGCCATGCTCTGCCTCCCTTTGACTGAGCATTTGGCACACTTGCTAAGATGATGTATTTGGTACATGTTCACTTCTGATAATTACTCCCAACCTCCTTAACCAATGTGCAGAGTGCCTTCCTCCCCTCCCCTCTGTTCTTGTGCGACACTAACCTCAGCTGTGCAGGGGTTGGTGGCATTTGCATGTGGAAATGCACTAATATGGATGTTTTTCTTTGTGTGTGCATCCTTGCAGTGTTGTATACCAGGATGGATTTTATGGTGCAGACATTTATGTAAGTATTCATTGATGTGCATGCTGTCCTTGTACATTACCAGAGTCATTCTTTTTACAAGTTTGCTGCCTAGCTTGACTCTGTTTTGTCTATTTACCATCCCTTGCCTGTCAGAAAGAATTGAGAAGAATATCTCTCACATTGGAAGACCTTTCTGTTCATTACATCTATCATTGTTCAGTGGAGCTGAATTAACTCTTCAATCAAATGCTGAATGAATGCAAAAAGATGTGAAAAATGTGTGTGCATGTGTGGAGGGGTGTCTCCCTTCCTAATTGACGTTCAAAGAAAAAATAAAGCAAAGCAGAAACATTCTTTTGCAAATCCCCACAAGCTCTTTAAAAAAATAAATCAAGGCAAGTTGAATATTGGTAATACTTGAAGTATGAAAATGCTTTGTGGAGAGATACAGGTTTCCCAAATCCAGCCAGCACTGGGTATCTGTAGGTGCCATGGTGATAGCAGAGCTCAATGGCATAGTAAATTTAAGATATGGCAATGTATTGTCTGTAATCTGAGTAGAATTCCAGCTGCACTTCTAAAATCCACTCATTTCGGTTTAAAGGACATGGGTAGGGACTGCTCACAACACAAGTGTATTGTTTATTAGGAAAGATTCATAGTCCTGTGTCCATCATTATCTATGCACCTAATTGTTCACCAATTTCATTTTAAACAATATTTTTACAAATTTTTTTTGCTATTTTTTTCAAGTTTCATACATTGTTTTTTCTACCAACTTCTTATCGTGAATGTATACAAAGAAGCTCCATATGTCTGAGGATGCAAGAGGTTTCAGGGGCTTGAGGCTAAATTTTACTCTTCTAAAATAATTAATTCTTATTCCTTCTGGGTAGATGTTAAATATTTCACTGGTAGTAAGCAACATTTTATTTTAATAAGGCAATCTTGTCCTAAATTACAGGTATCATCTTTGTTTCGCCAGACAACTTTCTGTAACCTACTTGTACTGTCTCAGTTGAGATAAAATGAGAAGGATGAGTTGAAATTTGTATGAGTATTAAAAATTAAATAGTCAATGCTTGGAAACATCCCTTGTGTTCATTATCAACAATCTTCTAGAACTATTCCCAAGGGAACAGATTTTTTTGTTCGTAAGTTTTATATAGAGAAGGAAGAAAACAATTTAAATTTATGGAGGAAGTATGTTTTGTTTTTCTTACGGAGATGGAAAGACTGATCCTTATCTGAAAATTCATTTGTGCAGCTTAAAATCATCTGTAAAATAAATTAAGGAGGGTTAAAGTCCTCTCAAGCCAAATAAGTGGCTCTAATCTCACCCAAACACTTTGCTGCCCAGTTTTTGATCTGTATAGAATACATGTAACAATGTGGAATTTCAGGTTCCAATTTTCATGTTCCTTCAAACTTTCAAAAAGAGTTTGACATCCATTTTACTCTGTTTACCAACCCAAAATTCAGCAGGGCAGCAAGACATCATTCTCAGGAGGAATCAGTGTGAGTTCCCAGTCAGGTGGGAACTCAGTGCTGCTGGAGCAGTTGGTAGGTTTGGACTCAACTGCTGCTGGAAGCCAGGAATCTTTTTGCTGATTGGCAATATTATTTTTAGGTGGCCTCTCACAGACCTTAATATTTTCTTTCCAAATGGAAGGTGATTTCATTGAAAAAGATACTGAACAAATTACTAACGTCTAGTAGAGCCTCAGTTTTGTTGTCTGCAGTAGCTGTGTGCATTAGAAAATGGAATAACTAGAAAACAAGTGGTTTTTGCTCACTTGCAGCCTTGTATTCCTGATTGCATATCTTCTAGTTCTCTTAATGCAACAGAATGTTTGTCTTTATAGCAGATGACAGAATTAAAACACTCTTCTGGAAATTTAATTTCTTTAGAATATACAAATCTTTTTTACTTTATAAATAATTTTTCTTCACATTTGTGCATTCTTGCATAGAAAGCATTTGCAGGGGAGGGAGAGAGATTTGAACTGGCATAAATCAAATGAAACCTTAAAATTCACAGTGTATTAGTTCTTAGTGTAGCAGTTTGCAGCAGACCAAGTTATTTATTAAATCCCAATTGTGTATGACATAGTTCTACTCAGCTTTTCATTTTGAGGGCAAAGCTGAAGCTCTGTGAAATGACAAATGCTCTGTGAAAAAAGGAGAAAAAACATTTA
Organism: Grantiella picta; assembly: GCA_013397955.1. Lineage (NCBI taxonomy): Eukaryota > Metazoa > Chordata > Aves > Passeriformes > Meliphagidae > Grantiella > Grantiella picta. The sequence continues at coordinate 813,995 of VZRM01004180.1, forward strand.
AACAATGTGGGGCTTAACAGTAGATTGGAGAGAAAGGAACCTTAGAAATACCACCGAAAGCAAAACAAGAGGCACACAGTGGTGAAAGGCCAGATCAAAAATATGCATTGATGGGTAAATCAGAGTGGGTTTATCCTGCTCTGATTACATTAACAGCAGCAATATGAACTGTGCTATTCTTTACATAATTAGGGATCAACATGGTGAGAGAAACCATAGATTTAGGGGAAAGGAAGGAGGGGAAAGACAAAAAGATACTGCTTGGGCAAAAAGTGCAGGGTGAACCAAGAACAGCAAATATCCAGAGCTGCTCAATGCTAACCAGTGGAACAGGAGAGATTACCAATATAAAAATAGGTGGAAAGGACAGTCTAAAGTGAAAATTCAACAGCCGTGATTCTAGATGTAATGTAATATATTCTATATTTCATATAATTCTATGTGGAATGCAATAATCCTTCTGAAATAGCTGAGCTATTGAATTCCCTTTTAAATGTGCCTTTGAGTAGGAAAAATAAAGGAGATTATTAGGAAGTAAGGAAGACCTTTTAAAATTAAGTATTGATTCACTAAGAGAAAAAGTCATTAAAAGAGAATTAAAGTTGCCTGCCAGCAAATATAGAAGTTCTTAGATGAAGATTGACACCTGTGAAAATAAGAAAATACACTCCACAAAATGAAGCAAAAAATAGTAACAGTCTCAGAAATATGCAGTTAGAATAATAGCTCTGCACTTTTGCTCTGCTTTATCTTAAATCTGTTCCTTTTTTTTTTTTTTATTACCATTGTCATAAAGAATGTTTTCAGAATATGTCAGTCATCAATCCTCACCTAAAATGTAGGAAGGCTCAGAACCACGAGAACCTTCCAAAGCCTGTCACCAGCAGCTCCAGAATCCTTGGGTTATGCTTTATCCATGGCCATTAGTCAGCCTTACTGCCCAGAGCAAGGATTTCTAAACTCCCCAGGATTCTGGGGTACTGCAGCTGGAGAGAATCCATGGTAAAATATACATGTAGAGCTTTAAGGTTTAAGATTTTTGTTATTTATTTTTTTTTTTAGCTTCTGGGCAAGTAGAATCAGGCAGATTTTTGTGGTCAGGGGTGTGGAATGAGACTATTTCCCAATAGCTGTTGCCACCACCTTTAGGTTAAAACCAGGATGGCATCAGGGATGGAGGATGTATTTCTTTCCCAGGGGAAGAGCAGAGGTGTTTATCTAACCAACATTCCCCTGAGCCCAGCTAGAAGTCCCTCAAAGCCATCAGGTCCCCTGAAAAGCACCGTTCTGATGTGAAAAACAAAGATTTGCAGACAGCACTGAAGGTTTTTTTTTTTTCAAGAACCAAGAATTTTTTTGTGTTTTGCAAATGCAAGGGTGTGCCATTTCCTGTGACTCACAGAAACACAGCTACAAGTGGAGAAATTACTTTTCGAAGGGCAAAAAAGGTCCCCAGGGAGCAGTGGGTTGTTCTTTCCACTGCTCTGTGTGCTGGAACACTCCATGATTCCCTTGTAAAAGTTTGCATGTGTAGGGATGAAATGTCTTTTCATCTCATCTTTATTTGTGCTATAAACCAAACATTCACAAAGGGACCAGACCAGTCCTCATGATTGTATTTGGTACAAATACCCCAAACCTTTCACACGTGCCTGTCCCAGAATTTGAGCCAGCACAAATTGGTGGTGGATTGTTTGTTGATTTTTAGATAGTCAAAGTTTTACTCCGTGGGCAGAACAAATGCCGTTTAAATCTCAATAGCATGTGAGTGGAGGAAGAGGAACTGACAACTTCTATATTCTCCATATCTGGGTGCAATTCATGTAATTTTTAATACCATTCTTCCATTTGTAGTTAATAAGGCAGGCCTAATTCTCAGTCCTAGAGAAGGTTTGGAACCTTGATTAATTTAAATTATGTTCACAAAATACTTTGAGGTCCATGAGTGAAAGGAAGTATAGGAAGTATAAATTGAAGAAAATTAACTCTCAGTATTCAGATGAAATATTAGATATGTAGCTAATTAAAAAAAAAACCAAAAAAAATAGTCATCATTTAGAGTCACTTTGTGTGTCTACAGTAAAGACTGTCAGTACATGTGAGATCACAAAAAAAGTAATTTGGCTATTTTATGAGGAGGTGCATACATGTATATGTGTTTTTTGTAATCTCTAGATTCTGTCTGGGTAAGTTTTGTGTGGAGATTAGTCTTACTGCAGATATACACACTTCATTCAAAAATTCAGTTGTAATTGATTTCCTCTTCATTTCCATTTTATCATATCTTATCCAAAATGTGTGTGATTTCCTTCTAAAATTGACGAAGATTTCTCTATAAAAATCGCTGACTGATCTCTGACAGATCCCACTGCTCTGTCTGTTTGCCTGAGCCCCCGAGATGTATAACACATTGAGAGCAAAATTGTAATGAATCACTCCGGGGAATTTCTCTAAATTCCTTCCTTACAGCTTTCTTCCCATCCCTCCTTCCTCATTCAAGTCATTCCATTTCTGTTTCTTTAGAGAGCAGTGTTGCAGGAGCCTGTGCATGGCAATGAGTTAGCACAGGTGTGACACCACTGATGGCAAAGCCTCCCTCTGCTGAATGTAGGCTCATGTAAAATCATCCTGATACTCAAATAATGGTGAGAAAATGGATTCTGGGTGTGCAAATGGCAAAGTAGTCCAGCAGTTGAATTTTGTTTTCCAGATTCGGTCACAAAGTCACAGATAGTGACACTATTATGAATTTTTAAAACTACTGAAGCTGCTGTATCACTCTTTTGTCACTGTTCTGGAAGTAGCAAATATGGGAGCACAGATAAGGCAATAGACATTTCATTAGAGGATCTGAATTTATTATTTCAGCTGAATTTTCCAAATAATAATCCAAAACATAACAGTCAGATACTTTCTGCCTGAATGTAAAGATAAGGGGGGAAATAAAGAATCCCTAAAACATGTCTAATACATAGGAACTGAAAATTGTTATTGATTCTTATGTAATTATTGCATAATTTTGTTCTAAATATTTTATTTTGCAATATAGTCTAAGGCATGAGGATAATTCTATAATGTTACTCAAGAGATGCATATGCAGGGAAGCTTACTGGTGTATTCTTCATTTAAGATATCAGCCAAGTTCAAGATAAGAGAAAAATTGTCAAGTAGAACTTGTCACAGAAGTTGAGTTCAGGGCTTTGAAACAGATTCCCACCCCAGTTCCCAATGTCATGTCCCTCCAGGTATTTTCTTCCTGCAGTCATTAAAAATCACCTGAAGTAATTGAAGTCAAACAATGAGAAGTCTTAGTACACCACCAAAACTGCAGAACACAACCCCCATAAAAATAATTTGCTTAAGCATATTTTAATGTGTAATTTATGATAGTTGATTTTAAAATTAGAAATTCATGACATGGGATGGTAGGGAATTAGGTTTTCCCTGATAGCCAAGTACATCCTGCTTTTTAGTTCTCCAGAGAATTCAGGCAAATTCAATACCTTCAATCTCTTTATATTTGTATTGCTTTATACTCATTCTTGCCAAGGCTCTCATAAATGTCAGACTGATTGCTGAATCCAAAACATCTTAATAAAGTTCAGCAGTGAGCTTTATTGTTCAGCAGAAATTCTTTGAAAGCAAATCAAAATAAAAGCATAAAATGAATGTAGCTCTTACGTTTAGGGAGCAAGAAAGGGTTTGCCATCACAGAGTAACCAAATTTTGGTGATAAACAGAGGAAAGGAAAGCAATCCTCAGAGAGCCCAGCAGATTTCAGATCAGTTGGTATGGGAACAGCCTGTCTCATTTTCCTGCCATTTGGAGCTGCTCATGGTGGCTGTTCTCAATTCCGTGCGGGGCTGGAGTGGCTCTCAGGTTTACACCAGGGGTTTTAGGGGTGGACAGCTGGATGAGCAAGGGAGAAGGATGCCCTGGTGAGCAGAACCATGACATGCTGCAGATGTGCCACACAGAGCTGGGACAGGATCATGAAAACAAGGTCAACATCTTCCTCATACCAGCACTCAGGGAAAAAACGAGGGGAAAAAAAAGGTGTCATATTGAGCCCTCAAAAACCAAGAGGGGAGAACAGATAAATTTATATAATCTCTCACCTCTCTCCCTTTGGCAGAGGCCACCTCAAGTGTGCAGTTTGGATTTATCTCCTCAACCTCGCTGTTTATTGGCTCAGCTTGCCCTGGTGACATTATTTGGTTTATAAAAATCAGATGATTGGAAATGAGAAGGGGTTTTGTCTCAGTTCCTCTGTGTGTGCACAGAGGAGCAAAGGAGAGGGCATGTGGGGCATTAGGAAATCCTTACTCCTCGTGTGACACAGTTGCTGCTGGCAGGGAGCTGGCCAGGAGCAGGGGGGACAAGTCCTGTTCTCTGTGTGAGCACTTGAAAAAAATCAGAAAGAACGTTCCTCAAACAAGTTGACAATTCAAAGCCTGGAGTTTCTAATGAGCTGTCAGCGTATGTAAAACTCGTGTTTATTCTTAGGGAGATGTGGCATTGTCAGCTGAACGACTGATTTCCAAACCCAGCCTGCTTCAAATCTCCAAACCCACCAAGGTTTACACGCGTTAGGGATGAAAGCCATTCTGCCAAGCAAAGGGGTGGAAGGGGAAATAGCTTGTAAAAGTAGTACAGACTGCTTTTCTGAAAAGAGTGAATCTTTATTTGCAAAATCAAAATAGAAAACCCACGAAAGTTCCTGCAGGAAAAACGTGCTGCTGTTACAGTAAAGGCTGATGTATCACAGCCTGTTCTTCCTGCTTCAGCACAATATCTTGGGTGAATGTTCCAGGAAAAAAAGAAAAAAAATCAACCCATTAAAGCGACACTTCAGCAAAAGAGTGAATTTTATTCAAAGCTGAGTGAGCTGATAGTGTCTTACTCAGCTCTTTGTCAAGGAGGGGGTGGCTGGGGAAGGCACCAGAGCAGCCCCTCGTCCCAGAGGGTGACGGGGGGAGAATTCTAATTTTCTAATTGGGACGTAAATCGTGTTTGTGTTATCAGTGGGGCCTGGGCTGGGGCTGTTAATTGGCATGCTGAGATCATTTGGAAATGGTTGATATAACACCGTGGTCCATTGAACAGGAAGCTCTGCTGTTTTCACAGTTTGATAATCAATGCATCACTGCACTCAATTCCTTTCCAATGTGTGTTTGTTTGTCCTGTTTGCTTAATTGAACAGCTGGAATTACTGTTACATACAACTGAATGTTAATTCATGGAAGAAGAGAATTTTGCTTCTTCATTATAATTTTATGCATAAATTGGAAACCTATGTAATATTAAGTGTTAATTGAGTGCACAAACTCATAGGTTTAATCAACCAGGCAGGATAAATCATATTTTGTACAGAAAAAGAATTGATTATTAGCTGAGTTTGTCTTTTAAGTTCACCTTTGCTGTGTGAATATACACGCACTTTGTTCAAAAGAAAAATTGCTACTTGAAAAATTGAAGAAGAATACAGTATTGTCTTGTAAAAAAAGCTTACACTGATCAATATAGATCATTGCTTTCTCCTGATCTCTGGGACAAACTTTAAAATGTTTTTGATGCCAGATTTTTGCTTAACAATTCACCAAAATACTCCCTTAACATTTCACCGCGGCATTTCCTATACATTTAACTGAAGTGCAGCATGACTGTACCCTTTCAACTGTCGTTCAGATGTTGCAAAATGCGATTTACTGTGCCACAGCAATGCAGTTAGAGCATGAGTTTGTGTTTCAGGGTGGTTATGCTGCCTACCGGTATGCCCAGCCTGCCACTGCCACTGCAGCTGCCTACAGTGACAGGTAAGACCTCCTTTCCTGCTCACTAATATTTGACCAGTGGAAGCTGAAGATGGTTCTATAAATCTGCCTTGTTGGAGTCTCATAACTGTCTTGTTGCTCTGCAGATAATTGTGATATCTAAAGCAGGCTGTTTTTTATTATAATCCATGAATAGCCATAAATTTAGAGACTTTAGGCCTTAATTGAGAATCAGGCGTGAGATGTGCACATTCCCAAGCTGTAGATCATCCAGTTAACATCTGTGACCCTTCTACAGTGTAGATAAATAAATGTACAGATTCATGATGGTCTGCTACTAAGGATCATTATTTGTGTTAGGAGTATTATTTCAGTTGATTTAGAGCCTTGAACCTATTGAGTGCCCTCAATTCTCATTGACATCGTTTTAGTCAGTGGAAATTGAGAATGAACTGTGTCTAAACTGGAGCTATCCAATGCAAACCAGTGGTTTTTTCCCATTTTCTTTCTTCCCAGGCATTTGATTTTTCTCAATGCTGGGAAATGAAAACAAAAAATTATTTTTCTTTTGCTCTATATTCTTATCCTCAAAATGTGAACCACATTTGGTGGAAACAATATCAGGAATGAAAGATTATTAAAATCTGCACATTCAAAGACTTAACTTTTATCATCTAAAAGTGATGTCTCATATATTAATGTGTTTTCTTGAAAGATGAACACTGGGACCCCTTGGAAGTCAATGTCTAAATTGCTCTTGACTTCAGTAGGAACAGGATTTTATCAAATTGCATAAAATTAAGTCTTTGCAGTGTGTGGGCATGATTTTGTAATGAGGAGGAGGATTAACCTACGTTGTCACCATAAATTGTCCCCTTAAAATCTGTTATATCTTTAATGTTTTTAGAGTACTTGAGGAGTGTTCCCTTGTAAAGGGAGGATGGATATCGTGACAGGCACACATATAATCTGCTTCACGATGGCAGTGAGAAGTAAGGTCACACTTCTCAATACCTGATACAAGAAAATTTTCCCTTGGAATCACAGAAATAGTTTCTGAAACCTTTAATATATATTGAAAAAAAAATCTTTAAACTCTAAATTAGTGTTATAAATGCTTCTGTTTCTTAAAGAAATCAAGAAATTCTAGTGCACAATTTCTTAGCTTGAAGTGCTGTTCATGGATTCTGTATTTTTAGAACCAAGTCCCATGGTATGAATGTTACAATGCTATGCATGCATATTTGCCTTTCAAGTGCTTATTCTGGGTAATGAAGATATATTTTTTAAAGTTATGTGAATAAAGTAATTTGCATGTATGGCTGAGGCATGCTGTGTCAGACAGGTAAGCAAGCTACTTTCTATTGATTTTGGGTCAGTAATCTCAACTAGGTCTGTGCTGTCTGCACTTTGTTGGCAATGTACTTTTTCTACTTAGGGTAACCTGCACAGGTGAAGTGCTCCTCTCCTCAGTAGTTTCATTTCATTTCCACAAAGGTTTGTTAGCATGTCGCAGCTCTAGGGTTTTTCTGCGAGCTTGTAATGCAAAACTCCTGCTTTTAAAAGCTTTACTAAACCAAAAGGATAAAATTATCAAGAACCTCCTGTGGGCAGTCAGGTTTTGCCAGCTATCGCTCAGGTGTCCCTGGATCATTTCGTAGGGTGTTTATTTCTATTAATCAAACCTATGCATGACATAGGGAAACTGAACAATATCGAGCTGACTTTTAAATGCTTTAATTATGAATCGATGTACCTTCTCATAAACCAGATCAAACGCTGTGAGATAAAATATCAGTTGGTCACATGTTCTGCTATGGGCAGAGAGTCGACATCACAGAGAGTTATGCTGCCAAAAAGGTAAAGGATTTGTTTAGGGAGATAGTGCTCTTAAATGCTGTATAGGAAGCTTGAGATGGCATCAGTAGTAATGCAGTTGTGACAATCCTTAATTATTTTTTTGAAAAAATTGTCTAATTTTCAGATACACTCTATGTATAATTAGAATTGCAATAACCTGTCTTTGCTTGCATAATTTTAGATATCTTAAATGAATTTTACATCTTTTGGATTTCTTTTTTTAAATTTAGCTTCTCTTTTTAAATGTGGTTAACCCTCATCTTCGATCTGCTTCCCCCAAATGAATATGGTTTCTTGTCTTAATTACAAATCTCATAACTGAATTTCTTTATGAGAGAATCCCAAAACTAGCATAGAGAACAAAAAAATAATCTTCTCAAACATTTCTTTGCATATGGGAAACTATGTGCAAACATGGATACCTCTGATTACTCACAACTACAGTTTGTTTAATTTGATTAACTTTTTGTTCATTTTTAAATGAATTTAATTAAGCTACTTTTGTGGAATTACTAATATTGAAACTGCTGAAATATAGCTCAGTACAACTACTTGTATCTTTTCTTCTTGATGTAATAATCATCTCTTCTTTAACACTGAAGATTCCATATCTCCTTATACACTTATTTAGTGTTCATATGAGCCCCTATTTAATTTAATTACACATTAACTATATATTTACTGTTTATGTAAAAAATGATGCCCAGAGAAATTAAGTGAGGACCACTGAGTATTTACTACTGAATCAGTGACATATCATGGAAATACTACTTTATACTAATTTTAAAAATAAGAAAAGCTTTGTTTTTTTGGTCACCACTCATATCCATTATGAATGGCAATGTTTGAAATGCTTCTTAAGTCAGGAGATGAAAAGAGGAAATCTTTAGATTGGAGACATGTTTTGGTAAATTACAAATAAAGGTTAACAGAAAGATTTGGGTCTCCAGAATCAATAGACCAAGTCAATTGATAATGATCACTGTGAGAGGGTTCTCTTGAGAAGAAATGCAATGGTATCCTTGTTTGTCACAGCTGGAAATATTGCTGGAAATAGGCGAGGAACAGATATACGGGGGAGAATCAGGTGGCCAGGAAATATCATTAAACCAATCAATGCAAACCCCTAAGTATTTGTCAAGACAGATCATGTACTCCTAAACCCAATTTCACAATGCAGGTAGGCCTGGCAGATCTCCCCAGTCATTTCTTAGGATCATAAAACAAAAACAACAAAGAAAAAGGTAAATTTTGTTTTATTTATAAAGAAATACAATCACTGGATACAGCTTCAAAAGATTCAGAATTCAATTTTATATAGTGTGATCTATCATCATACTAAATTGCACTTACAGCTTTGAAGGTCTTTGCAGAAGTGGATCAAGAAATCATGTTTAACTTGCCAAGATTTAAAATATTTCTGATAAGTTTTCCAATTAGTATAAGTGCTAAACAGGGACCTACTGGTCTTTATATATTTTTCTCCAGTCTGGAACTTGCCTTGCAAACTCTCTAAACTGAGCATATTCGGAAAAAAATAAATTGCAAAGATGTGCAAAAGCCACTAAATCAGATGCCAATAAAATGTTTGTATAGGTTGTATTCACCTTTCACGCAATATTAAAAAAAAAAAAAGAATGAATAGTTTTTAGATTTCTGTCCAAGTTTGCAGTAAGAGAAAACTAGCAAGGTCATCCAGTTGAGTGTTCCTGAGTTAGAAGGAGTGGGAGCATGGCAGTGGGGCGTATTGTCATTTTGTCATTGCATGTTCACTCGGTGTTGCTGGTATGTCTGTAATGCTGTCCTGGGTTTGACAGATCCATCACATAGCTCAGTGAATGGCTTGCTTGACCTAAGCCTATGGGCAGACTGGTTCACATTGATTGGCTATCGGTTTTGTGTTTTATGATTTGATTATTGCATCTTCGATCGGAGTAAGAGCAATGTTCCTTCGGTGCACATGAACCTCGCCAGCGATATTTCTGAAGCCTTGCTGGGGCTGTGGGGCAGCAGAGCCCTGGCAGGAGGGAGGCACAGCCACCCCGAGCGCTGCTGCTGCCCCTGGGCAGGGCAGGTGTGTTTATACATGGATGTGCAATCCATATATACACACATCCCATCCGTCACCAGCGCAGGGATGCTGCTCCAGCACCATTCCCTTCCTACAGCGCAGGGCTCTATCTGAACCTCACTCCAAACTGGGAACATTCCCACTGACCTATTATTGTTTGGATTAAATCCCTCAGCACTGGAAGCTGACTTTTCCCCACCCCCCCACTTTTTTTTTTTTTTTTTTTTTAATTAAGGCATATCCCAAAATATTTTGCACATAGCACTTTGTAGTATAAAATATGTTTTGGTTTCTTTTCTCCCACTATGGATTTGTGTTACGTGTTCTGTGGTTATACCTAGGGTTTTATATGAAATTTGAGGGAGGACGTTTTGTCATATGGACATTATGCATCTTCCAGATCTGAAATCTTACTCCTGCTAAAATCCTGATATTCTAATAGTTGACATTTTGAACATGTCTATGTGGAGTATTCAGTTTGTCAAAGCTGTAGCATCTACAGAGTTTAATATATTTTCCAGTTCTCTTTGGGCAATTAGGTGAGAGTAATACTTGATATTTGTGCTCAGATTATCCTAAAATAGAATAGGTACAGATTTGATTTAATTGTAAACATGCTCATTAAAGGATGAAAATTTAGAATGAAGAGTAAAAAACCATAAAATTTAAAATGTGAGCTTCTGTAGCTGAAGGGTTTTTTTAAATTATTTTGTGGACTATAATATCTTCTACTTTATGATTAAACAATGAAAACCACTATAATTTTATTCAAATTATTTTCTCTTATGGAAGATTACTAGAGATATATACTAAAAATTAAGGTTTTGATTGCATATAAAACATAATAGCATCTTGAGCCAGAATTTAATTTTCCATTAAATAATTTTATAGAAGCATAAATATTTTAAAATCTAGTACTTCATCCATTTCATGATTGTACTTTCTAAGATTAAGGCAAAGGAGCTTCAATACATAATTGTAGTTTCTAAAGGAATCAGGTTGTAAGAGAAAAAAAAAATTAGAATAAAGAGATAACTTTTCAGCTCCCAGCCGGAACCTTCCAACATTTTTGTATTTTGCTATACCAGTGGAATCTTGAGAAATGGAAAACTTTGGGGTATGAGATGATCCATCGGAAAGAATGTTCTAGGCTACTCAAATTTTGAAAATGAAAGGACTCAGCAGCTTGACTGGGTACAGAGGTTGTGTGTAGCTTTTGTAACAGCAAAAGTTGAGAACATATTTAAAACTTCTGCAAATGCTTAGGTTTGATGTGGTGATGCTTTGTTGGTCTAGTTTTTTTTCCCTGGGTAATCCTAGATGGTAACTAAAGCTTCTTTATTCCTTACTAATGCAAATAAAAATCAAATTATTCCCTTGGCTGTTATAGAGAGGTAATGGATTTGGCCATCTACCTATTAGAACTTTATGCCTGTAGGATCTGTGGCAAAATAGAGGATCACTGGCACCTTGTTAATATTTCATAATCCATTTTCATCCCAGTTCATTCACAGTTTTGGGGATGACTGGAGTAGATGACTCATAGTATAACCACAACAGTACCTTCTAGTGAAGGAGTTAGAAAGTAAAAGTGGGTGAATATGAATAAAGAAAATGTTATAGGGGGGAAAAAAAATCAACACTCTTGAAATTCCATGAATAGGGACTTTAATGGAGCACATTTTGACAAGAATTTCCTGAAATGAAAATGTCATACGGAGCATTTTCCAATAATTGAAGCATGGCTTGTTCTAAAATATTGCAGATATGACATTTTTGGGCGAGACACAGTGAGTCACATTAATGTAGGAAAACATTGCAAACAATTACATTTCACAAAAACATCATCTTCTACTGATTCTAGAAAGCTGCTTTGATATTTTAATACACTCCTCTACTTGGTGGAAATAACCTGTTTCCGGATATTTGGGAGCTTGATTCATCTGTGTGTAGTTTGACTGTCCATGGAATATCCAGGGAACTCTTAAAACTCCTCCACTAGTTCAAAACTGAGGTGATGGAGAAGCAAAAAAGCTTAATTCTGCTGCCCGGAATTATGGCAAACACCAATTATTAAACTTTTATCGTGCCAGAGCTGGTTTCATTCTTACCCTGCTTCTGCTTCTCTTACCTGGAATCTCCATTCTCATTCATTGCAATATCAAGGGATATTTTAGGAATCCCCATAGACAGGGAAAGGCTTGGCTGTTACTATAAAATCTGGTTAGATATCCATGCTGGAAATAATGAGGAAAAAAATTGGTAGAGAAGGCAGAGGTACACTAAAGCTAGATTTCCATTGCTCTGAGCTTAAGGTGCTCAGGACTTTTGCTACCAGTTTGTTCTTGAGCATAGGGAGGGCTGTTAAATTCTTATCATGTTCAAAAAAAATTAATCAGTGCACCTATTCTGACATTTCCATCTCAGCTTCAGAGTCCTTTCTTGGTTTTGTTCAATACACCCAGCCTACATGTGGTGATGCAGAATGACTTTTACCTTGGGAGTTTCTTCCTCTGACATAAAAGCTCATAGTAAATAACTGTGATTATAAATATATTAATTTGGTGAATTTTCATCCATTTACTCTAAAAGGAGGTGGGGAAAAGATTGGTTAACATTTTTAAATTGGGAATGATTTCATTGCTAGCTCATAAAACCTTCTTTGCTCCTAGAGCGTACTGGAGGAAAGTGCGACTTTAGAATTTGTCAGTGTTGTACTCAGCAGCCTGGATAAATACGGAGTTGGGGAGTTAGAAAAACATTGATTCCTGGTCCAGCAGACCAAAACTGTTACAGTCTGTTGGGTCAGTGCCTGTGACATGATAGACCATAACAGTTCCTTTGGACATGTCAGTGCCTAATTATCCACTTTTTAGTTCTCAGATCATTGGCTTGATAGACCACAAAGAGGCAGATTAGAACATGCTCTGAGTGTTGCCAACCCGAGTGCTTTAAAACCAGGGAGGAATTAAGAGCATTGTGCGAGAGTCAGCCAAAGAGCAGGGAGTGAAATGTTATTAATAAAAGCAGAATGGCATGGACACAGCCTGTATGGATTAGCTGTGTAATTTGCAGTGTGCTCTGGCAAGGTGAGGAAGTATTAAAAGAACGAAGTTTAAATAACAATGTTGATGAAATTAATCAAGAAAGAGGCAATTTACACTCTTGCATGTTTTTACTGTAGCATTTCCCACCTCCAAGGAGTTTAAAGGATTTGATTAGGTATTTAAATAGATTTTTTTTTTTTCTTCATATTCCTTTGGGCCTTTCAAGCTTCTGATACTCTAGGAACCCACCTGAGGCAAACATCAGATTGTAAGAATACTGCAGGAATGGGAATAGAATGTTTATCCATATATCCTAAAGAACTTCCTCGTGAAAATTGCTGTAGGGTGTTTAATATACATGCATTTTAAAAAAATAAGTCTTTATTTAAATCAAACGTGTACCAGTTTCTAAACTTCATTTTGATTTTCTGGAATGAATTCTTAAATAATCTTGGCAAAGTTTTCATATGTGTGGTATTTTAGGTATAATACAAAAAGAAGTTACGCTGTCAACTAATTTTGCAAAGTCATTCCCAACTTAATACAATATAGAGAGAAAGAATTGTGGTTATTTGTAATTGCTGGAGTTTACAATTATGCCTCTGTATGTTAGGAAACTTTATAGCGGACAAAGTGATGGTTACTGGTAAACCATAATAATCATTTTGAAATCAGAAACAGATACAAGGTATGGTTTTTAGGCATTATTATTTTAAGGATGGCCTGATATACATAAAGAATAAATTCTCCAATGAAATAAATTGATTTTTTAAATGTATTCTAGTGGATAAAATACGGATTCTTTACACAAGGCTAACTTCAAAATGCTCTTTGCCTTAAAGAGAATGAGCAATATGGCCAAAATATTGTAATAAAATTTTCGAATATAAATATAAATCAAGATTTCAAAAATAGCATTTATTTAGTAGTCCTGGATCATAAGGACATTGATTTATGTTGCTGACATGGAACACTTCTGAAATAAAATTACTGCACTACTTCCACAAGTATTTAATTTAAGTGCCTAGACTGTGTTCATCACAGTAAAAGGCCAATAATTTTAGAGCAGTTGTGCCACCGAGATCAGGATGAATTCCTCTGTGGATTTTGTGTGGTATTCACAATTTCACCTGTTAGGTTTAGGTTTCACTTCAAATGTTAAGATCTACTTAAAAATCACATGTGTTCGTCTTGCAGAGAAATATGCATCCTTAGACTCCGTATATTGTATTATTAATAATAAATACTTTCATACTAGGTATAATATATTGAATAATCATACATAGAAAAAAATCCAGTGATGCAGCAGGTAATATGAGTTAGACCCAAGTCTATTTGTATAGCTCTGATTTAAAAGGAAAAAAAATCAGGAAATAAAATTTGTAGATCTAAAAGATGAAAGGTGAAAGATCTACAGATTTTCCTACTGGTTGTGATGTAAGACATTTTCCACATTCTGGCAACATATTAATTTTTTTTTTCCCCAGCAACATTACTAAGTAGGAAAGCTGCATTTAGCTTTGAACTTGGCTGGAAATATTCTTTATAGCAACTTTGAGGGCTGATGAAGGAGAGAAGGGCAGGTTGTATCTTCCTGCCAAGGCAGAATTATTGCATTTGCCATGTGTGCAGAGTGGACATTCCTCCAGTCTGCTTTGCAGCATCAGTATTAGATTGTGCTCAAAGGAGTCTCTCCTGTAGCATCTGAATTTGTTCATTTAGCTAGTTCAGTATCAGGGCTAAAAAAATTGCCTTCCCATCTGCTGGGGAAAGGCCAACTTAAGAGTACAAATTATGAGAAAGCACCTTCTGCTGACTTTTCTTCCCTTTAAGTTTTTTTAATCCCTTTGTGGGTTGGTTGTTTTTTTCACTCTGAATAAATGGAATAATGCAGGCATCCCACTGGGCTTGGGAATGCACATTTCCATTGGTGTCCAGAACACTTCGGGGTTGTTCTTTTTTCTTTTCTTGAAGGGATGCTTTTCACAATTGCAAAAGTACTTTTTAGTATTAAAGCAAATTATTCCTGCTCAGGAAGTTGCGTGACTGGCGGCAGGAGGAAAGTTTAATGAGATATTTCATTTCCTTTGCTCTTTCCTGCTGTCTCTGGCAGTCTGAGTTCTGGTACAGACATCTTGTCATTGGCTAAAGCACACTGAAACGTCCTGTACTGAGCACAAAGAGGGCAAAAATGAGAGCAATGCAGAGGTGACAAATGTGGCTGCATTAGTTTCCTCTGAGTCAGGGTTTTCCTCTATCTGCTTCCAAGGCCTGCCTCAAAATGTCAGAATAGAAATGGTCAGGAATGATGGAGGAGGTAGAGTGATATCTTGTGACCAGGAGAGTAGAGTTCCTCAGTGAAAGCAAAATATCCACATCTTCCTCTCTGTCTTGGCACCATTATTGTTGGTTAGGTTGAAAAAGCACTTCTGCAGAGAAAAGGAGCCTGACATTGAAGAAATTAGTCTAAATGTAAAATATACCTTCCTAATGCACATCAGGTCAAACAAGTTACTGGTAGTGTTGGTGAAGCTTGATACCACATGAATTATTTATAGTTTTATTCTTATTTCATTTAATATATCTTATAGGTATGGCTGTGAAGTTGTTTAGCTGTCTTTGTGTAGTGATTCAAATGCTATGGGTATGGTAATGTACTTTGATCTTACAGTAATGGGAATATAAAGCATGATAATAGCAAAATCAACCTTCTAATTATAGTTATTATGCTAATATTAAAAAGTTTAAATTCTTTGATAGCCTCGATATTTAAATTTAGGACACCAGCAGGAGGGAGTTGGAAAGGACTTAATCAAATGATTTTAAAGGGAAACTTTGTCCATCCTTGAATATTGCAGAAGCCATTCAAGGAGCCAGCAGTCAGCTATATTAAAATGCATAGTGAAAAAGCCCTCAGCATCAGAGTCCTCACAAGAGCAGCAAAGTCTTAACATTTAGAGCATGAAGGAAATATATCTTTAATATTATCATGGAGAAATGTACAGAAGTATCACATATAACTCTGCTGGGAAAAATCATTGCTACACTCGATAGTTAGCCGCAGATCCTCAGGGAATGCAATTTGGAGCAGCTCCAGGAAGGGCAGTCAGTGCTTTCGGTTAAGCTGCATCACTTTACCGGCTGAGATTCTGATCCCTGAATTCTAAATACTGCCTGTGTTTGTAAAGCCTATGGTGGACTTACCAGAAAGAGTCAGCTGATTAAATATAGTTTAAATCTTCCCTCTGTAACTTCTGTTCAATACTGTGTTTGCCTTCATCTTAATTTCTGATGTCCTGGGGCTCTGTGCTGTTCTCAGCAGTTGCTCTGTTTCTGGGCTGGTTTTGGGTTTGCACCTCTGTGTTAAGCAAAATTACTTCTGTCTAGTTTTGTGAAGTTTGTCAGCAAAGCCCAGGAATTCAGGCCTATGAAACATGATCACTGTAGGCTAGTGAATTATAATTTCTTTTCCGTTTCAGATTTCCTAGACCTAGTGCAATTATCTCTAGGGAAGTCCTGATTTCTTTTATTACCTCTTGACCTCTAGTATGGCTTCCATTTTAAGGAAGCTCTGTGCTGCTGAGAAAGAGGGATTGAAGACTTCTGAGAGTGGTGGGTGAAATCAGGTGTGTGCGTCAAAATTTTGTTCTTAAATGCGTGCTGTGCAAAACAGGGGTGAAAATCTGACTGCCAGCCAGGGTTTGAGGAGAGGAGAGAACAAAACACACATTTGCCCCGTGTGCTGTGCATGGGTTTTCCACCCATAATGACCTCAGTCTATAAAATTCCCAGTTTTACATGAGTTCTGTGCACTGAAGAGCAGCAGAGGCAGTGATTGCAGGAGGGGAGGTTGGTGATTTTCGAGGAATTGGGAGCAGTGCAGACACAGAGGAGCACATCCTTTCCCAGGGTGGGGTGACTCCATGGAAACTTCTAGAGGCAGCACTCAGGGTAGCAGTTTATTCTGAATTTAGGTTGAAACTGTGCTTCATGATAGATCCCCCAAGTCATAAAAAAAGAGTGTCTGAGAGACCCACCTCTGAATCTCTTCCCATCTTCCCCTTCCAGGTTCTGAATTTTCCAGTAGTGAAGTGGGCAATTCAGTTATGGGTCAGGCAGTAGTTGTGATATTAAACAGCCATAGCAAGGATAAGGCTCAGATTCCAGTGATCAAAGAACTTAAAACCCCCAATATACACAAAATCTCTATGCTAAAGTATGGTATGTTTTCACCAAGCAGGATCAAGGAGGGAAAGAAAGCACGTAATGAATTGGATGTGCAAAAGTTCTGCTGGGTAGACAGAGCAGGTGCCAAAAGAGAGAGGTTTCTGTGACTTGTGGGGCCTCAGAGGCACGCATTTGTTAGTGCCAAAGGGACTGCAGGGAATGGAGCAGAGGAAATTAGAACATATTCAAACCTTTGAAGATGGTGTAATGCAGGTTCAAGAACCACCCCAAAGGAAGAAAGCGCATCTAAATCACTTAATAGTGCTTCTGTTGTCCTCCCCTTCTGTTCTTGTTTGAATTCAGAACATATATCAAATGTTTAAACATTTTTTTTCTTCAGAATTTAAAACCATCTTTATTACCATACTGGTAAAAAACGTGTTAGTTTTCAATTTGCTAGAAGAGATAAAAAGTGATATATGGGATTGAGAGGAGCAGTAGAATGGGGAGTGTTTGCCCTTGGGAAGTAGCTGCTTGGATGGAACTCAGCCATTCGGAGTCCCAGCAGCACATTTCCCTGACCCACACTGTCTGGGCGACATCAGAGAGCTCAGACTGCCAAAGGGTGCCAATCCTGCACTTAAAAGGATTTTATTTAGCCCAGGGTGTGAGGATCTGGCAGGTTGAATATATCCAGATGTACATTCAGATCAATGTATTTGTCATGTTATCCTTTTTTTTTCTGTTTCTCTCACAGCCAGTAACAACTTTTAAAATTTCATTTAAAAAGGAAAAGGTTTCTGTTTTCTTTTTTTTTTTTAATCTCTGTTCTTTTACATCTGAAGTATTAACCAGTGAACAGTAAAAATTTATTTCTGTACTTTCACTGTTAATACACAAATTAAATTATGGAAGTGATTCTGTATCTTAATTGAGCAGGGCTTATTGCATAATAAAGTTGGGTCCGCTTACAATTCTTGTACCTTTTGGAACCATTAAAAGTGTAGCAGTGATGAGGAACACTAAACCAGCCTAAAACACGCCATGAATTTTCATCCTATCTTCCTTGGGAGATTTTTAAGCCTTGTGTGCTCGATATAGTTAGTGCAGAAAATTGGTCTTTAAAGGGAATATTCCACATTTGCAGAGGGCTGAGGCAGGTTAGCTCTCGTTTGCCACATCTGATTTAGGGCAGAAGGAATCTGATGCACCACAGTCAGCTTCAGTCCAAAGGATTCCTTCTGCAGGCTCTGGGGTTGGCCCCTCTAAGGAGTGATCCTTGTTTTAGCCTCAGGTGTGATATCTGTGCTGCCTCTGATGGGCAGTTTCCCCTCTAGGTCTGTGTAAACAACAGTATGGAATTTAGCTCAATCAAACACCTGCCCCTATAAGAACATTAAAACCAGCAAAGCGCTTGAGAGTTTCTTGTAATTGTTATAAATAACACCTAATTAGTTATAAAAATAGTGAACTGGCTTATTGAGCTCCAGCCTCTACTCTTTTCATTCTCACAGTGGCTATGCTGACCAGTATGTAAATTTCTACTTTTAAAACTTATTTATGGAGTTGTGAAATTAATTTTGCAAAAGCAAAATAAAATCTTCCTATGA
Source organism: Grantiella picta (assembly GCA_013397955.1). Taxonomy (NCBI): domain Eukaryota; kingdom Metazoa; phylum Chordata; class Aves; order Passeriformes; family Meliphagidae; genus Grantiella; species Grantiella picta. The sequence goes on from VZRM01004180.1 coordinate 832,524, forward strand.
AGCAGTATAACAAGGGATGTTTATAGTAGATGCTTTTTAAATAGTTATCACTTCAGATTTTTTGGGTTTTTTAAAATTGATTTTCTCACGGTAATTAGTAAAGAGTTGGTTAAAAAAAGAGTAAGATTTCAGAACAGTTTCAATAACCTTTGTCATTCCAAAGGAAAAACTGTGCTTAGTGTTCTGGGGTCTCTCTGGAGGTACTAACCCAGCATATTACCCTTGCAGATAATTCTGTGTTTTAACATCTGAAGATAGTGAATCCGTGGCTAAATATTCCACTGTTCAGAGCAGAGATAAACAGGAGTTTCTCAGTAACCACTTTAGGAGCAGTTTTTAAGGAAAAGTGATCATTTAAGTGAGAGGGCAGTTGAACAACTTAATAGAAACGAGTCAGAAGGATTTTCTGTAAAACAGTAAGTTTGCGTTGCTGCTGGCTCAGTCCCTTTTAGGCAAGCATCTAACTTTTTCTTTCTGTGTAATTATCACAGAGGTGGAAGCAGTAAATACAGTGACAAATTATGCTACCTATGAAATACAGAGTAGCTCTGTATTTATAATGGGAAATTTGTCCCCAGTTTTTTTTTTTAAATTCATGTCTTTGGCGTTACTTGTTAGGTAAACCTCACTAGCATCTGAGATTGTTGCAGATGACAAAATAAAGAGCAAAACTGCCAACTGAACGTCAGTTGAAAATGAAAGAATAAACAGTTTCATCACTAAATTCATACTAACAGGCAGTGCCAGTATTTCTGGTAGGGCAGAGGCAATGATCAGATCCTGCTTTTAGGCGTAAGCAATCCTGTCCCTTCAATACAGCTTCCTTGCTTTGGTTTGGATTTTTTAATTCCCTAGAACGTGAATCTCTAAGTCACAAGGTTCACAGATTTCTAAATGGGAATTTCAAATCTCTTGATAGAGTGGAGGTGAAGTCATAGAAATCGAATTTGTTCTCTCAGGGCTTAACTCTTGGAGGTGTTGTTGCCCCTAAGGGACGTTTGCTCCTGCATGGTTTTCAGTAGGATCCTCAGAGTATTTAATGCTTGCAGAGCTGTTTTTTTCCAGCTTTTAACACAAGTGGATCCTTCTGGCTCCTGTTTGTTAGACTCTTGCATTCAGGCTGTGCAAAGCCCTGAGGGTCAGGTTTTTTCTGTGCCTGGCAGTGCAGGAGGAGCTGTGTGCATCTGGGAGAAACCACAGCCAAGGGTTAACTCTTCATCCTGCACAGCACGAAAATACCCCAAGGAAGCTGTGTGTATTTGCATCTAAAGGAATCATTTGATGGTTTCCACTAACCCAAATCCTGTTTGCCTAGACTTCAGAAAGGACAGATCAGGATTTGTGCCATAATGAAGTTTTCTGCATTTTGAAATATTAGTGCATTTAGTGTTTCTTTTTTTATGTTACCTGGTTTAAAAAAAGAATTTTGCAAGAGAAGGTTTATGTTAAATTACTCATATCTCTAGCTTATTCTCCTAAGATTCTGCAAAAGACTTTTCTATGTATTTGGATGACAGTATATGAGAATATACTGTCATTTTTTAGAAATAAATAGCAGAAAATTAATTTTCTGATTGCAGTCATATTAGACACAGCAAAAGCAGAATATTTTAATTTCAATATCCTCCTTTCAGATGCACAAAGTAAATTGCAATTTAATTTTTTTTTCAAAAGCGCTTTTTACATATTTTGCAGTAGTGCCCTTTAATAGCTATATCAATATATTGTTTTATTTTTATTAGACTTCATAAATATATTGACATATCTGTAACACTAAACATGAAGCTTCCAATGCAAGAGTTTGTACATAGTCCATATCCAAATGTCACCATTATTTCATTTAAAAGATCCCAGCATGTCTACCTCATGATCCTTATAAACTCTATAGTACTGAACACTTTTTCTTGCTACATTCATTAAAATTAAGCACCCTTCCCCTACCCCATCTGTAAACATCAAGTCAATTGGCAGCTAGCACATTTCCCAGTCAGCAAGCAGTATTGTGAATTTTATCTTCTCTTGCAGAAATCAATTCGTCTTCGTTGCAGCAGATGAAATTTCTTGTAACACCTCTGCAGGTAACAATCATTGATACTTCTTGATGCATCCATCCAGGTCTCAATATCCTTTTTCACATGCTGCATTTAATCGTAAGACAAAGGTTAGGAAAGTCCATAGTGTAAATCTTTGGGATAGTTTAATGAATTTATAGCTTCAGCCTATAGGTTCTGCCATATAAAAGCCATTAGGTTATTTTGCTGACTTTGGTGTTTTATTTCCAGTTTAAATATGGTGTGGCCTAGCATGTAAGGATATGTTAAACCTTCTGCTGAGAGCAGTGCAATCAGGATTGTGCCTTTCAAAAGCCAAAACGAAAACTGATGAGAAGAGCCAAGGCTTAGCTGTGTGTAGGACATTGTCAGTGCTGTAGATGTAACGATTTTCTTTTCAACTCACTGGGGGCAAACGATGCCCACAAGGCTATTGCAGACCCTAAAGCACTCACAAAGTCTATCCTATGGATGAGATAGTGGGAGAGAGGGTCTGTGCCTTCAGAGGATCGCTCTCTAGTAAGTAAAAAGTCTTGATATCCTATCATGTTGTAAGCTATGGGTACAGAAGAATGAACAATGTTCTGAAAAGGTAATGGTGTTTTATAAATATATTGAATATGTCAAGAGGTTTTCTCTCTTTCAAGTAATAGATTTTGACCAAGCTTAGTCTTAATTCAGGTAAGGATGGTATTATGTCGCTACCTAAGAAATCAGAAGGCAAAAGAAATAGTGACTGTGCTGGGACATATATTGCCAATAATGTGGTGCAAAAAAAATCACGTTCATAGAAGCTTCTTGTGTTGAAGGATGAAAGGGTATTTAGTGTGAAACTAAATGTTGGTGTTAAGAAGTGTTTGTTGATAGTTTTATATTAGCAGAAGTAAATGAAAGGTGATGAGATTTCTGTTTATGCCATGATGATCTACATAGAAACAAATAAAGAGCATTTTTTTATGCAAAAGATGATCATAGCTAACCCCAAAATATGCTAAAATTGTCGCAATCTGTATTCTAGCTGTAGCATTTTTGGTGGTAATCTGAAAAGTTCTGCTGTAGTAAAACCTAATTTCATGTAGATTTTTCCAAATCCTATAAATAATGAAGAAAATACATTTTGGTAAGCCAACATTTGTTGCATTGTTGATATCACTCAACTTGGATTTTGGCTTTTGCTATTTCACTTGAACTTCCTGCTCAGCTCTTCATTGAAGTAAGCTGTAGTAGGGACGCTACTAATTTGGAAATCTAAGCCTTGCTAAGTAAAAATAAATATATTTATTTTAGCAATTTTTAAACTTGGAATTCTTGAGTTAGATGTGGGGTCTGTGGGGCCTGTTTTGCAAAGTGAACTGCTAAGCAATAGTGATTTCTCTAATAAAGAACATTTTTCCCCCTCAATTCAGGCACGATTTAAGTGCCCAAGACTTTATTATGCATATTCCATATATCCCTTCTTTAGAATTCCAGTCAAAAATTTAACACTTCCATTTATCAGTGCATTCAGTCAACTTCACATAAAAGGAAATGGACCTCTGTGTATATTTATTAAAACTTTTCAGTTTACCAATTGATTACCTCTGTTGAATTGATTCAACATTAAGGTATTTTTTGGTAGGTATGTTTTTTATGATAAACTCATACATCACAGGTGACTGTAGGTGCCTTTTTTGCACTCAGATATGAAGGAGAAAGATGATAAAAGCTTGCACTTGCTGTTTGTTATATAGCTAAGTTTCAGTAATAGAATTTAAAGGACTTTTGGCTTCCTAAAAAAGTGATTCTCTGGCCCATATTCCTTTGACTCAAGTTGCCAAAAGTTGAATTTGGTCTTTTGAATTTGTAAGTTTGACTTCCAACTAATTTATTATCTGATGTTTTGTATTTTGATATGTGAAGCAACCACAGAGATACTTTTAGAACCAAAGCTAACCTTGCTGTGGTTTTTCAGATGCATGCAAAGCACCCGCAGTATGATTTTATAGTGATTTTTTTAGTGCTCTTAAAGTCAATGGCAGCAATTCTACTGTGTTTTAAAGTTGATATCAAGTGAAGATACTTATAACATGCTCAATGTTTGAAATGCGAGTATTTGTATGTTTGTATTGTTTCCCTGAAAAGAATGTGTGTGTTTGTGGATTACAAACAGTAATTATAACAAGTAAAGCTTTGGCTGGAACTTGATCACCAAATGGAAATGGGAGGTCTTGGGTGGCTCTGCTGGTAATATTCACTCTTTTCTTCTTAATACTTTATCATTCCTGCCAGAGGATACTTAGCCCTCAGCCAAATGATATTTTTTTTAATTTGGAAATTAAGAAATCTTGAGTAGATAAATGTGTTAATGAGCAATTTGTGTTCATATCCACATTTCTATTTGTGTATCAGTGTCTGTTCTTGAATGCACGTTACAGAAGGAAAACCTCCTCAGATATCTGACAGAGGGATCCTTCCATGGGAAATTTAAAAGCATTTCACTCTTGATTGCATCCAGTGCATTCTGAGACTAAAAATAATTACTGTTCAGAAGAGAAGTTCTGCACTTCTGGGATAGATCTTCTCTGGCAGGCATGATTAAAGGGTTTGCAAACAGATCTGAACTAGAACAGAGGCAGGGAAACGATCAGAAACCTCCTGTTGGCTTGGGAATGGAATTTTAACAAGGATCTCCGAAGACCTTCCCCCAGCAAATTCCTGACAATAGTTCCACTAGGGAGAATTAATCCTGGGGTTCTCATCTGATGGGGGCAATGGGCATCTGGATAAATCAGAATAAACCCATGGCTTATTTCCATGTTGGATGCAGAACATTGTTCATTTTGCAGTTTTAGCATTCTTAGTGAATTTTTTCAAATCAATGCTCAATCTGCTTTTTAAAATTTCTTTTAGGTTTTGTAACGTCAAAATTCATTGTTTGTAAAGAAGAAAGTATTTTTAGTGTCTTTTCCAAGTGCATTCTCAGATGTACCTGCAAATGACATTTTATATGTTTTGTTTAAAAATGGGACAGGATTATTCTTTTATATTTATATTACTGTCTCTCTTCTTCCACTTTTTACCAGTTATCCAACCTTTATGTAGAAACAAAAAGTCCAGTGCAGATGCATGCTTGGTATTATTTTTCTCCCAAGTGTATTTTGCAGTTTATGATTTTGAAATAACAGCGAGGCAAGGGTATATATAAAGCTGAATTTGGAATGAAGTATGGTGGAAGTGGATATAACATCTGTCCAATTGTGACTGTATTTATTTACATTTTTGAGCAGGATCAGTCCCAGGAGGAAGGATTCTCTGTGTGTGTGTGTGCATGCAAGCACGAGAAATGCTTTATAAAGCTTTAGAAGTTGACAGTCTTAAATTAAGTTATTGACCTGCATTTGGAGAAAGATACAGTCTCCAAAACAGATTAAACATTTTGAAAGGCTTAACTTCATAACTCCGGGGAAGATGTTGAATAAAAGCAGGCAGCTTCAATAAGCAAACAGAGGGGTTTGTGCTACTGAAATATTAGAAGAGAATATTGGCCATTTTTAACAAATGCAATTGCTCCAGTCATTGCAATTTTCCTGTATACTATCATTAACCTGTCAGCACTAGCGCTGCCACAAATTTAATTCGTTGAACAATAGCAAATACGGAGATACTTATTTAAAACAAATTAATATTTGATGAAGTGCTTAGAATGGCTACAGTGCCTCTTGTGGCAAACCTACCTCTGCCAGGGTACATAAATAATTGTAGATGCTCAAAATTTGCCATATATACTTGCAAACATCTCATTGACCTATTCATGTGTCTGGGAGGAGATATTGATCAGATTATAGTCCTGCAAAGGAGTTTGAAAGAGTATAATCCACACTGCTTTGGAGGAATGCAGCTTCAGAGGTATTTCCTTCAGCCTGTCAGAATTACTGTCTGAAGACATATGCTCAGTTGAGAGAGGTTCTTCCCTTTTACTATTGCTGCCAATGGGTTTGACTTCATTTCACGAAGCAATTTGGGAAAATAACCATTTTCTGTGAGATGCTTTTATTATTATGTTATGCTCTTCCACTAATCAAATAAAAAATGAAGATGAAGGAGCATCTGTATGGTCTTTGTGCTAGTATTTATTCAAGGCTGTACTGCTGTTCCCTGTGAAAAATGGCAGATACTGAAGTTTTTGCTCTGGAAAGACTAGGAAATGTTGCACTAATGCACAAAATTAAACTTCTTCTATAAATTCAAGTGTCCTTTATGTTGGCACTTTAAACTTGCATTTACTGCTGCTATAAATAGTTGCTTATATGGAATTCCATTTGTTACAGCTTTTACTGCTCTGGGTAGTTGTGTGGTGAAGACGTTCAGCCATCGACTCGGTTGATAAAAATCAGTAAACACTTTGATTATGCTCTGTTCTCCTTTCAGGAGGTTTGATTAATTCCTTTTTCTCACCCAGTGCAAACACTGGCAGCCCCGGCTGGCATGTCTGTCATTATCTGTGTGACAGCTTGCCTGCCCGGTGCTCGCCGTTCTAGGTCAGTTCGCATGGCTGCTCAAATGTGACAACACGACGAGATTAAGGAAAGCTGAGGTTCTGTGATTTGTAAATGGAGGATTTGCAATGTGAAGCTCCTTTGATAACAGGAATAGTGAATAATCTGTGTTTGTCCTCAACAAGTGCCTGTAAGCACGTGTGCATCTCCTGTGCTGGTTTTTTTTAATGAAGCAATTAGCTTGGTTCTTCTCTAAAAATAGTGCACATGAAAGATGGTTTGTGTGTGTGCATGTGTGGGTGCCTATATACAAGTCCATTAAATGAACAAGGATTCCATTTTAATATCTTGAGATTATCATATTGCAAATAAACATAAAACAGTGCTATGCTTGCAGGCTGCAGAACTTTATACATGAGCACAAAAGACTGCTTTAAAATTTAATAAACAAAGTACCCAGTATATTTATGATTGAACTAAATAAGAATTTCTTCAAGCTTTATTGCCCCTAAATATAACAGCAATGGTAATAGGAAAATGCTTTATAGACCAAAGAAATGCTTTGTTTTCATTGGAATAGAGCTGGGTTTATGTGTCACCTGGTGGCAAGCCTCAGTTTCCCCAGGGGCTTTTTTTAAGGAAGTTTATATGAAATCTAAGTGCCTTGGATAGAAACTACCCAGAAAAGTGCTCATGGTAGCATAGAATTCTGTTAGACTTTTGACTAGGCATCAACCTCAATTCCCTCCCTTGTGTAAATCCAGACAGCAAGACTGAAACTGAGTGAGAGCTTTTGAGCTGAGGTCTGTGCCTGGGATTGCTCCATAGCAGTTATTCAGCACCAGCTCAGGGGAAAATCACCTGTGCTGCTGTCTGTTACACTTCTACATTTCTGCAAATTAACCAGTATCAATCACATCTATTTAAACGTTTAAGAAGGTGGCAGCTCAGCGTTGGCTGGCTGCAAACATCTCACAGGTTTTAAAAGAAGATACAGGCTGGCAAACCGAAGCAAAATTAAAACCACATCTGAGCATCAGTGAAACTTGTGCAAAACATGCCTGTCAATTAGCAAGAAAATTAACTGGCCAAATTGAGATGTGACATACATTAGTAAACAGCCAAGAACTCGAGATTCATCTCTGCAGACAGAAAATTCTGCATAGGCTTCTCAACTTTCTCCTTTCCCCAACCTGCAGGAAAAAGTAAACAGTGCCTTTAATATTTCATCAATGACATATTTATGAAGATCCTTTTGTGGAAACCTTTCATTATTGCCCTCTAACTATGGCAGAGCCTGGTCAAGTTTCTTCTCTCAGTGAAAGCCCAGGAATGTGTTAGTTAGATAGGAAATCCCTTCTGGCTCTCCAGGCATGCAGGAGTTCAGCCCTGCAGTACACCTTGAAGTTTTCCTCTTTACTGTGCTGCCTGTCTCTTCCCAATTCTTTCTCTGCTCCACATCACAAATCTGTAGCATGTTATAAGTCAAGGAAGAGGAAGATGCCATGAATAAAGTATATTAGGGTGTTCCCTTGTACAGTGACCCCGGTGTTTGATAGTGTGCATTCAAAACCTGGCATGGAGAATTTTAGCATTCTTAGCCTTTCCAATCAAGGAAAATGCCATTTCTATCAGCAGATTTCAATTGCCTTGATCTTAAGTAAAAACCACAGAGACACCTTTGTCCGTTGCCTTCTGAAGAGAGACTTGTTGGTCATTCAGGTGACTGAAATGCCCAAAGTCACTTGGTGTTAACATCTAAAATGGAGTTGATTAGTTGGTTGCAGTGGGATGAATTTTAAGTTCATGTCATCTCTCTTGGTATCATCATAGTTCTGTGACCAAGAGGAAGAGCGCAGAGTTAATTACAGGAATCATTTATGTATCTATGTGGTTAAGGCCAGGTAACCCTTGCGTTCCTTGTATTCATCCCAGAAGCAATTTTATTACTTGATTGTTCAATTACAGTCAAAGCTGGTAAAGAATGGATAGTATTTGGGGAAAAGTTAGAAAGATGAGCTTTCCAGAGATACAGACTTTGCTTGTAATACAGATGAAGTCAGAATTCTCTGCAGTAGGGCCTGATTTTTAACTTCACTCTTTATAGTTCTTAAGCAGGTTCCTAGTTTTCTGTAGTTCCTCAGGCAATATGTAGACTTGAAAAAATGAGGGAGGAGTTGATAATGATAAGTAAAATATGTGCATCAAATTCTTTAAAATTCTCTTTCCATAGTTCTCAAACCACTTGAGGAAAATGTGTTAACTTGGTTCATATTTTATGTGGTGAACTTTTCCTTATTAATTCTGTTACTAAACCCTATAGTGTATATGTTATTTAGGAGCTTCTAAAAGTCTCCAGTGTTGGAGCTGCACTGTCTGTCCCAGACGAGTATGGAAATACAGCCATAGTACTGAAGAATTTAAAATCCTGAAATGGCAATTACAATTAGAGAGGCACAGAATTCCCCAATTTTTAGAGACTTCAACAATACCTACTGCCGATAACTTAGAGAGATATTCCCTTTCAAAGGCCCTGATTATAAAATAAAGCTCATAACTTTCCTTTTTAAGTTTGTTGTTGTTTGATCAGTGAACAACAAATTGACCTTTTATGTAGTATTTCAGCATTTTTAAGCCCTCTACCGAAAATGATTGAAGAGATTGAGGCATAGAATAAGGGAAGAAGAACACATATATTGGTGGATAGTTTATGGTAATATTTACAGAAGTTAGCATGGCTGTGCTGGGGTTTTTTCTCAGTTATTTCCCGGTAAGTTGTTAGTCCGGCTATTTAAGAACCAGCGTCAGTATGATAACAAAATGCTAGCAAACTTACTTTTTTCCCATTATGGCCTGAATACTTGTCCTGGATGTAGTGAAAAATAGAGGAATATACCTTGTTCTAGTTAGTGATGCATCAAAATTGCTCATCAGACGTGTTCTTAGACAAGAATTTGTGCATATTGGTTTGGATGCATTGTCTCATCATTCTGTAAAACACACAGAAAGCCACACTGACTGTTAATTTATTCAAAACTTTACCATTGACATGTCCTAAATTCCAGTAAGTTGTTTACCTAGAATGCTAATTTGCAGTGTAAATTATCCCAAAGCATTTAAATGCCACTAATTCTAAGCAGAAGTAAGCACGCTGGCATAGCAGTGAGTAAATGAAGCAGTGTGTGTGTGACTGAAGCACTCACTGATTTGCAGGGTGACAATATAGTTTAAATCCTTCTTACTATTTTCAGCCTGGAAATCAGAATCTATTCTGCTAACCTTCTGAGCTTCTAAATTTGGTGTCATGCAAGGGCGTGTTTAAAAATTAGCATTTAAAAAGAAACCCACTTGCTTTAAGTTTAAGCTGACACTGTTCCTTTCCTCTGTGGAAATGAAATTTATTAATCATAATAAAACCATCATATTCTGAAGGTAGAGGTCACCCTGAGGAGAAAAAAAAAAGTCTCTTCATCACAGAGGAATTTCAATGCATTTTTTTTTCCCAGATAATATCTGAGCATGTGTTCTTTCTTCTTTGGAAATATTTTCTTCCATGTTTGTGCTTACATATGTCAAGTGTATTTAGGAGGGTGCAAAAATGAAAATCGTGCAGTTTAATTTTATATACTTTATTTTCTTTTACAGAAGATTTGGAAGAATGCTTTTTACATTTTATTTTGTGTGTACATTGCACATGTTTTTTAAGAGGAATTTCAATATCCCATACAAGAAAAACAAGTGTTTCTTATTTTAACAAGAATATAAGCATCGCTAAATATGAAATAACATTTCTATGTTAATATCACAATAAAAGCTTTACGCATTATCATAATATAAATGTAAAACATTCTTTTTAAGGAGCAAGGATTAACTTTGGTCACAGTTCTCATGTTAGGATTTCTTCACAACTCTTGTTTTAAGAAAGAGACGTGGTTTACATAGTAGGATAAAGAAATCAATGTAAAACACTGACAATAAGTGATTACTGCTTTGGCAAAAGAGTGATAAAAATGTACTCAGAAGTCCATACCGGGTTGAAACAGTCATATTTTCATCTTTTGAAATTGCTTGATGTATGTCTTTATCCTTATTCTCCCTGCAGTTGTCAACATTCTGTTGAATATTGATATAATAATAATGTTAGCAGCATGTTTTATTACATCAGTGTTGCCAGCTTGCCAGTTACTTCAGTGCTTGGTTTGAATATAATAATAATTTAATGCAGGCTGAGCCCTGTGTATTCAGGCTTGGTCCTTCCTCACGAGTGCCCCTTGCATTTAGGCCACTTAATCCCATCCTAGGTGACCTGTTGGCCTTTGTTTTGTGAGGCACTGGGACATAGCCAAGGAGCCTGCAGGAATGGGATGTAGGATGGAGGCAAAATGCAGCCCTAGACCAAAATTAATGTAGTTTTTACATATATAGAATTACAGCCCTTGCTCAGCATTGCAGCAATACCAGATAATCAGGGGGGGGAAAAAAAGGAAATATACCAATTCCCATTGCTTTAAAAATAATAGTCATGGCATTCATTAAAGCATGTAAAATAATAGTACATGCATTTCCTCCTGCATGTTGCTAAAGCCATGAGGGAAACATGTCTACCTTTATATTAATAATTTTCCCTTCCTAAATGTTTCCTTACTGTTTGAATGAAATTTGGCTGGGAAGAATTAAAATTATAATGACATTTAAAATGGATTGTCAGACTTTAACCATTGGCATGCAGAGGTAATGTCTTGCTCCCTTCAGTGCAGATGAACAATACACAAGGGATTCTGTTATGGCTATTGCCAGAGCTGAGTATTTCAAATCTCTAAATGATGTTTGCATCCTAATGAGAATTGCCAAGGCTGAGGTTTGTGGAAGTTCTTCCTACCAAAGAGGCTCTAGAGTGTGGGAGCAGTGTCAAACCTGCTCAGAGAACTCTCCAAATCCCTTTCCAACTCCAAGAATCACCAAGTCATTTACCCAACACAGACTGATGTGAACTACTTTCCTTTCCTTTTTTTTCCAGTGGGAATTGCCCATTTTCTTTGTTGTTAACTACCTTGGGTAATTTCTAAAGAAAGGTGGTTTTGGATACCAAGTATTTAAGTGGAATTGATATATAAATTTAATCCCACACTCATCAATAATTTGGATACAGGAATTAATGTGTTTTATACAAGCTTTGTTACATATATTTTCCTGAGTTTCAGACCAGGTCTGAAGGAAAGCAATTGCCTTACACACTTCTACCCCTGGAATTTGATGTACACCTTTGATAGCAATGACCACTTCTCTACCCAAATCTAAAGCACACACAGCTGTGGGGTGACATACAGAGCCCACACTCATGAACTTGGGGTACTTTAATAGATTAATTCATTTTTAATGTATTACCCCTTAACAAGAATTTGGATTGACTAACCAAACAGGACAGTACAACTGAAGGCATTCAGCTATCATGGTTGCTCTTTGAAGTGAAACATCCAGACTTAAGAATGCTTTATTAGAACACATATACACTTGAATTTCCTCAAAATGCAGCACTTCTGCTGGGAAAAAATGGCTAATTCACAATGGCTAATTCACAGTATTAACCACTGTATGCTTGGAATTTTGTACTTATTGAACTTTTTACCTTTTTTTTTTTTTCCACCAAGATATGTGATTATCTATCATTGGATAAGGAAAAGCATATGACTTCTGCAAGTCTGTGGCCCTATGTTCGTGCAGGGTGTCAGAGACAGGGATGTCCAGTCTGTGTTTCCCATGCTGAACCCTTTAGTGAGCCCAATTGTCACAGGAGGTGATTTGCTGGGATTTCCATACCAAAGGAACCCCTCATAATCCGGCAGATGTTGGCTCAGTGAGATGGAGAATTAAGGGTTTATTATCTATGCCAATTTCTGCTCCCTCCTTGAAGATGTCTCTGGGTAGGTGGGAATGTCTAGTTCAGATAATTTGGACCTTTTCTCCATTTCCCATCCAGGACCCACAGCAGTGGGTGGCGGAGGAGTGCATATGCCATGGAAACATTCCTTTCTCAGCTTTCCCTCGGCTGGTTAGCTAGCAATCTGCTAGTCAGATTCTGCTTGTGGAGGAGCAAATACATGATAATAAACTAGGACAATTGTCCTTTTTTCAAAAAAAAAGAAGTTTGTACATGTATCTGAAAAATAAGGCAGTTACACAGAATGAGACCAGTCTGTGGTTACTGTTCACATAAGGCTAAAAAATAATTACCTTTTTTTTTTTTTAAGAGATATCAAGGGCATTGTTGAACCTTGTTTGCTACATTAGCCCTCATATTTGAGACAGCACTGTAATTAAAAGATTGCTTCTGTTGGTGTATGTGACACCTGAGAGCAAATGAAAATTGTTTGATTATGGAAAAAATGCAAGGCACTTGCAGTGGAAGCTGTCCCTTGTTGGCACGTCCATCTCACTGATGGTGTTCCATGCATTCCCCCCAGACTGGGCAGCAAAGCTTTGTGTGCCAAGGTGAGGCAGAGGACGAGGAGCAGGGCACACCTAAAGGAGCTCTGGAGTAGCTTCAGCTGTTAGGATTTTGTGTGGGGAGAAATGGCAAAAAGCTGATTTTCGCATCACTGTCTGTGGCTGGTTGTGGCAGGAGCTTGGCTGAAAGCTGAGGTTTGAGCCGTGCGAGTGATTTCGGGAGGCACTGTGTGCTGTCCAGGAGGAGCAGCAATGCGCAGTGAGCACCACATGCCTGCCAGTGCTCCACAGCCTCTCTCCTCAGCCTAACGCTGATTCCTAATAGCCCCATAAAGCTAATTATACATCTACTGTCATTTGTAAC
>VZRM01004180.1:848357-886296 GCA_013397955.1 Grantiella picta
AAAAAGGTGATAAAAGCACTGTTTCTATTTTTTTCTTTTTTTTCCAAAAAAAGAAAGTAATAAAAACTTAAATTCTTTGTACCAGTAAAAAAAAAAATAAAAATAAAATGTATAAAATTTACATCTGTGCAGTGGAGTTGTTAAGTTCTAGAAATACACAGCCTATGATGCTTTAGACTTAGCCTAGTAGACCAACTGTTAGAGACAGACGTATCATTTTTATGGAATTATATGATAAACATATTCAGATTTATATAAGCATTTTACAAGTATTGCAATCATTGAGTAGAAGATAATCATGGTATTTTCATCCGCTTGGTACTTTTTGAAACATGACTGTGTCGTGTAAACAATCTGCAATTTTTCAAGGCATGACAACTTCGCCCCCCCGCCCTGTTTAACTCCCAAACCCAAACCATTCTGCTCAATATTGGGCCCGAGAAAAGTTGGAAATTGGGATAAAACAAGGACCTTCTCCCGCCCCAGCGCTCCTGGGAAGAGCCACCGGTCACGCCCCGGCTGGCACCACCCAGCAGAGCCCACCAGGCACTCCCAGGCGCCGTTGAAAAATTGCAGTTTGTCTGTGCATATGTTTGGACTCTTTCCATGTTGTCCTGTTTACAAGTTAACCTAAGTTGGGGTGTTTGTCACGGGTCTTCTCGGTTTTGTATTTAAATAAATAACGCGGCAAAGTGTTTTGCCGCAGGTAGTGATATCCTCATGTGTAACGTGCTGCCTCCCGGCCGGCACCTTAGTAAATGATCAACTCACCGCTGTGAACCTGCCAACTTGCTATAACAACTCTGCTTTAAAAAAAAGTGTTTGTGATCAGGCTTTCTCTTTGTCATCGTATGTGCATGCAGTATGATCAGTTGAACAAATAACCATCAATAAAGTTTCACAAGATTTGAAAACGAAGTTTCTGTAGCATTTATATCTAAGGATGATAAATAAAATTATCTTTGCGATTGAAACAGAGAGAGAGAGAAAGAGACTATAATAATCGATGAAAAAAACATGGGTCAGTAACATATATTTATACTGGCGGGGGAATGAACTGAAATTTATTAAGAGTTCACTCCCCGCATTTATTATGTAAGATATGCAAAACAAGCCTCCTATTAATGAAAATAAAAAGTAAATTTTGTTTAAACACCGTGATGAAAGAAACTTGAAAAATGTTTACCAAATATTAGGCTTCCAATTTAAAGTGTGAATGAGACATCTTTTTTTGGAATTGCACACACAAAATGTCTAACGTGGAGAATAACAGAATTTATTTGTAATTTTAATTTTCCTGAGATGGCTTTACAGCTCCCACTCTCCAAATGATTATATGGCGTTTTAGTCTATTAAAATTATCTTGAAAGGTTGAGGGTGCAGCCCATATTAGAAAATATTTTGTTTATAAAACTCCTACAGTACTCCTAGTAGTCATTTTAAAATGTATGTCTGAAATAGTTATGTAAGAAAAGCATTTGAAATTTTTTTACAATATATATTGGGAATGTTTTCACTTATATAAATAACTACTGATAATATGACTAATGAAAAAAATTATTACTACCATATGTGGAATATAGTGACTTCTAAACAGATTTAAAAAAGAAAAACCCTACAAACCCAGAAAATGTGTATATCTGTCTTTAGAAATTAGTGTTTATATCACAACCGTGATTTGTGAATAAAGAAAAATGGTTTGTAATATCAAAATAAAAGCTTAGTCTGAAAAGGTACAAATCCGTTGGTGTTCAAAGTCATTTTGCTTTCCCTGCTCGCTGTGGTGGTCCCAGGGCTGTCCCTGCAGGGACACGATGTGCTCCCCATGCTCTGCCTGTGGGGCTCGGGGGGCTGCCTGCTGGGGCTGGGTGCTGCCCGGGGTGCCAGCCCTGCCCAGGGCACGGGGCTGCTGTCTGTGTGTCCATCCCTGTGTCCATCCCATGTCCAGTGTGTGCAGCCGGGGCTGTGGCTGCTGCTGACAGGGCCATGACAGCTGGCACAGGATGGGGTGGAAGGTTTGCTTCCAAAGATGACAAAGTCACACCAGCATCAGCTGAATTTTTCAGGCCACGCTGCATGATACATGGGGAGATACTGGGTTTTATTCATAGGAATTACAGAGGTATCTTCCAGACTTCCACATTCCAGTTAGCCTTCCATTCAGCTGTCACTTTCACGGATGGTGCCCATCAGGACAGGGGAGCAAGCAAAGATAGATGTTCCAGAAGGTTCCTCCTTGTCCCTGTCAGGTTTGTTGCCCAAATCTCTTGCTGTCCCTGCCAGGTTTGTTGCCCAAATCTCTGCCTGTCCCTGCTAGGTTTGTTGCCGAAATCTCTTCCTGTCCCTGCTAGGTTTGTTGCCCAGGCCCCAGGTTTGGTGTCCACACTGTAATTCTGGACATGCCCATCAGCCCACCAGGCTGGGAGGAGGGTGACGTGCCCTGGCCATGTCACATACATGCCAACAGGATTATGGGACTCTTCTACCTGGGTTCCCATTGTACTCTAAATTAGCAGAAGAAGACAAGGCACAGAGAAGAGACTCACTATGGGTTGGGTTGCAGTTCAGCATGAAGTTTTACTCCACCAAGTACCTAAATCCTTCCGGGAAGCTGAAGAGGAGGAAGTTGATGTTTGCCAGGAATCTGGGGAGACATTATGCTGGGCTTAGTTTACATCTTTATATGGCACAGAAGCACCAACTGTCCAAATGCACTCTCCTGCACATCAGGCATGATGGGTGCACTGGCACTGCTTCCCTTGGTGGCTGGATGAATAACCAAAGTAGTAATCCAGGGTAAGATTTGGGCTGAAGGCAGATGAGAAGCATCTTAACACAAAAATACCAGTGGGACACAAGGACACACTTAGAGATCCTGAAATGCCACATAATTTGCACGTGATTGGATTCATCTGCTCTTGTCTGGGATCATTACTTATGTCTAATGCAGTAGTGCTTCCTTTCTTGGCCAAGTAGCCAACACATGCTAAATTAATAAAAACTTTGTATTTGTTGAACAATTGGCCAGAGAATAAGCAAAGCACCACGTGTAACCAAAAGATGAAAGGAAAAGGCAGTCATCTTTTCAGGGTACTTTTACTCCAGTTATTTAAAATTCTAATACAGCGTTAATTGTCTAGCCAAAATTAAATTGAAGTTTACGGAAGATCTTAGAACTGTCCCTGTGTAGGATGTTCTGTAGTACTCTGACCTTGGTCATCTTTTTGGGCATTCAAGTTATTAGCTTCCAATTTGGGTAAAATTTTAAGGTTTTTTTTTTAACTAGAATTTAATTTTCTTTAACTTTCTGGAAACCTTGTCTTCATTTTCAATTGCTGTCATGTCATATTGCTGTTTCTTGCCGCAAGTGATTTTTTTGCAAGTTTGACATGTTCCTCTTGCCACATTTTTTCAGTTTTACAGTACAGATGCATGAGGAAAAAAGGCTGTGCAAATCATTTCCTCCCTAAAGTAGAGCTGAAATATCTTCATTTTGGTAGGTGTAAGGGAGAGAAGGAAAAAGAAGAAAAAAAGTAAAATAAAAAGTAACCTTGTTTCAGTGGGAAGAGAAGATTTGAGTGGGAGGTGAGATCAGAAAGGGAGACAATGATTTTGGGAGGTCTTTGAAGAATTTATGAAAGTGTCATCAAAAAGAGTCATTTTACCAGTATTATAAAAGTTTATCTTGATGCTTCGTTTATACCTAAAGGGCATTTGCTTCACCTCTGACTATAACAGGAGCTTTATGCCAGGTCTTCCCAGACTTTCCAGGCAGCTTTCATGCCTCTCCAGCACTTCCCTATTGCTCTGCATACTAATAATTGCCTCTCAGCACTTCCCAAAAAGCACAATGGGCACAGACTAGATCATATATATATATACATATAAGTATATGCCAGTATACCATCAGCTTGAATCTTTTTGTGAGGTAAGAGTGAGATGAGCACAGGGAGAAAAAATATCAGAAGTATTTTAGATCCAGGAACTCATCCTTATTTTCTTCCTTGGAAAAGACAGGTTTTTCTTTGATGCTGGTTTGTATTTGATTCTGTGGGTGTATTCCTGTATCCACACGCACAAAGGATGAATGCCATGCAGTTGTGGCAGTGCTGTGACTCCTGCTTGGCAGCAGGGCAGTGGAACACGCAGATTGCCCACTGGTGGAGGGCAGATATTCAGAATTATATCCATGAAGGCACCTGGAAACAGCAATGTCACTTTAGGTGTCCAGGCAGGCAGCACTGAGGGCCAGGAGCTCCTGCGCAGCTGTTGTTTGGCTCTCTCTAGCAGATGCTGTCACTCTTCACATCCCTACAGAATGTCCTGCAGGGCACTCAGGTAGGTGACCTTGGTTTGTGTGGTTTGCAGGTACGAAGAATGAGTTTTGGGTGGGAGGGAAGGTGGAGGTGATTGCCAAGGCATTCACAAATGCATGTGGCAGATTGTTTTTAAAAGTCTCCCCTTGTCTCAATATAGGAATTTTTTTCCACATGTGGCTGCAATGAGTATATTGGACTATATTATTTTCAGTTCTCTTAAAGACCTCCCATTTTACTGAAATAATTGGTCATTGACAAATACTTCTACAACAGCCTGCTGGCTGGGACTCTGCCCTGAGTGAACAAAACCTGCCTCCCTGACCCTACTGCTTGGTTAAAGGGCATGGGGTGACATTGGAGTGTCCCTTCTCCTTCCCATGGGACAGACTGGCTCCTCGTAGTTCCTGATTCCAAAAGGGATTTACAGCTGAAAATCCCAGCTGAAGAAAAGCTTGTTGTTAAGGTGCTTTAGAGCCCTCCAGCCTTTTCCTGCTCAGCCCTGCTGGGCTGGCTTTGCTCTGTGATTTACTGTGATTTACCCTTCCCTGCCTGGGCAATTTAATGATTCCATTCTTTAGCAGAAGGCCTGTGAGTCAGGATGGAGGAAAACTGTTAAATAAAACATAAGTGAATGCAAAAATAATCATTTAATGGACATTATGAAAGGACAGTAAACCAAACAGTTCAGTCCAAGGGATGATGTATAACATCTAAACAAATATGACAACTAATTAAGGATTAGGTTCTGCATTTTGGATGGCAGGCCTTATAAAAATGAACAGCTAGGTTATGCTGGGGGAAAGGAAAAAAGCTGCATTTTGCAAATGTCAGGCAGACAGCTCGGTAAGCAGAAAAGCTCAGTTATCCAATTAAAATAAATGTGCAGTGTTCTCAATATAAAGAGCTAAAGCATCCTTATGTTGAGGAGTTAAGATCCTGAAATATAAGTGGAACAAAAAGTGCTCTCTATAAAGATTAATGTAATCTATCAAGATTAACATTTTGCATGCTGGCAAAGGCAGATAGTAATGTGTTTCAATTCCTGAAATTGGAAACATTAGACTAAGATCAGTACCAATTTAAACCCCAGGTAACCCCAAATATTGAATTGAATTCATTATTTACAACCACGACGGGCTAATAACTTGCCCTGATGGCTTCTAGGGGAAATAGATACTTACAGTAGGTGCTCTCCTATTCCCCATAATCCTCCCTGGTACTTCACGTGAAATATAATTACAGGTTGCATAAATGCAATTTAGGAAATAGTCTTCCACCAGAATTAATTCTGATTTATTCAGGAGTTTGATTCCTGTCCTAAGAAAGAATAAAGGTGGTTTGAATGTTGTCATGGGCACGGGATATCAGGAGAAAGGCCATAAAGTTTCAAGGCCACCAGTAAGGGACATAGTTAAACCTAATTTTTTCGTTGCTTCCTAACAAAAGGAGGTTATTGTATAACAGTGGAAAGCAAGCAGTGGGGAGGAACCACCGTAACAATTAAACTAGGCTGCACTTTCTTTGTAGGGAAAAAAAAAAAAAGATTCCACTATCTACACTTCCAGCAGAGCATATGTTTTTTTAAGCAAAGATTTAAACCTGCCCTTTGATGCAGGGGCTCAAAATAAGAATTGCTAAGGCTGGAAACGTGTAACAAAATTTCTAAAAGGATATTCAATCCAAGGTATTTTCTACAGAATTAACATGAAACATATGGATTTTCTGGTGGTTTATAAAGCAGAACATTATTACTAGGAGGGAGGCTTTACCAGAGTATTAAAATGAAATTCAAGTTTGTGAGGTGCCTGACATATAAAATAAAATCTGTCAAATGTTGAAGTGAGAGGTGATATCTTCGCTTTGCAGTGCTTGAGAAAACATGGAAGATCATGGCTGTAACACTCCCACCTCTGTTTGATTTTGCCACCCACAGATTTGCCACCTTTTTAATGAAGTGAGCAGTTGCACTTGCAGCTCCGAGTGCCTGTGCTGTCCTCACCTTTATTCTTCTAGAAGCAATGTTTCACATCCTCTTGGCCACAACTTCTGATGTTCACCCCGAAGGGCAATGATCCAGCTCCCTATTATTTGAGAAGAATGCTGGCCCGGGGATAGAGACATTGTTAATTCGCAGGCTCAGCTGATGAGCTGTGTAACCGAGGTTTCATCACACACTTGAAATTTCTGGGGCCCTGTTGCTCCACAGTTAAAAAGCAAACAAAGTTCTTTCAGGAAAAATAGCGAGCGAGAGAAAAAAAATAGTTTTATCTGCGAAGCTGAAAAGCAGCTTTTATTGGCAGTTCTCATACACTAAGAATAGAGAGAGAAATATGCATGTTGCTACAGCTGGTAAATTCTGCCAGAGAGAAAAGAAATTCCTGTGGGATGTCTCTAGATTCTGATGTGTCTTTATTTTTTTAACTTTTTTACTTTTTAGACATGACCCTCTATAAAAATTCAGCATTGTCCCCTGTCCTCACCCAGCATTGGCCCCTGATTACTGATTCCCGTGGCAAGGACTGTCCCTAACCCTTGAAATGTGAGGACATGGCTTGTGCCCTGGGATTGAGAAGCAGGCACACGTCACCAGAGCGTGCTGCACCAGCCATCCCCTCTGGATCCACTCTGAAATCTCCTACCTCTGGAAAATAAGAAGTGGCAACATGAATATGATAAGCAGTGCAACATGGCCTACTTTCTGATAATCTTCTTTTATAGCTTTATTCTCGGTGGCTTTGAGGGGAAGTCAATACAGAAATCATTTTGCCCAGTGCCAAAATAATGGAAATACATGCAAATTCGTGCTCACCCCCAGTTGTCTGTCTTTTTGTCCTTTAGTCAGCCTGATCCTGTCAGCACTCTGTAGAATTTTATACCTGTGTGGAGCCCAGCGTGGGATTGGGGACAGGAGAATAGATTGTCATTGCTGGAACACCCTAAGAAACAAATCCCCAGTAAAATCAATTCTTGTAAGGCAACTGGAGATTTGGGAAAGTGAAAACCGAGTAACTCACTTCTGTTGAAGGTCAGAAGGAATCAGGTGCCAACAGAGCTGCTCAAACTGAGGGGGCATCTTCAGAACATTGTCACCACACACCAAAGTGCAGCCAGGATTAGCTAAAAGTCCCCAAATGCCAGTTGCCTTATTTTAATGAGACTCTTCGGGTGTTTTCAAGTTGTTTTGGAGAAAGCACTCTCAGGGTTTTAAGAGACTGAAGTCACCTAAAGAAGGACAGTCCAACTTAGTTTGCCCAGAACATTCACAAACGACACTTATAACTTCTTTTTCCTGTGAGATTTCCATGCTTTCCCCACAAATACCAAAGTCCTTCCCCCTTCTAATTTCACTCCTACACTTAAGCTTCATTTTCTTCTCCGTATTGTCAGAATTGCTTTTAAAGATTAAAGTAAATAAATAGGAAAGGAAAAAGGAAAAAGAGAAAATGTGCTGGCAATGCTGCAGGTCTGCAGAGGGAACACAGCAGTGAGGTAAAGGAAGGCTGGTTGCTGAGTGAGTAGGTCCTAGGAATTTTAAATAACCTTAAGGCTGCTAAAAGGAAAAGCCATAAGGTCTCTGGCGTTTGTGAACACACTGCAGGAAAGCAGACAGCATTAAGAGTGGAAGTTTTCCATTCTCTGTTGTGTAAGCACGGGCAGGCAACACTATCGACAGAGTATTTTAATCAGAGAAGAGATAATGGTTTAAGTTTGCTCATTTGCAGGATTCAGTCCAGGGCATATAAGCATTTAAGGTGATCTGGTTTCTGTAAGTTCAGGAATGGATGTCTAAAAGCAAATTGATACACTTGTTTAAAGCTAGGACTAAAACGTTTTAACTAGGGAGTCAGAATTTCAGTATTTCAGAGCAAGCTGAGTAAAAGGCTGGTTTGGAGCAGGTATGTGTATTTTGATCTTGGCCCATCATATTTCACTCACTGGGTAGTTTGTTAGAAGAAAAGAGTTTTGAACTCACTGCAGGCATTTTTCTCTTTGGCTGAAAACTCCACCACAGCAGGAGAATCACAGCTGTCCTGGTCGTGCTGGGCACACAGCAGGAGGGAATGCTGGGCCCAGTCCCATGGGATTACAGCTGTTTTTGTCCCATCACTGCTGTCAGTCCCTCTGTGCCATGGGGAACAAAGGGTGCTCACTCCCTGTTCCCATATTTCTGCATGCAGAATTTCTCTTTTTGCCCTCAAAGATAAATTTGACCTTAAAGAAAACATAGAATTGAGGCTTTTCTCCCTCTGAGTTGCATTCCTCCATATGCACAGGACAAATTAATTAAATGTTTGTTGACCTTATGCTTTCCTGAACATTTTGTGTAATAGCCAAACCTAGGTAAGTTAGTTAAGTGTAATTGGAAACTGAATTTTCCAAGAAACTCAACTGTGAAAGCAAAGCAACTCTTCTGTGAATCTGATGATGATGTGGAGGCAAAGGACAAAGACTTATGCAGTAGAAGGAAACCAACAATCTTGTCAGGAAATTTAGAGGCTTAGCTCTTCAAGTCACTTTTAATTATCTCCCCCTGAAGAGAAAAATTGCCAGTAGCTTGCAGCTGAATGGAAAAATTGCCACAGGACACTCCTTCCCTGCATAACAATAAAAGAAACGTGCTAGAGAGTGATACAAATCATTGCAGAAGACTTTTTGCTCTTAGTGAAGGGTACAGTGCCATGCCCTCACCTACACCAAGCCCTGTGGCTTTCAGAGCTTACCTTAAAACTGAAAAAGCCTCAGGATGAGGCATGCAGAGGTTTGGGAAATCCCCCATGATGGGCATCTGTAAAACATCTGGGACTTCCCCCTATATGTGGAGTTGTTGCTAAGATGGCTTTACTGGAAATATTACTAAAGTTGTAAACATTACTTCTGAGACTGAGCAGCTGTGATTGCCCTGGTTTTGGCAGTAATTATATTCCTGTGGTGTAGCTCGTGAAGTTTTTCTGAGCCCTTACTTTTGTATTTGATCCAGGAGAAGCAGGTTGCCTAAATAACTCAACACAGTGGGATTGTTTTTGTTGTACTTTCTCTTAAACCCTTTTAATTTATTTATTTATTTTACATTTCTTAGTATGAAACGAGGAGCCTGAGAAGATCAAACAGCGAGCAAAGATTCTAAAGAGCATAACACAGATTCTGGAGCTGGGAAAAAGACCCAAAAAAAACATGTAGAAGACCAAAGAATCCCCCAAAGATTCTTGCTCTCTGAGTATATTAGGCTGACTTTAAACAGCAGCAGTTCCTTTGGGCTCATTTTTAACCGGTTATAAGAGCTATTTTTCAAGAGAAATCCTGGAAAAGGGGATGGACAGGCAGAGGGGAGATCCCCAACAGCCTGGCAGAGCCATTTTCCCCAGGGATTGCCTCCACCAGTGCTAGGGAGCTTTATGTAAAGACATTTTACACGGAATAAAGCCCTGCCTGTAGCCACCTCCTCTTCCAGAGGGTTCATCTGCCTCGTGGAGAGCACAAAGGCACTCGCGTTTCCCTCTCTGCAGCCAAGCCACGTGGCAAACGCAGCCATTTGGGCTTTAAAGCCTTTGTTCTTAGCCCCTGACTGATATATAGCACTGTGACAGGCATAAGTTTCCCCCTTATTCAGCATGAAATTAACTTGACGCGTTCAAAGCAGCAAAGCTATCAAGCCCGGATCGTAATCAGCATTAGCTTCTTCGGGGGAATCTTGGCAGTCAAACACTGAAACACAATCTGTACGCTCAACGAGTCCCCCGGGCAGCCCCTGTGCCACTCATGCCCTTGCAGAGGGGCAGAGCAAGGGCTGGATGCTCCCCCTGCCCTCTCCCGCCTCCCCCAGCACCCCAAAGTTGTCCCCAGCCAGCCCAGCCGCGCTGTTCTAAACACCTCGTAATGACTAAATGCACCCGCAGCCGTTCCGAGCCGCCGTTTCCAATCTTTAAGTGCCTTTGGGGAAGCTTTCAGGCCGGAACGTTGCTGTTAAGACACTGAAATATTAGTAAATCTTGCAAACGACACAAGTTCTAATGCTGCTCGTTTCTGCCGCGCTGCTCGCCGTGCTAATGACCCGGTGACTGGATTTGCTGCTTTGGAAAGCAAAGCTCTGTGCAGTAAAACTTTCATCTGAGTTGAGCCGCCTCTCTCTAACGATTTTTTTATTTGTTTACTTGTTGTTTCAGTGGAATTTGAAAGCAGCAATTAAAAAACTCCAACCAACCAAACCCTCACCCCCTAACTAGGAAGTTGCCTTAATTGAAGGTCTAATATAATGATGGGGAAAACATCGTGTTCTGTCCAGTAAAGTGATAAGAAGTAAAGCAAGATGCATAACTGATGTTTTACATGGGCAGAAATGCATAATTCATGGAGTGGTTACACTCACAGCAGCTACCACAGCTACATTTTCCACCCAGCCGTGCCTGGGTGTGCCTGCTCTCTGTCACTAGGTCAGGAATTTGTGATGTCTCTTGAATTCCAGCCCAGCTGACTCTCCTGATCCCATGGACTTTGTTCACTGTCGGATGAAGAGCTCTTGAGCGTGGCAGGGCAGGCAGGGGAGGCTGAGCTGGACACAGCATCTCCACAGTGATTTGGAGCAAACCCTGAGCAACCTCTGAGCCCAGCTTTCCCCTGAGCCTGGGAAGAGAGGCCAGGGATGAAACAGAAGCAGAGGGAGAGCCCTTGAAGGAAACAAAGAGCAAGCCAAGGCAGCTGTGCAGGTGGCACCTGGAGACACAAGTGTCCTCCCTGGGTTAGGGAGGGCGGTGGGGGAGCCAAGCTGCATCCCACATGGCAGCTGCTGGTGCAGAACTGATGCTTGAACAGGGCTTATGTGAAAGAGAGGCTAGAAAAGTTAGGTTAATAGAAGGCAGATAAATTTATTAAAGGCCTTCAGGTGCATTTAGGGCAGACAAAGCCTACTTGTGAGGCTAGATCCAAAATGGACACTGAGTCATCAGGTTTTGATATTTTATAAGTTCTATTAACATATCAAGCCTACATCCTCCAATTACAGCTTCAGGTGATTATGTCAATTACTCAAAGTTTGCTCCCCCCAATTCACTGTTGTTTACATATCTTGGGGCTCTGAGGCAGTGAAGTGTCCATGGATCTCCGGTTTTAGGGGAATTTTTTTGTCTAAAAAATGCTGGGAACAGGAGCTTTAACACTCTATATGGAGTCCAGAGCCACACGCTGAAACTACAGATACACGAAAAAATATAGCAGCTAAAATCCTAAGGCATCAGAACAGCTCTCCTTTGCCTGCTGTCAGGAAGAGCTGTGTGGCCCTGGAGCATCACAGACATGAGGACAGCACATTACAGCTCCTGCAGCCAAGGTCGGTGCTGCCATCTCTGCTGGAGCTCACAGGTGGAGCAGAGGGGACACGGGGATGCTCCTGGCACCTCCACCTGCCTTTCCTGGGGCACAGCCACCCTTTTGTCCCAGGGTTTGCTTAGCTCAGAAGTAGAAAAAAATACTCTGTGAACAAAAATAAATACCCCCCCAGCACTTCTGTTTAAAAAGAAGAGCCCAATATTTACTTCCTGTTTATTTAGAGCTGGTGAAAACAATGTTGTTATTAGAAAAATAAATGGTGGAAATATAGATATTTTTGCCTTATTTCTGAGCCAATCGAAAAGATGAAGGATAAAAGCTCAGGGGAGAGGCTGTTAAAAGGTAAAAGCTGTGTGTGGTGAATTCAGAGTGCTGCTTCTGTCCCTGCTCAGAACAAGGGGTGGCAGGAAATGTGGGCAGAGGCAGAGAGGATCACCTCGTGTGACACTCAGTGGACTCAAACTGGCACAGAAACCTCCTCCTCCTCCTCATTGCTTCCTTTTTTTTTTTTTATTAAGCTCCTCTTAGTTCCAAAACTTCATATTAAATCTCCAAAAGCAGACAGAACAGTGTGTTTTGAGAGCTGTAGGTCTTTATTATGGTAAAATCATAACATCTGAAATCCAATTCAGCCCTCGCTATAAATAAGTATAATGAAGAATTTAATGATATTTCCACTAAAATTAGTCAGAAGGCAAACTTTAAAAAATGACACAGATCATTAACTGGGAACATTTCTCAGAAGAGATTTGTTATATTAAAAAGGCACTGAAATTACTAGCGTTAATCAACTGTATTGTATTAAAAACTCTGTATAGATTAATTAAGTACTTTAAATATGAAGAAGTAAAAAAAGTGGGGATATAGAGGAATCACAGGCTTGAATCTGGGTCTCCTGACGTGCTACTTCCCTTGAACTTCTTAAGCACCTAATTTAGTAAGAATTCAAATTAAATAATGATTCTTGGCTAGTCTAAGCTGTTTTTAATACCCCATTTCATAAGTAGCTGCGAGAGTGGCATCACTTTTCATTTACTTTCCTCAAACACAGATCCTGGGCTCTTCTCCGTGCCCCGCCCTGGGCTCAGCTGAGTCACTAAGGGCCAAAGAGAGTCAGCAAAGCACATTTTACACCATTTTTGAGCTATTTAGCTGTGGTTCTTTGCCTTCAGGACCTGGCACTTGCAGGTGATCTCCCGCTGGAACAAATCTGGGCTTGTTTAGCCACCGACTGCAGACAAGAAGAGCATTCAGCTCACACACTTAAATTTGTATTTGCCAATGAGGGCAATTTGCCTCTGCACTGCTGCTCCCTCGGGTAGCAGACACTTAAAACAACCTCAGTTCAAAGCACCAGCTTTCAAAATAAAAGCAAAACCGTAAAATAGGTAGGCTGCATTTTATCTTTCTCCTTGTGGGAGCCGTGGAGCAGCATCTCTCATTGGGGCTGAGCCAGCCTTGCCCAGGGTTGGGATGGGAGGTTATTCTGGCGGTGGAAAAGCAGCATCAGGCTCTCAGTAACCTTGTGAACACAGCCAGCAGCTCCAGGAGTGCATCTTCCTCTCCCACACCTCACTGCCATATAAATTATGTATGCTCAGAATAGTCACGGTCAGCTCTGGCAGAAAAATTGGCTTTACAGCTACGGCACAGGAAAAGCAAACTGGTATTTTCCTGCATGGATGTTGTTTGTGCCAAACCCATTTGTATCAATGGGGTTTCAAGGACTAGAAAGAATACCAGAGCTGCTGCCTCCACCTGCAGCACCTGCAATGGAAAGGACAATCTGTAAGAGAGGTCAGCACAGCTGTCGCTGCCCTACCTGCTAGATAAAATTGTCTTTTCCCATAGACAGACATACAATTAAACTTCTACATGAAGGAAACTTTCACCAGTCTTCTTCCCATCCTGTCTGTGCACAAGTCACAGCCAGTCCTCTAAACAGGCTGAGGGCAGGCAAACAGAAACTTGAATTATCTGTGCACTCTTCCCAACCCTGTGTTCAATACAAAAGAAATTTCCTCCAGAAATCCTCTAGTTTGGAAACTCCTGTTGAAAAGGCAACCCAGGAGTAGAACATTTTACTGGTTCAAACTAAATATTCAAACTTGAAAGCTGGGAGACTTAGATTTTTTTTTTTTTAATGGGCTTAACATTAACAAAATAAATTTTTAAAATAAATTCTTGTGCAGTTTTGCTGGCTCAGTAGCAGGTATTGTCATATATCCTTGTCTCCCACTTTCTTATTTCAATTGTGTGGTGCTTTAAACAACGCTGGATAATACAGCAGAGTGTGTGTCAGAAACAGGTCACCAGCTGATTTTGTGCAGCTGCTTTAGAGAAAAATATATTCCTTAAAAATCAAAAGCTCTTCAGCCAAGTCCTCAGTATTTGAGGAGCTATTGTATATCCCAGGTCTGTAATGGTGCAGCTCACATTCTGGGCCCACTCTTTGGTTGTGTGATAGAAATATTGACATAGATTCATGTAAAATGCAACAAACTAAAATGTTTGTAGCCACAAATCACTCAAACAGAATGAGCTTATTTTATTTTATTATTTTATTTTATTTTTATTTTGAGACACTAAACCAGAGGTTTCCTTCACTTGTGAAATTCACCTCTGTGGATACACCTGTGATTATATTAATTGAAGCATCTGGACACTTTCTTATAGGTTTACGCTACATGCAAAACTTTTTTTTTTCCCCAATTATTTAATAACTGGGCATTTTTCAACCTGAGATTTTTTCTTTTTCCTGGTGTTTGTTTTTATTTTTCCATCCTTAGAATGGTTTATTTTGCTATTGGTCAGGGAGTAACGAGCTGAAACGAGCAACACCTGAAGCTAAAAACCTGGAACGAGCCACACCTGATGATAAAAACCTGGGACGAGCTACACCTGAAGATAAAAACCTGGGACGAGCCACACTGGAAGATAAAAACCTGGAACGAGCTACACCTGAAGATAACAGCCTGAAAGGAGCTACTACCTGTGGTTTTCACCTCCCAGGCACATTGCAGGGGTGATGTCCTAATGAAGAGAAGCTGTTGATGAGGGGGCAGGCATTAAGGTGAGGCTTTCTGGTACAGCAGCAGTTTCTGCTCCTGTGAGTAGACTGGTGGCTGTAAGGTTGGTTCTCAGGCAGAAGAAAGCTATGAGATTCAGAATATACTTTCTGTTTTGGGGGAGAGATATTTTGTCTGTGAAGACGTTTATGCCTCTAGGAAAAAATGGCCTGTGTGAGTGTTGCTTGATGTAAACAAGCCTCTGTTTGTTCTACTCTATAACTTTTGTAGATATACATGAAAAAAAAAAGTCAGTCTTGGAGATGGTTCTGAGTAAGGAGGAGGTGGGTGAAGGCTTAAGGTTGAGCTGGGAAAAAGGGGAATGTAGGGCCAGGGTACTGTGAGAGAGGTTCTGTAGTGAGAAACTGTCTTTGTCACTGTCCCCTTGTATCTCAACTGGCTATGAGTCAAATGAATCTCATCTACTCTTTAAGTCAAATCTTTGGCATGGCAAGTGGTGAGTGCTCTTGCTTCATCTCTGCTCACAAACTTCTTGTGTTTCCAAGCCCCTGTCCTGCTCAGGGAGAGGCTGTGGGGACATTTCTCACTGGCCAAGGCTGTCCTGCAACAAAGAGTGGTCTTTGCCGTGGTTGTGCTGCAGGAGCACTTTGAGGAGACTCAGAGTCTTGGAATTCGATGGATTTGTCTGGAGAAAGAGGAAAAAGGCCTGTGGGAATGGGAATAGGAACAGGGAGGCTCATCTAACCAAGATGGAGAAAAAGGTGTTTGGCTGAGAAAGATGAAGTAAGTGGGGACTGTTGGTTTCTGAGCAATTTAATCAACCAACACTAATGCCACATGAGGCTTGCAGAAGTTAAGTTTTAAGTGTAAATACTGAGTTTTGAAAAATATTTGGAAAAGGGGTGTATGGTGCTATCAAGGTGCCTTTAGGCCTGACAAACATGTGGTCTGCTCATCCATGGTTAGCTGACAGTACAGCAAATGCTGAACATCAGCACCCCCAGCCCAGAGCAAGCTGCTGTCCGTGATGTCAGCTGGATTTGAGGGCAGCTCTGCCTCAGGCAGTGGCAGTTCATCTTGCTATTTGCCACTTGCCATGCGTGTGCTATTCAAATAGGGCTACAGAGCAGGAGTTTCAGTGAGTTAATAACTCAGACTCTGCCCGTTTGTGATGTAGGATCAGCCAGGAGAAATGAACAAATATTGTTGCCCCAAATGTGCTCTGATTGTGGGGGAGTGTCAGTCGAGTGATCACTTGATCACAGTACATGTTATTAAGACACTTGACTAGAAATTCCAAGTGATTTAAGTTTAATTTTGGCTCAGGAACCCACACAAACTGGAGCACAAACCCTGCCTTGGCTTTTTTTTGCTTTGGCTGGAAGGTGCCAATTAAGCTCTCTAAGAGGGCAGCAAGGCCAAAACCAAAAAGCTATGAACCCAGAGGGATGAGGAGGCACTAAAATGGGTCAGCTGTGTCCCTGCATTAAGATAAAAGTTCTTAATTTGTATAGCAGACTCTTACAGCCATCAACAGGAGTGTGAGCTGGCCAGGGAAATATCCCTAGAGGAGTTACTGCAGTGCCTTAGGAGGAAGAGGAGAGGATCATACATGGGCATATCCCCACCCCACCATGGGGGAACCAGTTTGAAAATTCCCTCCAAAATGCCTGTTTGCTTTCTGTCTTTATGCTTCAGGCCCTCTTAATCTCTTAATTCAGTACTACAGCTGTGTTTTTTCTGTGTTGTCGGTGTTTTCTAGGTGATACCTGGTGCCTGATGCTAGCAGCAGTAAAACAAATGTGTGTGTAATAATAATCAAGAAGGCACATCCTACAGAAACATTTGACTCCAGGCTGAACAATCTGACCAGAAGTGTGCTTAGGAAATCTAGTTTTTTCCCTCACTGATGCTCCCTGACCCTGGCTTCCCTTTCCCTACTGATAGAAGGGAATCATTGCTGGTAGGCAGCAGGCAGAGGCAGTCTGGGGGGGGAAACGTGCTGCAATCCCACAAAGATAGCCTTTCAGTGTTGCCATCACCCTGCAAGTGCCTCCTATTCAGACAGAACCATAAGTGGAAATAAATAGGCCTGGAAGTTGCTGTGTCTCAGTGATGACTCAGGACCAGGTATAGGCACTGTGTCCTCACAGCTCTCTGTACTGGGCTTAGAAAGTAAAAATAATAGGCAATCTCTGAGTGGCTGAGATTTTCAATTGTCTGAAGTGGTGCAAGGAGCCAGCACTAGTTAATGAGGTTTTGTGGTTTCACCGCACGTGTTTCATTTGGAGGTAAAGAGTATTTGCACAGGCACTAAAATAGAGTGGAGGAGAACTGTATAGAATTTGTGCTGCCCCCGGGGTTAAGAGTGTCCATATCTGACGGTTTATGTCCACCTTTTCTTGCAGAAATGATTGCAGGGTGAATTTTAAGTACTTTATCATGTGCAGGATTTGTAAATGCACAGCAGCCAGGTTAGGACTCTTGTGCTTTTTAAGGTGGTTGTTGAAAGAAATCATAGCTACCTGTGCAGCAGGTTTAGTTTCAAGATGAACTTGAACTTGTGTTGCCTAATTGTGATATATTCCAAAAATTAGACTGATTATGTAGACACTGAGTGTCTGCACATTGGAAATGGAGTTTCTGAGAACATGAAATAGGTTCCTGTGAGCACAAAACCACTTAGTTTTTATTTTCTTTCCCTAGAATATCAGTGATAGCTTTAGACATAAATAGTTTTGAAAAATACAATTACTTCTAGCCTGGAACTTGGGTATTATTGAGTGAAAAAAATAATAAAATATTTAGTGTTAAGAAGCTTAATTGGAGACTGTGACCAGGAACTTTAATGGAATGTTTAGGGTGCTTATCCAACCAGTGAGTGCTCAGAAATGCAGTACTTGAACAGCAGTTTGTGTTGGTGGTAAACAACCATCACGATGTTCTTGCCTGTTATATTACATTTTAAATGTTCTGCCATGCAGAACTGTTGGTTCTGTTTGTGTACAGCTGATGCCTCAGAGTGACTGAGCTGTTGGGAAGAATGGCTTTGTAGAGAATCCCTTTGGAGCCCCACAGCACAAGGACGGGATCCCCATGCTGGAGGGGAAGTTCAGCACTGAGTTTGGCAGCAGGGCTGCACCCTGCCATCCTTAAAAAAACGTGTTTGCATCTCCCCTGCTTCTACCCCTGACCCTCTTTGGTTTGATATTTAGGGAAAAACTAGAGCTGGGCAGAAATGGAAAGTTGAAATGGGAAAGGATTCTTCCCAGCACTGTGTTTGGCACAGGCTCTGTACCAGAGCAGGTCAAATGCCCTTGAATCATGGTGACTTCTTGCCACTCAGAATGTGCATTCACTCCCTGGTAATGTGCCTCAACTTTTCAGTGTTCCATAGGAAAGTTGGATTAACATCTCTGTGTGTTCTGCCCCTTCCTGAGAGCACTCCAAGCTGCAGTCTGGGGACTGTATTCCCACACAGGGCAGACACTTGAACAAAAGTACAGCTCTAAGATCATCATTGTTTTGACCTTTCTTCTCCTTTTCTGCTCAATTCCTACTGTGATCAATCAATAGCTGCTGTGGGAACCCTGGGTCAATATAATTTAAACTGGTTAGTATGTCAGGATGATGCCACTTCAAATGCTGGAGCAGTCAAACCTTGCTGTATAAATAAAAAAACCCTGTATAGTAGAAAGAAGGCAAGTATTTTTCTTTGAAACATTTCTGAGCTGACAGGTCTGGATTTATGCTGATATAAATTATTCTTATAAAAACAGAAACAGACAAAAATCCCTGGGAGAGCTGCTTCTCTAATCTCAAGCAGATCTGAGGAGAAACCCAGAAGATGGGTGTGAGCATGTGAGAAGCTCTGGTTTTTTGTCTCCCTCACCAGCTTAGTCTGAAATGCTCTGGTTCATTAAACCTAAACATAAAGCAGTTGTACCCCTGATTTCTGGCTTAGAAAGCAGCAAGAGTTTGTTACAAAACTCCTTCGTTGACCAGGGTTTTGTTATCTCTTGTAAGAAAAATGTATCTTGTCTTAGAGGTGGAGCTCTGGAGCACCTGGAGGTGTCAAGAGGTGCTCAGGCTGCCCCTTCCCAATTGGAATAAAACTCCCCTTCATGGGATTTATCCATGGTGTTTGCTATTTTTTTTTGTAAACAAAGAAAATCTTAGCTTGCAGACTTAATGGAAAACATGAACCATCTGTGAATGTTACTTGCAGCTCATTTACTTCATTGGCAAATATTAAACGGTGTTGTAAAGATCCACTGAAATTATGGAAATGGGTTTTAACATTAAAATCAAAGTGCAATTAGAACATTTCACTGCATAATTGTTTGGCAGGCTGAGCTAGTAAGCAGAAGATACCCAGCTTTCTGATTTATTGGTCACAGGTTGTTTCTTTAGAACTACAGAAGACGAGATACATTTTTGTATTTATATTTTTTAAATGATCTGCACAATTACGAAAAGGCAGCGCTCACACATCTTGGGGTTTATTTTGTATGACTGTGTTTTACATTTCCAAACTGTTATCTCTGTTTTCCCTAACCAGCGTAAATTGGAACCTGCAGGATTATAGGCTGAGGTACAGACAGCAGTGTCTTTATGTTTTACCCCCATGCACCTCTGGAACATATAGTTTATTTGATTGTAATTATTATTCAGACAAAAGGAAAAAAAAAAATGTTCATCACCAGTGTGGCCCAGAGTGCTTTGTAAGCAAACAGCATGTTACAACAGACTTCTAATCAATGACAAAACTTACTGGCTTGTACATCTTCAGAACTGAAGGGGTTTAAACAAAAAAACAGATTTAGTGTTGTAATACCTAAAAATATTTTATATATATGTAAAATATGGTGTTTCAATTGCAATTTATTTGCCAAAAGCATGTTACAAATAATCTCTGCTTTGCTGTTTCACATGAAACAACGAGAGATTATGATAGGTAAGAGCTGGCCAGTGATGCATAGAGTCCTTGTGCTTTTAATTTATGTATGGGGTGCTCTGAGTAAGAATATATTTACTGTCTCATGCAGCTGAGCACTAGGGGCTCAGCCCTGGGAATGAAATAACATGTAGCTGAAATTACTGCACAGTTCTTTTTACTGTAAAAGCTTTTCAGAGACTGTCTTTTTTTGTTCAGCGTTTGTACGATAGGGTCCTATTTGTGACTGGGTTCCCAGGTGCTATTGTAATGCAAATAATTCTATTTTTTTTTTTTTTTAATGCACACTGTGCGCTCCAATGTTGCTTCAGGAGTAAATATTTAAGTGCCTTTAATATTGAACATTTGCAAAATGGCTCAGTATTCCTGCTCTAACTCTTTAGCTTATTTATTTGTAGAATAATGTTAGTCTTGGGTGGGGGGAAAGCGTCTGTTATTGAGATCATGTTTGGAGTCCTTGGTACTGTTCTAGGCAGGCTGAACTAGAATTACAGCTGCCATTTCAGCACTGAGGTGGAATTATATTGGAATATTGCTCCTGTGGGGGCAGAGGTGCACTGCCAATTGTATTGAGGTGACTCCTCAGGGAGCTCTGTGCAAACACACCTTGCTGCTGTGCTTGAGCTGTGCAGCCTCTGCCACTGCAAATTACTGGAGAAGAGCAGCTCTTGTAGCTTCTAGCAATGCAGGTGGTACAGGCAGGAAGCACGCTCTCATGAACACACAAGGAAAATGCTAAAATCTGGATATTTCTATGCTGTTTGGCTCAAAGGCCAGATGTCCTGCGGCTCCTGCAGCACTCAGGTTCCTCCAGCTGCACAGGGATGATGCTGCTGGGAGCCTCTGGCTCTTGTTGCAGCTTAGCCACTGCTAACCAGGGCAAGAATATAGATTCCTTGGCAAATGCTTGAAAAACAGAACAATATCGATATTAGAAAGGATCTTTGATTGCTTCTGCCTGTTCTTTGTAATATGAGGGGGCTAGAATTGTCTAGTTTGGTCATGAAAAGCAGTGAAGAGAAGTTCTTACCTTGTGGGATTTTGCATCCCAAACTCCCATGAGCAGAACACATTGTTCTTTGGTTGTTGAAAGCTCACCAAGCAGGAAGAAAACGGACATTGCTCGTGTATTAGCTGTTAGCTGGTGTGAAAACCAGCCTTTCAGAGCCCCCCTGGCACTGTGAGCCTTGGCTCTGGGTGCAGCATCCCAGCTGTGGGCAGCCCTGCCCCTGCTCCTCTCGGGTGCAGCCTCCCCAGGAGATAAGGCAGAGGCTCGGAAGGATATTCTGTGCTCACCATCTGGAGGTGAGGGTGGCAAACAAGCGACACCTGCATGCCAGGAGGTCAGTTTATGGTCACCCTGGTGCTGGGTGAGCAGCTCTGCAGTGTCGTTGATCCCTGCTGTGACCTGAGCTCCTCCTGGAGCTGCACACCTGGCTGTGCAGATAGTCAGTCAAGAAGTTCTGGAGTAGCCCTCTCTCTCTGGTGTTGGATGGAGAGCTCTGCCATAGCCAAATGAGTTGAGACATTTGGGAGCGAAGGCCAAAGGGTGGTTTTGTGTATTCTGGGCCATTCCCCTGAATTCATGTGCTGCAGGGTTTAGTGAGCAAGCTCCTCTTCTCCCCACCAGTAAATGCATGGATCAAACACAGCATTTCTTTAAAGGTAAAGAGAGCTTAAAAAAAATCTCAGCAAGCCTCATGCAAATGAGTCTGCCTTCTCAATACAATTTCCCTGCAAACACCAACACTGCACAGGTCTTTGTAATGTGATAAATCAGCTGAAGCAGCAGGAATTTAACTGAAGGAATAGCAACTTTTTTCTGAGCACCTCTGGAGGTTAATTGATGAAAGGATTTTGAGTTGATAAACACAACAGGAGGATTTGGATGTTTTCTCTCAGATGAAAACCCGTATAGTCTGTGCTGCAAGATATTTATTTAACAAGAACTGTAAGTACGTCTAAGATGATAATTTCTTCTCCTGAAAAAAAAAAAAAAAGACTTTATTTCAGTCTGAAGTATCCCACGATCACTGTGACATCCCAGATAATTTCAGATCCCTTCAGGGGTTTGGTGCTCAGATACATGCACGTGGTAATCCACGAAATAGATGGAGCAGGAAGATGACCTCGGAGCTGTGAATCCCCACGGATGGGAAGCAAACAAAAAGGAATGGACTAAGGCAACTTTGCAATATGCAGCTGGCACGTGGTGATGATAAACAGTCAACACTGGCACAGCGCTGTTGTTTAGCTTTCAACTGAGTTAGTCTTGCCGCTACCACTGGGAAAACTAAAAACATAACAAATGAAACTATTGTTCAGTTTCATTAAAAAGAAATCTGATAAGATGGGGAAAATTGAATTAGCCAATCTCAACAGAGTTGCCGCTCGTTGGAGCAAAAGCAATATCATCTCTAATAGAATATGTCCCAGATAGTTTTGGCTGGGCCGTGCAGCAGGGCGAGTTCTGCGTGCAGCCCTGGCACAGCCCTGCAGCAGGATAATGGCAGCATTAGTGGGGCAGCTCTCTCCTCTCCAGCAGCAGCTCCACAGCCAAGGCTGGCAGGGCATTGTTAGATCAATGAGATGAATTGATTTTCTTGGCACAGCAGGGTAAGGCTTCCTTCCAGCCAGGCTGCCGTGGCCCTGCTGTGTGTGTGTGCAGGTAAGCCTCCCCTGAACCTCACAGCCTGCAGCCCTGCTCTGGCCATGGCTGTAGCCACTCTAACAGGGTGGGTTCCTTTTTTAAAGTTCAGTTTTGGAATCCAAGCTGAAGGACTTTGATGCCCAGGCCTCTTGGTGCTATAGGCCAGTCTTGGTTTTATTGGGGTTTTGTGTCTCCCACCAGACCCTCAGCAATGCTGTCCATGACTGAATTCTCTGTTAACAATCCCAGCCTGAAGTCATGAAGTTGAAATCCTTCATCACTCACTGGTGACTCAAAATTATAACACCTAAAATAATCAGTGCTTGCTCATTTTATGCTGGAAAACAGAAGCTGTGACTTAAAATTAACACAATATTCTTGTTACCGGGGCCTGTTAGGGTTCCTGAGCTGTCTCTGGCACAACCCAGTCCTGTAATTTGTCATTGCAAGGTGTCTGCACGGACATGCTGAGCTGAGATGCCGTATTTCATAAGATACAAGGCATTGCAGAAATGTCCTGTGCACCTTTAGTCACTGTGTGAGTACATCCAGTTCCCCCGTGCGGTGGGGAGCATCTCGCTCTAGGATGAGAACTCAGTGTTGGTAGAAGTTGAGGTGAAATGGAACCAAGTCTGACTGCCTTTTTGTTTGGTTTTTTTTTCTCCCATCGTTTAGAAGGACAGAGATGCTGGATTATAAGGAGGGAGTAATCATGCATGGTAGAGTTTAGGTTTATTTTAACAAACCTGTTAAGTACAGGCTTGGAGGCAGTACAGGGTGGGAGGGTGAGGCAGGGGGGACACAGAATCAAGTGATAATGTGCTTTAGGTAGGATCAGCATATTTTATATGTAGTTTAAACACCTACCTATGATGTTTGGCCCCAAAAGGGATGTTCAAGGAGATTAATCTGAATATTTGCAGGGAATTACCTAGCTAGCATTAAACTCCTTTGACATCTCAGTATCAGAATGTCTCAGAATTCAGTTCAGTGTCCTTACTTCCTCTTAAATAAAGGTTATTTAATTCTGATTTAGAGAATTACAAATGTTGATTTTTTTTCATCTTTATTCTGCTAGAATTAATTTTCCAGAGCTGCTTTTTGTTGTTGCTGCTTTAGGAGGCTTCTGGCTGGTTTCTGCTAATCAAAACTGTGTTGCTGTAGAGAGGTTTTCTTCTTCCTCGCCATGGTTTTCTGAGGACTGTAAAGCACTGCGGTGGCTGTCTGGTAATGCTCTATTACTTGTAGCACCTTCTAAAATATCTCTTATGTCATCTCATTCTGGCAAAAGTGGTGCACTCTGTTCGGGTTTAAATAATATGTTATCAGATCCAAAGCTTACTGTCCTTAGATGATCAGAGCGAACTACTTCATTTTCACTATGTGAGGAAATGAAACATTTTGTAATAGAAACTTAAATCTCCTGCCTGTGGAATGAAATGACCTTGCATGGTACAAGATTTACATTTAAGCCAATGGGCACTAAAACCTGCTATGCACAGCTTTGTATTTCTAACTAGCTGTAGCTCCATTTTGCAAAATCAAAATGGAAATTGTATTCTGACCATTTTTATTGTAGCGGATTTAAATGTAGCCGTGTAAATAAAACTATTAGATGACAGAGAAAAAGAGATTTGAACAGTAATACGTTGGAGAGAGTGAGGATGTGTGGAAATTCTAAGAGAGAAAAGGTTCTTGAGCTGCCAGTGGGATGTTCCTGAAAAGTGAGACAGAACAGGGACATGGATGGAGATGAGTGGAAGTTTGTGAAATTAGAAAACAGCTGGACAAGGTTCCCAGCAGGCTGCTCCTGTGGGCAGCCTGTGGCCTTCCAGCAGCTGCAGCTCTGTGTGAAAGGACCTTAAAAAATATTTCCACATTATAATCTTTGGCAGCGTTATTAACCCTTCTTGCATACGTTAAAGGGCAAACTGAGGCCCTTCTTTTGCATGTTTTCTGCCTTGCTGGAGCTGCAAAGGTGTGACTGACATTTAAATGTGATTTGCAACTTGGTGCATAACTGGTGGTGTCAGTGGTGGCGATGGAGGAGGAGCTGCTGTGATTCAGACTTCAGCTCTGCACTCAAATGGCTGTTTGGAACACCAAGTTCAGCAAAATGCTGCTGCATCGAGGCAGAATACCAAGAGGGTTTGGTAGAGGAGAGAAAACTTGGTTTCCCTGGGGATTGTGTCCTGAAATCCTCCTCTCAGCAGCTGTGTCCCAGCTTTTGTAACTTGGGAGAAGCTGCTTTGATAGGAGAGAAAATGAAGCAAGTTGAGGGTTTTTAAGCATAAATAAAGTAAAAAACTGAAGACAGTAAGGTAATGATTTCCCTGCAAGATGTAATTAACATCACAGTTTTCACACGCTTATGATTTTGAAATATTTTAACTGGAAGCAGTATAGTCTTGATAGGTATCCTGATAGGTATACCCACCAAAGATCTTAGCAATTAACTTTTTATTAATTAACTGAGCCTATGGCATCTTTAAGGAACGTTCCCTAACTTAAGATCTGCTCAGCTGCAGATGGAGGAAGCCTTTGTGAAAGGAAGAGGGAGTTATTGTTAATATGTGATGATAAAGTGAGTTATATTAATATATGATATGTTACTTTGTTAATTATGTTGAAGAGCTTTGTCTCAGCTGAGAGCAGGAGGAAATTCATTCTTCTTTCTTCTGTATCTGTTACATCTTTTCTATATCCAGTTTGCTTTTTCAGCAATACCATTTTAGAAGCTTTTAGAGATAATGGCCGCATTCACATCAAATTGTGAATTCAAAGGTTGATAGAAACTGCTTTCTGGGCTTACTTGGGAATCTCAGGAAATTCAGCTGCTGTTGGTAGTGCTTTGTGAGCTGTGAGAGACCTCATCCTTCTGATGGGGAGCAAACAAGGGATTCTGGCAGTGCATGACTGCTAAAACATTACTGAGCTGGGGAAATTCACACTCTAATGTCTTGGGCTTGCCTTCAGCATTCTCCTTTATTGAAAACTGCAGCACAGCTAACCAATTCTGCTGTACAGTCACATTGGATTTCCTGCCTAAAAGTACACGCTTTTAACAACCAGACTTTACTAATTACCAAATCAACAGCAAGCACAAAGTGCATGTGTACTTATTTTATGGACTGAATGTTTCCTTATTGTGTGCTCTAACTGTACAAGTTGCCATAAAGAGGAGAACTGTTTTTGGTACCTTCCTTGGCTGGGAATTGTTACTCGTTAGCCCAAAGTTAAGCTGTGTTTAGGCAGAGTTCATTTCCCTCACATGTCTGCTGTTCCTGCTGTGGTGCTTTTGCCAGCATCTCTGCCCAGGTGCTCTGTTTCCTGTCTGAGGGGCAGCATCCTCTAAAAGCATTTTTGGGCTCAGGGACCCACCCACCTTGTGTAGCCATCCCCACCCCTTGGTCTGAGCAGCATAGGAGCACCATTTTCCTGCACTCTGGTGATACCAGCAGCACCCAGTCCTGGTTCTGTTTGTCACTGTGTGACTGTGTCACTGGCAAAACAAAGCACCTGAGAAGCCTGTCCTGGGCAGTGGCAACACAGAAGTAATCATTTATTTAAATTTGAATGTAAGTACCTTTAGGTTCAAGAGTAAGCTTATGAAGTGGAGGTTAAAGCACAGAGTCCTACCCTGACAGTTTCTTGAATCTTATTTTTTTTTCTTAATGCTTGGGAATAGTCAGCACAGCCAAGTTCCTCTCCTGGTCAAGGAAGGATTGCTGCTCTCCATTCCTGATTACTTCAGTGCATTAGCTGGCAACCCTTCTCTCATCTTGCTTTTTGGGTTTTTTTACTCTATTTTATTCCAGCTCTCTTTAATTTCTGGGAGAAATGCACCCTGCCTGCTCTTGGGGTCTATCCAATGCTTCTCCTATCAGTGGTTCTGCTCAGATTTCTTTCCAGACTTCCACAGTTTCACTGAACACACATCCCTGGTCTGCTGTAGCTCTGAACCACTTCTCACCTGGGCAGTCTGAGCGCCCTGAGTGTCTGGAAAGAAACAAACAGGAGTTGGATAACACTGTGTGCCAAAAGTGTCTGTGTGGCTAAAGCCTTTCCATGTCTAATGTGTATATGTTAAGAGGAGGAGAGGACTCTGCTGCTTTAAAATTGAAAACTGTGGCAGAGTAAACAAGCTGGGAGTTGTGCACTAATTGGGAATGAGTGCATTGTGTGGAATAAATCACACAAAGGCATCCTGACAACACCTGTCTGGTGCTGCATTAGGGTATTTTGCTGGAAGGCTTTTGAAGAAACAGGGCACACAACTTTTCACAGCTCCACTTTGTACTCCAGGTAAGCCTAATGCTAATGAGGGAGAAATTGGTGACATTAGACTAATAGCGCTGTTTAGTCTGTAATAGTCTCTACTTAATAATGAGTCTGTACTTAAAATTTTCAGATGAAGGCTAAAAGGGATTCACTCCACAGGAGGCCTCATGGCTTTGTGTTTTCTGTTTGCCTAAAATGAATATTCAGACTAAGAAAAATCAAGGAGTATAATGAAACAAGATAAGCATCTGATGCTTCCAGGGGAAAGATCACTCTATGGTATAAACAGCAGTTGCAGACAGAGGGTTGATTCATCTGTATAAAACAAATATGAGCAAATTAAGGTTCAACGCCTTCTGTAAAGTGAAATCTAGAACTTATTCTTCTCCCTTAGCTATTCTTCCAACCATCTTATGTGGCAGTTTAGGCCACCACAGGGATGGATTCCTTTCGGCCAGGTGGAACTGCCAACATGTCCATCTCCCAGCTCAATGAGGCAAGCCAAGAGATGACTCAATCTTTATTTTTTATCTCAATCCCAAATCAGGCATTGTAATAACAATAATCAGCGCTGGCAGACAGAATCATAGCCCACTTGGCTTCTAATTGATAATCCAGATTCAAATAAAATAAATTTCTAAACTAGATCAACTCCTGTTGGATAAATGACAGAGGCTCAAACACACATCCTGCCTGTGCAGTGATAAAATGGCAACACTCCTTGTTGCCTTTCCATTTATGATTTGTCCATACTGATGACAAACTCTTTTTAGCTGAGTGCTCTGCTTATGGTGCAGGCTCCTGTCAAGGTGAATTTGATTCATTTTGCCTTATTGCACCCAAGTTTAAATCATGTCATCTCTATCCGTGGCTACACGTGGTTGATTTGTGGTGCTTGCCTAACTGGAGAATACATAACATAAGATTGATTGCAACAGCATTTCAAAGAGTGTAATGATAACTTTTTATGGCTTTCAACTCTGTCATTGTACTGGTGTCGCACTGTTCTGAGAGGAGTTTGGGACCTCCCATGCCACACTGTGCAGGAAAAGAAGGTGGGGAGAGGAGCAATATTCAAAAGAGCTGGGAGGAAATCACATTTGTTCATTAGGTTTGTCTGCAACATGAAAACTGTCAAAATAAACAAATGTTTTACCACACCTTATAGAAAAGAACAAATTCAAGGCAGCTGCATAAATGACTGCTAAGGAGTAAACTGAAACTTGCATTATTTCAGTGTTAATGGAATGTTAAAGATTAGGAGTTTTAAGTAAGTATCTGGATTTTGAAAGGCTGGTTTTCGTGTTGGCTTTGCTGTGACTGCATGAGTGGGTTGCATTGCCTGCGACCATCTTTTCAGACACACAGTGGTTCCACTTTTAAGAGCTGAGAGTGATTTCAAGGCATCAGAACGAACAGGATTCTCCAAAACCTCTTAGCTATATGGCCTGTGTGGGTTTCTTATAGTGACAAAAGACCTCACTGACACTTTTAAAGCTGCTCAAAGCTTGTGTCAGCCAGTATTCAGAATCTAAGTAGACAAAAGAAATACAGAGTAGATGAAAATTAAAAGATAGTACAGAAATTCAGTAGCAGGTCTGGGAATTTCTCTAATACCCTGAATTTTTTTTATTCCTCTTCAGAACCAAAGAAATATGTGGTATCCTTGACTTCTTCTTGGCTATGTTATGTCTATTTTTTTTTTTTTAATTTCTTCTGAATAATGTGACCCAAACAGAAGAAAAAAAAAAGTTTTTCAAGCGTGGAATTTGCCTCTGGTCTGACTCACGGGGGGAAAAGGCAGTGCTCACTCTGGAAGGAAATGAATCATTTGATGTCCTACGTCTCGGAACCCAACAGGCTAAAGATGGATGCTCTGTATCAGGAGAAATCCTAAAAATGTCTATCTCTTTCTAGAGCTGATCAGATGCATAAAGGTCCGTTAGGTAAATCCCAGTGTAAAAGGGATCTAAATATTCAGGGATCTTCCTGAAGGAAATGACGATCTAGTGATAAGCTGGATGCTTTCTAAGTTATTTTTCCAAGCCTGCGTCTTCCTTTTTCCCTCTGTTTTCCACCCGTACAATGTGTTTTCTAGGTGGACAGGCATATTTTTGCTTGTGGCCACAGCATGTTTTATTGGAACCACTGAGCACACCTTCTGTTTTCCTTTCATTCCAAAGTGGAGTGAATCATCTTCCCTGCCTGGCACTGATGGCTAAAGCCCTGGATCTCCTCTCCAAAGGGGAAATTCCAAATGCTATTGCACTAAAGGCCAGCAGGATCCTGGCTGGTGTCAGAAATAGTGTGATGGATTGTTGCCCTGTGCTGGGCACTGGTGAAGCTTCACCTCAAACCCTGGGGTCAGCTTTGGGCTCCTCACATGACAAATATTGGGGTGCTGGAGTGTGTCCAGAAGAGGGACAGGGCTGGGGAAGGTCTGGAGCTCAAGTTGCTGGAGGAGTGACTGTGGGGTGCTCAGCCTGGAGAAAAGGAGACTCAGGGGGAACCTTCTCCCTCCCTACAGCTCCCGGGCAGGCAGTGCAGCTGGGTGGGGTTGGTCTCTCCTCTCTACTAACAAGCAATAGGACAAGAGGAAATGGCCTTAGGTTGCACCGGGGGAGGGTTAGACTGGGGATGGAACAGAATTCCTGCAGTGGAAGGATGGTCAGGCATGGCACAGGCTCCCAGGGCAGGGGTGGAGTCCCCATTCCAGCAGGGATGTAAAGGACACGTGTATGTGGCACTTGGGGACATGGCTGAGCTTTGGCAGTGCTGAGCTAATGGCTGGACTTTGTCATCTTGGAGATGTTTTTCAACTGCAAAGGTTCTGCGATTCCATGCAGTGCCGGTGCTGTGCTGGATTAACTGTGATGGTAACTGTGACTGTTCCTATGTCCCTGTAAGCAGCAGGTCCTGCTTGGGCAGAATCTGTTTCTGATCAGCTCGTGGCTCCAAACACAGCAAACCACACAGTGTAACGAGGTGCACCTTGCCAAAGAGCATCCAAATACCATGATTGTGTTTTACTCAGTGTTCACTGGGCCTTCCTGTTCGTGTAGCAGTTTGCAAGTACTACTTATGAGCTGGAAAAGTTAATTAAGCTGTTCAAATAATGTGTGCAATGCTGCAAATTAAAAGCAGATTTGATTTGTCCTAACCACTGTACAAAGGCATTAGGGACTGGATTGTCACAGTCTTTGAAGATGTAGTAATCAGGAAACCACACTGACCATTAACTGAGTGCTAAGGGCAGATGTTACTATTTGGAACAAACTGCTGGTGTTTATTTACATATACATATGAATGTATTTATATTTATGTAATTGTGCACCCCAGGCATTTAAATAGAGTCTGGTTTGATGTGTTCTGATATTGTTTCTAAGGTACCTTTCCTAGTCGTTTTCTAAAGTTCTACCAAGTATTCCCTGAGAGCTTCTCCCTGCTATTGGTAGGCTTTCCCAACCAGGAATGTTTCAGAGCTGTCCTCGTGCAATTTTTAGTTTGTATACCTTTTAACTGCTGCTCCAGTCAGTCCGTAGACTCTCCTTCAATTTAATTGATTCTTGAAAGAGGAAGGAATGAGTAAAAATCTGTTTTCACTGGTTTAGTTTGTGCTGATAAGCAAATTAAATCATTTGCTGTCCTGAGAAGAAATAGATAGGAAGTAGATTGAGTATTCTTCATCCTTCATGACCACAAAAATCCTAAATATGCTTCCAGCTGTGAAGAAAAATCACTGTTTGAAAGTACTAACCTAGCTCTTGTCTACCTTTTACCTCCCACCTTCTGCCAAAGACTTCCTGAGGCTGATCAAGGTGTGCTAAGTGCCCACTGGGCAAACCCTCATCTTTGCATGGCAGAGCAGGCATTGCCTCTGAGCCAGAGACCTGGAAAAAACTGCCTCGTGTTCCTGGGAACTGCAGTCAAGGAGCCTTCCAAAACGACAAAAAAGCACTTTTTGGCAGTTGATGTTGTTTGAAAGTTAAGTACAGCATCAAAGGGGGAGGTTGGGCAGTGAGGGCAGGATTATGGACAATTATATTGTTCCAGGGAGATCTGGGGATTGATGCTTGGTTTTGATTAAATCTGCTCACTGTTCAAGGGAAATTAAGTTCTACTTGCCCAAATTATTTATGGTGAGGACCACGTGCCTTGCATCATGTACTCTCTCTGGCCATTGAGTGATAAATCCATGTGATGGAGTTCTCTAAAATGCATGGG
Organism: Grantiella picta; assembly: GCA_013397955.1. NCBI lineage: Eukaryota > Metazoa > Chordata > Aves > Passeriformes > Meliphagidae > Grantiella > Grantiella picta. Next base: position 879,138 of record VZRM01004180.1, read on the forward strand.
AGTTGCAGTAGGGAGTGAAAAAAGGCAAGAGAGGGAATAGGGAAGAAAGTCAGACTTGCCAAGATGTTTTATGTTTGAATTCTCTGCAAAAACAAGCTGAGGAGCATCCCATGCAGCACAAATCAAAGAGCAGTTTTGCAGATATCTGTATGGTTCTGTAGCACCTTTCTGGTCTGGTGTTTGGGGTTTGCAGGTCTCTTCACCTCAGCTGCTCTTCTCTAATTACTGATGGAGACTGTGGGGAAAAACCTCTGAATTTCAGCTGCAGAGCTGGTCTCTTTCAGAGAAGCTAAGCCCCACTTCATAGTAAATCTGGGGGTTTTTTTTGTTTGGTTTTAAAGAGATGGGAGGGAAATCGTGGTGTAACTTTCCCTTAGTAAAGGGAACAATTTTTGGTCCTATTTTCCCTGCAAAAGTTGGTAGGAAATTGAGTTCAGAGTAGTGAGGACACAGTTCAGGTGTTGTGAACCCTAATGTACCTGATTTACTGAAGGGGAATAATAAAGCAGAATAGCCTCAACTGCTGGAATGGTTTCGCTCTGTTGAATTGCATCAGTTTTAGACAAGTAGATTTGATCTGTGACATGTGAGAGGGGATGTTGTAAATAGCACAGCCCCCTCTTCATCCTGCCTTTCCCTCTAAGCCTTTCCAGCTTAGAATTCAACACAAGCTTCTTTCTCAGCAGTAAGAAGGAGTTTTGATAATCCTGAAATATCTAGACATCTGAACTCCAGCTCCAAGCTACCCAAGCCTGAGGTGCAGCTTTTTGGATTTTCCATTATCTACATCTTACATGATCTATGCAGTTCATGTAGCAGTTTGTTCACAACTAAAATTTTAAGTTGTAGAAAGGTACCAGAGAATTTGCAGTGGTTCTATGAGGGATAGGAGAACTAGTTCAGGCAAAATAAGATTCAATTCAAGTGTGGGTAGGTTTATGGGATTGTAGGGTTTTAGTTTTATTCTCACACTCCTCTGTAATTCCTAATTTTGGACAGAACAGATGGGCTGAAATTCTCTCTCTTCCCTTGTTTCCCTTCTGGGAGAAAACACGTTTGCAGGGACAGATTCACTGGTATAATTGAAGTAGAGAACAGGTCTGCTGCATTTCTGACCAACTGAAATCCAGAATAAAACCAGAAAATGAGGTTTATATGATGTTTTAGCCGAAGGGAAAAAAAAAAAAAAAACCAAACCAAAAACAACATATCCCTTTAAAGAAAAATAGCCAAGATAGGTATAAAGATCAAGTCACTAAGCAAAAGGGAATTAGACAGTTGTGTCAAATAATGCAGGATTAAACAAAGAGGAGTTCTCCTTAGGAATCCTGTGCTGGTGATGTGCCTGTATCCCCAGGTCAGATGAAAATGGTGTGGGTCCTGCAGAGCTTCTGCACCTCCCCAGAGGGTCAAACTCAGGTTTAGGTGAGCCCAGGAACTCCTGCAGCCAGGGACAGATGGACATTCCTGTCCAAGTGAAGGAGTGACTGGACGGTGCATGCTCCTCTCTGGTTAAAAATGGAACCAAGCAAAAGCAGTTCATCCATCCACAGAGTCCTGGCAGATCTGCAGAGCTGATGTGCCAGAAGTGGCTAAAGAAGTTGGGGTGTAACACAATGAGGGCTGCAGGTGCTCATCAGCCCTGCTGGGGACATTCGGCCCCACTGAATGGCTTGGCCACACTGCCAGCCATAACAATTGGGATTAATTTGGGGCTGGTGACAGCAAACACTCTCAACATAAACATATTTTTAGCACAGCCACCCACTTTCTGTGAGAATCCCCTTGGTCACAACAGACTCAGGCAAAAGTAAAAGCATCTAGCTTTAATAATGTTCTTCTGCTAACACTTGGGAGTGAGATCCTTTGGAGGATTCTAAACAAACCAAGCTGGGCTCAGGAACTTTCTCCTGAGCACAATATGGTTGGAGACTGAGAAAGGACTTAAATAAAGTGTCAGACAAGTGGCCATTGCCCCTGTTTGTGCCTGCTGGTTCCAGCTGGCCCTGCAGGCAGCAGGCTGGCTTCATGGACCCTTGCCTGAACCAGAACAATACATGTGTCCTTGCTCATTGCATGGCACACCATGCACTCCAAGGCTGAAAGGCAAACTTCTTCCAACTACAGGATTTAAATTCTGGTAAATGTCCATATATGGCAGAGAAGGGAATAATTATTATATAGCAGCCCTACTAGGTAAGAAATTATTTCATAATCCCTTTAATGTCTGTGCTTACACGCTAGCCAGCTGGCTTGGTTACTGCAGAGAAGAGAGGCTACTCTATTCCTTTAACAACTTGTTTTCAATCAAGCAAGCTAGATTTTTGCAAGATCAATATGAGATGAACAGAAAATATTTGATTACCTCAGGAGCTGTCAGTGTCTGACTTTTTTCTAAGCTGACATAAATAACATCTGGGGCGGCAAATGTACATACTTCTGCTTTCTATTTCTGAACATTATTCATGGACTGAAACTTAGCTTGAAATTGAAACAATAAGAGTTAGAATTCTGGAAAAGCACCATTTCAATTTGCAGCAGAGAAACAACTGAAGCTGCCAGCTGGAATGAAGATTCTCAGCACACAGAAGGCAGAGAGCATGTGTAGCATGATGCAAAGTACAGTGCAACTTGCTTGTAAATCACACTGCCTTTTAAAATTCCAGTCTTTCTCTCTGGCAGAGTAGAATGCTGCTGAAGTATTGCCCCGTGCCTGAAATTATAGCACCTAGAAAATATTGCTGTTTGCTCGTGCTGGGAGAAAGGTGAACCAGCCTTAGGAGAAACTACGCTGCATACCTGGGGTGCATGCTGCAGTCTCTTTTGCACCTTGTTTGTGCCCCATCTAGGTGAGGATCTGCAAATTTCCACGTGGTTTAAATATCAGATGTGATTGCTGGATCTGAAATGGCTTTAGGAAAGGTTGCTGTCTTCACTCCTGCTGCGCAGGTGGTTGTACTGCTGCTTGGTAAGTCCTCGGAGCAGGAACACCAAGGATGCAATCCTACAATTTCTATTCTGTGCTCTGAAAGTGCCTTTAAAATGCAGCAGTGTTTCCTGCACAGCAATTGTCCCCAGCAACCTCTTGAGATCTGAGCTATTAACTACCAGTGAATGAGTACATGTGCTGTGGCCTTTAACCTCATCTTTGGGTTATCATTTCTGATGTTTCTTTCAATAACTTTGCCAGTTTCCTTTTTTTTTTTTTTTTTTTAGCTGCTACTGATTTTTTTTTTTTCATAGCTATGTCTCACACTTTCGGGCTGTATCCCCAGGATAGAAATTCTTACCTTTTCTTTCATATCTCATGTGCAATTTGTTGGCTCTGACAATTCCTTTCATTCTGAAAAATATTGCTTTGGAGAAATCAGTTTTAAAACCCAGCAGCAACTCAAGACTATTTTTGTCTGTAGCCATTCCAAAGAAGTACCAGTTGCCAGCTTGTCTCAAACGCCACAACAGCAATCAGCACCTCCAGGTAATGGCTCCTGACACACTTTTCCTACAAAACATTGCTGAAAACTCATGATGTGGCTCTTCTTTTCAGGCAAACAAAGCAAAACGCTGGGGGAGAGAAAAGATGAAAGCGTTGACTTGCTCCCCCTTGGAATAAGGGCTGTGCAAAGGGATGAGGAAATGTCAGCATGGGGTCCTGGAGTCGCTGGGGACGAGCACAGGGACACTGCTGTCGTGTCTCTCCAAAGGAGCTGTCACCTTGAGTTAGGATGCTGTGCCATGGCAGACTGCCACCCACCTTGGGTGTGCTGTGAAGGGAGCAGGCTGGAAGTGGTGCAACTTCCCAGGCACACCAGCTTGGATAATGTCAAGGAGGGGGAAAAAAAGAGAAAGGATTTTGCTTGTCAATGTGAAGAGGAAAAATAAAATATTTACTAAACCTTTCCCATCTGCTGTGCCAATAAATTTAAAACTGACCCAGTGGTTTTTAACCACTTTTTTTTGACCCCAGGCTTTTGAGGGAGGGGTTTAAGAAGTCTTTTGAAACTCAGCTTGTGCAGATGGGGAGGTAGGGATGCTGTCAACTTCTGTCCCTGCCAGAAGGCATCTGAGGGACAGGGAGCACAGGCAGCCATGCCTGCAGTGATCTGGGGAGGATTGTCATTGCTGACCCTGCCTGGGGTGGAGAACAGCTTCCCTCCACGCTGGGGTGCTGTGGGTGCTTCCTCTTTGTGTTCATGGGACAAAGGTTTGGCCCCAAGAGTCTCAGAGCTTGAGGCTGAAGGTATTTCACCTGTGAACAGCAACGCTTGGCACCAGGAGCTCCTTCAGCTTCGTTTTTCATCTGTTGTTCCAGAGAAAATTTGTAACCAAATAAAAGCCACGATTCAAACCTTGTGGTGCTGATGTCATATTCGATCTGATGGCAGGTCAGGGACACTCAGAGGTGGCAGCAAGTGACCCCAGACTGTTGCCTGCTTGGACTGCAAGGCTATAAAAGCCCAGGATATTCTTTGCTCAGGGTCCCTCCTTGGAGACACCAGCCTGAGCTGCTATTTTCTTATTTAGTTATTGCTCCAAGATTGAATTATTTTAATGATCAGGATATTGGAGACTCTGCTGTGGGAAGCCTGGGGTGCAGCAGGTGGGGAAACAGCTGCTCTGGCTGTGTGTAGTGTGGGGTGCAGCTGTGGAGGGGCTGGGGTGGAGTGGGACTCCCTAAACTCAGGCTTCATCTTCTTTCATGATCTTCAAGTGAACTTGTAATTCAGAGTTTTTCTATGTAAAAAACTTTCCTAAGAGATTAGGAAAACCAGGTTTCCACAGGAACATCCACCAGAAAACCTCTCTAGCCACTGAAATAAGCTTTTAGAGAAAACAGAACTTATTCAGGAGCTCGCTTGGTAACAACAGATCAAACTAATAATGTTCATTATGTCCCAGCCCTGCAAGCAATTTTGCAAAGGCAAACCAATGCTTTCCTTGTGTTTGGCCAAATCTCAGGCTCTAGCACAACATAAAATTCAGCTGCTAAAGAACTGTTCCTGGATTTAGCACTGAAGGAAGAGCAACACCTTTTCAGTGTAGTTTGGATCTCTTTTCGGGCACTCTGCTATACACAGGATGGAAAAGTCTGCCTCTGAGGTGTCAGCATTTGCTTTATATGGGAGATATGAAATTAGTTTACCTTTTCTTTCCTAGATTCTATATATTTTGGTGGGGTTGGTGTTTATTTTTTTGTTTGTTTTTTTGGTTGGTTGTTTTTTTTGTTTTTTTCTTTTCGGGGGGTCTTTTTGTTGTTTTGTTTTTGTTTTGTTTGTGTGGTTTTTGTTTGTTTTTTGGTGTTACTTTTTTGTTTGTTTTGCTGTAACCTGATCCTCCCCCTGAGAATCTGAAATCCAGATGAACGTGCAGTTTGTTACTGTTATTTAAAACCCAATCACTCTATTTTTCTATCTAATACTAGTGTTCAGGTATCAGACATCTCTGGATGCTTAAAATTGAGTATAGCTCGTAAGTCTTAGGGAATGGGTGGGAAATACCATATGCAGCAAGAATGGGATTTGTCATATCTGTTTACATAGAAATATATTGGGGCAAATCATGGCAAGTGATGAGTTTAAATCTCCTTTCTCCCTCATGATTTAATAATTAGTTAATTTTCTTTGATTCTCTCTCTTTCTTTTCCATGTTAAAGAACCAACCATGCTCTGTTCAAATCTCTACCAAGCCAAGCAAAGTCCTTCTTCTTATCCTTCTTTGATTCTATAATGCTTCAACAGGACCAGTGGAAAATCCTTTGTTCTACCCTTGCCTCCTGACATCTTAGAAATAGGATTCATCTCTGAATGTTTATTCTCCTCTATTCTCCATTTTAACAGTGTAAATATTTGACTTTGCAGTGGTGAAGTTAATATAAACTTCCCAGTAAAAACCTGTCTTAATTAAAACCACCCAAATACCTGTCAGTTTTGTGTGTGCAAGAGGATGGGTCAGAATTAACTGCCTTACAAATGATGCTGCACATGCTTCAAGGGCTTTTTATTCCTTATGGCAGAATGCCTTTCAAAGGTGAATTTTGCAGCAGGTATTTATGTGAAATCAGGTAACAGGAAAGAAAGTTTATATTCCTCTAAGTACTGGAAGTTAGGTCTTATCCTAAAACTTCTTTAAATGTGCTTTCTAAGAATATGGTGTCACATGTGGGGTAAGATACACCAGTGCAAGTATGTTGTAAATACAGCTGAATTTTAAATATTCCCCTGTTTTCTTGCCTACAATCATCTCAAAGCACACAAAACCTTCTAGAGGTCAATCTGAATGAAACTGGGATACAATCAATTAGCTTCTTCATTTGCAGTAGTAATTGCTTAAAGATGTGAAAGAAGAGATCATCTTCAATACTTGCCAGAAGTGGAAAATAAATGCAGAGAAAAGTACATTGATTACTCTGATCATTAACAGTTGTGTTTGACATTATGGCTATATTTAACAATTGTCTAAGACTTTTTTTTTCCACTTAAAGACTTTGTAGGATAATTTGCTGAGGGGTTGAAGGTTCCACCCCAGGATGAGGCATTCATGGGTTGTGAGATGTGGGTAAACAGAGCTGGACTGCAAAGAGCAGCACTGGAGGTTTTGTACAATGCAATGCCAGGTGCAGCTTGATTTCATAAAACAATAACCCCTGGCTGATGGAGTGTAATATGGCACGTCTTCAAGAATAAATGAGACAAAATATTCCAATTACAGACTAATCTTACTTCTTTCTATCCTGAGCCAAGTGTTTGCCTAAATTGTTCAGCAACAAATTACCCCAGGAGCAGAGAACTACCACGGAGGATAACAAAGTGGCGTCTGCTCAGGGAGATTAACTGTTGATCGCATTCTCATATTAAGAGTTCTTGAAGGGAAAAAAGCAAACTAATTCACAGCAGATGAGGCACTGATGTCTTGTTCTTTGTCTTCAGAGGAGCCTTCTGTGCTGTGTTCACCAGGATTTTTTTGGGAGCTGCTTTTTGAGGATTTGTGTGTGCCTTCTGCACAACACATGCTGCAATAAAAAAATAATAATCAAACTTGCAGGAACAGTTTTATGGAGGCTGGGAGAATTTTAGAAGTGTTGAGTTGTGACAATTGATGCCTGTATTCAGCACCTCCGAGAGATTTAATTAATGATCTGTCATTAACTCTTTCATGTCGT
>VZRM01004180.1:886306-921348 GCA_013397955.1 Grantiella picta
TTTTTTTTGATTGTGTTAAGACTGGGGCTGACTTTGCCCTGCATACTGCAGAGGGGAATTTTTAAAGAGGCCGAATTGAGATGCAGAGAGACAAGCAATGGAGGTATTAGCTTCAGCCATACTGTGAGTTTACATCTATTATTGTGCTGAAGAAGTTTCAGGGAATTATACCAATGTAGGTGCTTCAGTTAGGTTTGCTCCTTTTTCCTTTGAACTTTCCCCATCCCCAGTAAATGTGTTTATGTATCTGCTCTAATGAGAGTCTCTGTGTGCTCTTCAGTCAGGGCTGGGGGTTCTTTGCACTCATCCCTGGGGCTTGGATGGATATGGAATTCCTCCTTTGCTTCCAGCTGAATGTTGTTGATCCACACAGACCCGTGACAGAGTTTGAAGTGTTTCACAGTCGAGTACAAGTTACTGCAAGGATTAATTAGTTTATAAATATTTTCTACAACTTAACAAAATGTATCATTACTGTCTAGGAAAGAGCCACTTGACATGATATTTTCGGCTGTGAAGATCAGCTGCAATTTTAAATGTGTGAAACCACTCCACTGGAATATCTCTATGCAGATGGGAGACCGAGCTCAGCCAGATTTTTCAGTGAGTGGCTAATGGTCATTGTTTTGAGAATTTCAGGGTTTAACCTAGCATGGTTTCTCAGTGTAACACTTCACCTGTGTCTCCTTTATTATTAAACACCCAGATTTAGGTTAACTGAGCTGCTTTGCAAGCACAGCTTGTTAAAGGCAGTTCCTGACATTGGCTCTTTTCTTGCTCTTTAGAAAATACTCTCTTGAGAAGACCAAGGAGGATTTAAAACTAAACCCAGCAACCTAACGTGGTCCTGGGTTGTTCCTGGAGCAACCCAGTGCTGACTCCTGATGAATCTCTGTCTGCTTGCCCCTAAGTTTAAAATCACAGGTTTTGTTGAATTTGTTTCAAGTTGAACTTAGCAGCATCCTCTAAATCCCTTTTGTTAACCATTGCTGCCACAGCAACATTACAGAATCCTGGAAAACACTTGAAAAAAGTGATTTTCAGAATATTAAAAGAAGCTCAGAGTGAAGGGGCTTTGATGAAATGTGGCAGATAAAAAATGTGAATGCAAGAAGCAGGATGGTTTAATGAGGGAGCTCTGTTTGCTTTAGAGGGTGGGATGATTGGGTTGCAGCTCTTTAGGTTATGGGTATCTCTGGTAGGCAGAGATAGGAGAGCACAGGTGAGATGCAAAGGCAGACGTGCTGATGAAAATCAAACTTTTGGAGAAGCACTTGATCAAGTGCTGGGCTCAGTAACTGCCTTCAGCTGCAAATCCTGATGAAGAAGACTTGATTCCTCCCAATCAGTGACCCAAGGAGGGATTTTGCTGCTCCTTTCCCCCTGCCCTGTGTAGCTGAGTGTGCTCATGGTGGCTCCAGGCAAGGTGTGCTCTGGTGCATTTAACACCCGCTGTACCTGTGCAGATTGCCTGCAATGCTGTCAACTACATTATGAAGGTGTTGGCCAATGGTTTGGGTTCTCAGAATGCCTGTCTATCCTTGAGACCTCTGCAGTCAGCCAACTGCTGCAGGCTTGGCCAGCCACGCTGCCTGGCAAATCCAAAGGCAGTCTCGTTATAGATAATTTGATTTAAATACCTGCTCAGGAAAGCAGGTGACTGTTCATTTAGCTAGTGAGATATTAAGGCTAATATTTCAACAAGTTTGGAATCATGGCATGGTATTTTCTTTTTTTCTGGGGTAATTTAATGTAAAATTAAGCATTTTGTCAGGTTAGTTGTTGCAAAACTCCACGTGCTTACTTTGCAAACTGTTCCAATCATCCACATTCCTGTGAGTGTATAACTACGTTAACATTGTCTAAAAGGCTTCTACTTGATTTCTCCTTTCATTTAATTAAAATACTTAGGAAAAAAAAAAACCAAAAAACCCCAAAACCCACCTATACATTTTTTTCCATGCTTCCTGACAGGAAGTTGTTTCAAATTTGAGCCTTTGCACAACCTGCCATAGTTCAGGTGCTCCTCTGCAGAGCTCCTCTAGTTGGTAGTTCTTACTGGGAAGGTGTTGTTATGATGGCTCTAATTTCTATGCGGTAAAAATTTAGCATGGAGCTTCCAGTCTTTCACCAAGTGCCAGAACTGGCAAAGCCAGGCCCTATATCTGAGAGATTGCCCTGGCCAGAGCTAGAAATATTCTGTGGTGCTTCTCTTTGTTTTCTCATGTCAAGGCTTCAAAACCCTGTCCTGCAGCCTCCTCTAATTCCATAGGAAAATGGGACAGAACATGTGTGCAATTCATTACGTTTGTACCTTACTGCAATGCACAGATTTTATGTGTCATGTGGTTTTGTTTTGTGTTTTTAGGGCATTTATTTCTTCAGTCATCAAGTTCTACTAATGCAACACAGGTATGTTGGATTACATGATGTGTGGTCCTAAAATTCCTATCAGGGGCCTTAAAAATGCATTACTTGTATATTCACAGCAAAGGAGAAGCCTTTCTGCTAATGCCCCGAAATGTGTGCCAGGTCTTCAGGGCTTGCTACATAATGTGGCCCTGAGAAGAAATGCTCTACTTTCAAAGCTGAAGAAGTTAAGGCAATGAATTATAGAATTAGATGGTGAGGAAATAATGAAGGAGATGTGAGAACTAATTGCTGGGGGAGATGTGGCAGAAATATTTCTAAACTTGTACACTAGGGCAGAAGGAGTGGTACCAAACTAATCTGCACATGCACTTTAGGGGTATTAACTATCTTCTTGCCTTATGTAACACATCTAAATAATTAAAATGGGCTCTTTATGTAACTAGAAGAACATATTGCTTGCAGAAAAGTGTAAGGGGTAGGGAAAGGAGTTGGTAAAAAGATTTCCTGCCCCTTTAGCTGTAGAAATGATGGCCCAAGTACTGTTTCAACATAGCTGTTTGGGCTAAATTTGAGTGAGATGTGTATTGGAAAAGTCCTAATGATATTCATGAGAGTTCCTTTGCTTCTTCCAAGCTTAACTGGGGCTATGGCCATTATTAGTTTTGAAGAAAACTGTCCTCAGTATGTTGGATTCACTGCACCCCCCCATGCATAGCAGATATTCTCCTTTCAGAGGCAGAAACCAGATCTTTGTTCAGGTTCCTTCAAACATTTTTTTAAATCAGATCTTTGTTCACATTTTTGGAATGCTTAATAATCTTTCTTATCTTTTGCAATGAGTTTGGGGGAGGTTAGCAATCAGTTCTGGACAGGTTACACCTGAGAAGGAGGGAGGTGGAGCCAGGGCAGCAAATTGGCTTAGCTGGGATGCAGGTGAGGGCAATTACACCTTGGGGTAATTAAAAGCAGCTGGGAAGTTCCCAGGCTTCAGTTCTCTGTGGGCTGCTGAGGAGAAGACATCCATGGTAGGTTTTCTTGGGCTTTTTTTTACCTTTTGTTTCATGTTTGTGTAGTTTTGATGTCTCTGTGTTGTGGTTTTTGTGTTGGAAATCATCAGGAGCTATTAAGTTTCTTTTTTTTAATTATATCCTGGTTTTCTGTGTTAAAATGAACAGTTGAAAGTAGCAAACTTATTTGTACCTGCAGGAGCCAAGCAGAGGCACTGCAGAGATCCTGCTCTTCAGGGCTAACGTCACTGTGGGAAGAGAATGTGACTTGTTATTATTTGCTGCAACTAAGAACAATTTGGATAACTAATCAAAAGCACTTTTTTGTTGGTTTTTTCCCCCCTGCATCTTAATTTTGGGTTTTGAAATTCCTCATTAGTAACATTAGAAGCAGCATGATGTTCTTATTGCATTAGCCAACAGCAGATGCCCTCTTCTATTTGCAGCTGTACAATGTGGTGTTTCAAAGTGCTTTTCTCCCTTCTGTGACAAGCCTTAACTTTATTTGCACCTAGTGAACATTTATTTTTGTCCTCTTAGAGATAAAGAATTTCCATGCAAGGTTTTTGAGTTGTCCTGAAACAATATTTGTCTTGATAATTGGATGCATTTATCCAGTCTTGTGGATGTTTTTCTTCTTTAAAAATGGGTTGCTGTTGTTGCTCTGCAGTGAGGTCTGTCCCTCAAAGCCTTTTACTGAACCCAGCTTCCTAATCTAAAATATGTTACAACTTTGCCACATAAGCTGTGTGGAAGGAAAACTGCAATATTATTATTCCATTTCCTCTGTTGAATCCTTACCTAAATGGGGTGAGTGCTGGGGGTTATTTGCTCCTTTTTTAAAGCTATTCCAACACCTGCTATTTACTTAGGAAGCCTCGAGGAGTCGTGTGGCTCTCAAATTGCTGCTGTTCCCCAAACCTCTTTGTGCTGCTCTTGGGCTGAGCGTGATGGAGTGCTTTGCATGCCTGGGAAGCTCCATTTCTCTCTGGGTGGAATCACATGCTGACACCTCTCAGGGTGTCATATGCCCAAACACCTGAGCCAGGCTTTAATGCCTCCCAGCTATGTGGCAGGCCTGGAAGAAACTCTCTCAAACTTTCTGTCCTGTCACTTTACTATTTTTGGGAGCTGTCTTAGCAGCAAGCAGAGAGGGACAGACTCTAGGAGTAGAGGCTCTTATGTATTCCTTTTGAGTAATAAATAAATAATGCATTCTAGGCTGTGTTACCAGCAGATGTTCGTTGTTCCAACTTCATGGTTCTAGAGATAGTTAGTGGTGAGTTCAAAAGTAGTTTTATGGTATTTGTGGGGAAAAACAACAACAAAAAAAACACTTAAAACACTTGGAAGGCAACTTCAAATAGTTGCTTTTTTCATGTTAGGAAGAGCAAGGAGAAAGGGGAGTTAAAACTCTGAAATCATCGAGTGACTTTCATATAATGAGTAGACTTCATCCTCTATGGCCTCTCTAGAAGATGAATTTTAGTCATTAATAAGCAGGATCTCTCTCTATTATGGCATGCATTAATTTCTTTAGTTCCTCTTGGTGAGCTGAAGATTGTTGTTGCCCTTTTTCAGGTTCAGTATCCTCTGTCTGACTGCAACAGTGCAATTTGTATTTCCCACTTATAAAGGAAGAAAGGCACAGATGGATAGGATGACCAGGATCAGAGTGCTTTGGGAAGGTGTTCTATTAACTGGAAAGAGATGCAGGTGTGCTCTGAATCAAACTTTTCTCTGGCAGGGAGTGAACTGGATTGCAGTGGTTTGGTAGAGGACAGTATTTAGCTTTTTATTGTGGAATAATATTACAGGCCAAGGGTGGGACCAGGACCCTTTGGCGCAGGGTTTGTGCACAGACTAAGTGGTTACTGTGACCCTGAACGTCTTCCACCCTAATTAAAGTCTATCTGATAATTTGAAGTGTGGTGGACATATTAAAAAAAAAAATCCTGGATATTTTTTGATCATTTAATGCTGATTGTAATTTAATTTTCTTTTCACTGGCTTTGAAAGAAAGAAAACAATGGTTTTGGTTATCTGAATTCTAAAGGGGTTTACCTCCAAGTGCTCTTAATTCCAATAGATTTATTTTCTAGGGGTGGGAAATAATGGCCGGCTGGATGTGCATCTCTGTATTTGCACAAAATCTTCCAGGGTTATTACTGAGCACTCTCTAAGCAGATATTGGCCACTAGTTTATGTATAAAATAAAGGGATAACAAATACTTAAAGGCATTCTGATACACCCTTCTCTCTGCCACACCAGAGAGCGATCATTGCAAATGGGATTACACAGCAATAGAACAAATGTCATTTGCTTTCTGTCCTCCAGCTGTAATCAAATAGGAGCAAAGCAGGAAAAACATTCTCTTGTGCATATGGTTTTCTACTCTGTTTTCTTTTTCTGTGATTGCTGTTTCATTTTTAGTTTTTTTTTTCTGAAACAAAGGATGACAAATACGTTTGCTTTCTTGAAATGATGTTTCGAATGACGGAATTCTGCATTCTCTTAATGTCAGTGTTTCCTGTAGTTCTGCATTAAGGAAGTAAACTTAGATCTATCAGAGAACTCACGTTTTGGCAGCATTTAAACTTCTCCATGCACTTGACAGGGAAACACTTGTTGTGATATCTGAGGGAAGTATTAAAATAGATATCAGTGACCAACTTACTGTTAAGTCTTGCACTCTCTTCAGCAGCCTGCTGCACTTTGTCCGTTGTGTTAATTCAGTTTAGATGCATTGGTTTGGGACAAAATTCTGTTTGGATGCATTGGAAAGCCACAAAATAATGTTGGGTTGGTTTGGGATTTATTTTCCTTTTATTCAGGTTTTTTTTTTTTTTGTCATATTTGCTAGCTTCCCTAAGTAGCTATCTTGTTTGGGGAAGGCTTCCCAGGCCATGTTCTATTTCTCTTCTTTCATAAGTGAAGAAGATGGTGAGAATTGAATACCTGCTCCCTTCCAGTGCTTCTGCTTTCTCAGTTTTTGTGCCAAAGCATGAAAATTCCTGTGACAATGTTACTATTTTGCTAATGGTTCATGCCCTGGTGGATACCCTCCATTGCCCTAAAATATGCAATCATTTAATTGCCATTGCAATCCTATTATATTGCCATTATGGAACGTCTGGTGGGGAAAGCTATGAACATGTTATTAGTGCTGAAAGGGACAATTTACTGAATCTCGCTAAATGCCATCACTTCTCAAAAAATGAAACAAAATTACTTTATTATGCATGTCTTACTTTAATATTCTGCTCAGATAATGATTGGAAACCATTGATCTTTTTCGGAGTGGAGATTTTTTGGTACAATTTTTAGTTTGTTGCAACTGTAGGAATGCTGAAACTTCTTGACTAGGCTTCTTCCTGCATCCGTCTTTATATTATTAAAACAAAAGCCCAAAAAGGCATCTCTTGTTGAACTGGAGTTGTGAGTGCAGATTTTGAAGCCTTTTGCATTTAGTGACTGAAGTAACATTGCTATTGATAAGTTTCATACAAGTGAATCAGATCTCTTCTTCCTCTTGGTCCTCTCTATCCATTTTGGCTCCTCTTTCCTTGCCTTTCTTAGCTGTTTTGTAAACTCTTTAAGCACAGGATGTGTCTTAATGAGCCTTTGAAGTAACGTTATGCTGTGCTCTGTACAACCTCACTGGAGGTCTCCAATTAGAGCCAAAGTACAGATAATTATCTCCCCATGTGTGACTTGTGCTGGAGGAGGGTTGGTTGCATTTGAAGCACGTGTGACTTGTCAGTGTGGGAGCTTAAAATTCCAGGCTGTCCCAGAGCTGGGTCGGTGGATTGGAGAATCTGAGTTTCTTACTGATCTTAGAAACTGCATTTCTTTCGGTGGATGGCAAGTGAGGCTGAGTGAATCATTCCCTCGTCTTGGAAATTACCATTCAAAGAGCTATGGGAAATCCAAGGAAAATGGCGTTGTGGAACAATATGGAGACCAACAGGGACTTCTCCAATGTCCAATAAATTCTCCAATAAATTCTGGAGGAAAAGCTATTCTAAGCAGAAGGAAAGAAAGTCTCATAGAAGTCCTTTAATATCTTTATAGTTTGATGTCTTTGTAAATGCACATAAAACAATCTGAAGAGTATTGCATGCAAATTGTGATTAATAATTTGAGCTTGGGGGGCATTAAAAACCTTAAGGTATGATAAATGCAAAATGTGTCAGGATTAAGAATGCAGATATATGCTTACATTACAAGTGTGTCACCATGCAAAGCAAGATAGTGTGTTGTGACTTTCTCTTTTTAATTCATGAGATGTGTTTAGCTATTCCATATGGATTCCACAAATATCTTTTTTTTTCACTTTTTTTTAATCCTAGATTTCTTCCTGGTAATTTTGAATTTGTAGTTCTGGGCTAGCTGGTACAACACAAATAGAATTATTACTATACAACTTAGTTTGGAAAAAGGTTTTTGAAAAGCAGTTTTGAATTGGCTTGTGGCAATTCTCTTGTACATAAACTCATTTTAACTGCATAAAACCTACTATATTGCATCTAGAAACCGCAGTGAATGTGCATTTAGATGTTATGAATAACTGCAGTTAAGCAGAAATGAAACTGAAATAAATCTGAATTTTATTTGCACTTTCCCTTCATTTTAATGCCACTCAAGCTGCTGCTACCTTTTATTCTCAGAGTAACATAGCTGTTAAGGATAAAGAGTGTGTGTGTGTTTATCTGTGAAATGCTCGAGCACTGTTGGCCTACATGTAACATGGTTTATAGCCACAGAGGCTTTGCAATGAAATTTTGACTGCTGGACATTATTTTAAAGCTGTTTGCTCCTGTCATGGAAATGCATTACCCAACTAACACAAGGTATGGCCGAGAAAAAGGAATAACCACTTCAGAATTTGTGGTTTCTGTGGGTGATGAGCAATGCCTGAGCCTTGGCAATTGAGGTAATGTCGGAAGGTGTCGGGGATGTGTGGAGGGTTTGTTCCTGCAGATGTGGGTTGGTTTGTGGCATTGCCTTTCTGCTGGTAGGAATATGAGGCAGACACAGTTAAAAGGGGTAAAAGGGTACTTCCCTCAGTATTTTAATAGCATCTTAGGTGCACAGCTCTTCAAAAGTGGAACGCAACGAGATGCACACACCATATAACGAGGATGCAATTTTATGGATCTTGCAAATTAGCATATCTACTTAAAATTTCCCAATAAGAAACTTAATAAATGAAGTAAATGTTTCTCTATTTTAATTGCTTCCTCTTAGATGAGACTACAGCTTAGCTTATAAAATATGTTCTAGAGAAAAGGCTTCAACCTTAGTTTTGTGATAGTATAAAGATCTTTGGCTTCTTCCTGCAAATGTTTGGTCCTTTTACTTTGCAGGACTCAAACTAAGCTAAATATCTAACTATAAAAAATTACAAGCATGTGGGGCTAAGAGTACAAGGTTGTGCAAAGGGTACAAAAATAGGAAAGGAGTATAAAAATATATAAAAAGGCAGAAAATCATCAGGCATCCGTGGCATTGGGCTTGCAGCAGCCAGAGCTCTTGGCTTTGGGCTGTGGCAGTGTGAGCTCTCCCGGGAAACCATGGGGTGACCAGAATCCCTCTGCTCTGCAGCAACATCTGCCTTGGAGGACCCCAAGTAACTGGGAAAAATTCTCTAAAGCACTTGGATGGCTTGGTCAGCTTTGTGTCATTTGTGAGCATGACTCACCTGCTCAGGAACCGCGGTCCACACAAAGATAATGTGTTTTGTCTGCCAGCACAGCCAACTGCCTCTGAAAATCTTGCCATCAAAAATCCAGCCTGACGAAGGTTTGCCTGATTTATCAGGCTGTGATGGCTTTTATTGGCTTTCCTGCTGCTCTTTTTGCTGCCAACTCATCCAAATCTAAACTTTTGGACAATTTCTCTTCTGTCAACTCTCAACTTTTGTCACGCAAGCCACCCTGCTCAATTACTGTCATAGTGTAATTAAAATCCTAAAAAAAAGGTAATATGAGCCTGGGCATTGCCTGGTGGGCTTCTGCCAGCAACTAATGAACAAACCCTCTGTCCTGAACACATGGATGTGCTGGAAAAACAGCCTGAATTCTGCACACAAAACCCCTTAGCAAAGCCGTCATGGACTGGAGCAGTTGGACAGCCACGCTGCTCTTCCAGAGTGCAAACTGGAACACTTCCAGCTGAGGAAGTGGGACACAGCCTGGGCTGTCCCTGCTCTGGGCAGTGACAGTGCTGTCACTGTGCCTCTCATGCTGCTCTCTCATGGTGAGTCCCTTCCCACTCAGCACATTCTGTGAGTCTGTGATTATCAAGACTGTTTCTTTGACAGTATCCTCTCTTTTTTTCCATCTTCTAATGATTAAATCTGCACTAATAATGATTTTTTGATTAGTCTGTTAGTATTTCAATTACAGTCCTGGGAAGCCATAGACTGGACATATAAGTTGCATTTTCTTTTTGCCATAGCGAGGTTTTGAGCATGATTTCTTTGATCACTTTTGAGTTCACAATGGTACGAATAAGAAAAAGAAAAAAAAAGCATGGAGCAGTGTGCTGGCAGGGAGGCTGACCAGGCTTGGGAGTTATCCCACACTGCACTGCTGCTCTGCCTCTTCTTTTCTTAACTTTTAACTTGTTTTATCACACCCACCTCCCTCTTCCCTTCTTAAAGGAGTTCTCTCAAAGACTGAGAATTAGTATAGCCTGGAAATTTTTTAAATCGTGCCCTAATTAATGAATATAATGTAATGTGCACCTGTAGTGATAATACCTTTATTAGCATTGGAACTGTTAAACATCAAAGCATTGTATCAGGCAAAACCATCTATTTCTCATTTAATGGAGTCACAATTAAAGTGTATTTTCATTGGAATGAAATCACATCATAACTGGAGTTCTGCATGGTGAGCAGAAATCCTTCCATCCCAAACTGCAGATTAATAATAGGGTAAGATTTTATGTTCAGGGTGGCAACTGGAGTATTAGGTCGCAACACACGTTTAACATCACTGAACATTTTATGAATCCACTTGTCAGGTGTTAAAACAAGTGTCTTAAGAGGTAGATGCGTTAACATTATTTTTGCTTCATAAATAAGGGTGAAGTGGTGTTCTCACCTCAGCGTGAACAGTTTCACTAAAGAGAAAATGCTGCAGCTTTTGGAGCAATAATTCATTTCCTGTGTGGATAAACTGAGGCTGAAGGCAAAATAGTTTGTCTCTATCTAGAATTGTAAATACATTACCTTTCCCCTTTTAAAATTGAAATCCTTCTTATTAGTCCACAAGCAATGCTGAGGTTTCTTTCCCACAGCCTCTTTTGTTTCTTTTTCCAAATGCCTCTGCTGTTAATCCTATTGTGTAAAAACTTGTTAAAGGTGTCTGGTTTGTTTCTGATTCCTCATCTCTCTGAAGTGGGAAGTTTGTTCTGGCTGAAAAAAAACAACATGGAGATTTATTGTAGAAAGCCTGGATGTGTTTGCTTTGGCAAAATTCTCCATGATTTCATTGTTCTTTTTAAGAACCATGAAGAAAGCTGGTCATGTTCAATATTGCCTGCTCAGGCAGTGTCTTGTAGGCATGACAACAAGCATATGCTGCTGGGGAGGTGAATGCAACTGGGTTTGGAACTCATCCATCTCTTGAGACAGGGGTGGGAGGAGAGGGAAAGGTAACAAGAGATTTGTTATAAGACAAATATAAGATGAACATTCCTGTAAGAAAAACAGTAAAGAAATTCCCAATATGTGTAGGGTTTGATTTTCATATTCTCTGGATCATGTTCATATTTATCTTCCGTCAGGAAGGATGAAGGGGCCAATAATGGTGTTTTCCCACTCTTCAAACTTCTCTTCCTTTTTTCCTCCGTGGATTCTTAGATTTATTTTTATCTTGGAGAAGCTGCAGTTTACTGGTGCAGTAGGTTAGCTTTTATAGTTATAAAATTTAGGAGAGAGTGATATCCTTTCCATACAACTTCCAGAGTGCTTTCTAAAGCCTTTATTGCTGTAATCTTTCAGATTCAGTAAGAATCCTTGACCTTTGCTGGCTCCATTATTTTAGAGAAGTTGCATCACTTTGATTCCCCTGAACTACCACATCATAAGGGAAAATATCTTTCCTTATAGAAATGGCATAGCTACATCAAATAAACAAGTCTTCCACTCTTCAATAATCACATTAAATGCTGCAGGGAAGACAGAGATCTGCCTGAACTTAAGCAGAGAAGTAACTATTACTGCATTCCATACCAGGTAAAATTTGAATAGGCAGAGGATACCTAGAATAGAAATAGAGCATATTCCTAAAGCACAGTGGTTACCTTCACAAAAACTTCTCAGTCTATATTTTCAAAAAGAGAAAAAAGTGAAAATTTCTTTGAGAACACAAAAATAAAGCTGCCCTTATTCTTCAAACTTCGCAAGAGTATTTTCACTCTGTAATCTGGATTTAACAATCCAGGAGCTCAGTCTGGCTGCCAAAAGCAGCTGTTGCCACCTTTAAGGTGGTGATGTGGCTGTGGTTGAGAGGAGCTGCTGCTGGTCAGAGGTGATGACATTGTGTGTTCTCAGGTTTGTGCTGACACAATAAACAATGTCAGGAGTGCCCAAAGGACCACATTAATGAGTTTCATTTACAAATTTAATTAAGTAAGCATGTGCAGCATTTCTAGTTGTACTGCAAGTGTGAAGGCACATGGTCTCATAGGAATATAATTCTCTGAGGGGGAAAAAAATTCTAAAACACACATAAAAGGACACTACAAGTCTGATTAGCACACAAAACTCTCAGCAGTGGAGTTCCTTGAAGAAAAATGTTAGGATGAATATTTAGGGTTTACAGTTTTACACTGCTCAACAGCTCTGTGTTCATTAACTGGCACATCCCTTCTAATTTGTGATCTCATTTGTACTGTGTCAACAGCTTTTAGCAGTGCCTCTCCACATTCTGTTTGCTTTAAAACACAGTTTCTGTAATCAGAGAGAAAACTGGGAGCAAAATCAGCATTTCAAAACCTGTGGTTTCATACTCCTCATTCCTCTGCTACCTGGCTGAGGGTTGGCTGGTTCAGCTGTGAGCTGGGTGTGTAAGGCTTTGAACATCTGATACAGCTGATCAGCGTTTCCAGTGAATCACTGCAGGTTTTGGGACATGTAAAAGTGTTCCCAAATTGACCTTTTTTTCCTTTATGCTGCATTACCAAAGAAATCTCTTCTTTCCTGTGATGAAAACATGACTGTTGTGACTTGAACTAGAGGGACTCTGTCAGATTTGTGCCTGTCCCAAGGAACATGTCACCTGAAAGAAGAGACAGTGTGTTAGTGGATAATAGATTAAGGCGTTGCTGTTGTAAATGTGTGTGCCAGGTGGGATTTACAGGTGAGGCTGGTTTCCCCTGTTTAATTTAATTTGGATTTTTCTATTCATTATGTGTTTTGTAGTTTACTAGTTTCGTAATTTTTTTTTATCTACCTCAACACAAAAGAAGCCTACACATGACAGAATATTTTCTGTACAATTCAGCAGTTTTTCTCATTATGGTACAAAATATTTTTCCACTCACTACTATTTTTCTTTTTGCAGTAGGCTGCTATTTTAAAACATTTTAGAGCATTCCAAGATGCCTTGTAATTTTGCATGACCTAAATCATCCCAAGTCCACTCACAAGCCCCAGGCCAGCTAGAGGCATTGGCTTTGTCTCCTTCTTGTCCCAAACTCTGCCTCAGTTACATCAGAAGCTCAGCCCTGTGAAATCAGGACCTGCTGTTGTCCTGCTTCTCAACAAATTTGAAAAAGTATAATTTGCCTGCCTGAGGACTGCACTTTAAGGTTTGCTGTCATCTTATTAGTGCTTGTTCCTTCGCTGGGTTCATCTGTAACAAGTCAGAGTTCATTTATTATGGAAACTTACAGACACACAGAAGAAGAAATTGTGAAGATAATTTAATAGTTTCTATTCCTTACAAGAGGAATGTCTTTAAATTATAAAGTGTTTTAAAGAACTTTTGCTCTTAGCACTAATTTTCTTGAGCTCTCAGTCTCTTTGACAAGGCGAATAAGAAGCAGAGGTATCACCTGGAACAGGCAGGGAGGGGAGCCTTCCAAACCCATCTTCCTTTGGCTGATTGACGTTTGGTGAGTTTACTGAGTCAATCAACCAAGTTGCTTAAGTTGTGACCTGATTTGGTGCTATAGTAAATGAAGAGGAGCAATTTAGCCTGTTTCCCTCACGTGTTTAGTTTTTGTTGTTTTTTGTTTTGGTTTTTTTTTTAATGCACCCTCTAGAGATGCGTCCCTGTCATTTAGGCTGTGTGGGATCTTTCAGAATGCAAACAACAGGAAAAAGGAAAGGAAGGATAGAATAAAAAACATTTTGTTCCGTAGTTAGGTGAAGGATCAGATTGGCAAGTTTGAGACATTAGTAACCCTCAAAAGAGAGTTAAAATCAAGCAGGAGGGCCCGGAAGCAGCTGTGTCTGTAATGTAGCAGCAGCCCTGCATTTACTTGGTTAAATATTTTGGCTTTAGTCTTCATTTTAGCCAGCTCCTTATTCCTTCGTGCTGCGCTGTGAGCAGAGAGGGAAGGGAGGCTGGGAGCAGAGTGCATCTCTGCAGGCTGTTGCAGCTGCTGATGGAAAGCTTGTCCAGCTGTGGGCTGCAGGGGAAGCTGAGCTGTTCCCCCAGAGCACAGCCTCTGCTCCGTGGCGTTCCTCACCACAGTGCCCTATCGAAATTCGTGTGGGTGGTGTCAGTTTAATAGGCTCAGCACTTTCAGGGGACATTGACAGAAACTAAATTGGAAAAATGCAACAAATGTTAGGTTTTAGCAGAATATCGACTTAATACAGATTGAACAGGGAAGAAAAATATTGTGTGGTGTGCAAGTTGAGCTTCATATTGTCTCATTAAAGACTCTGCAATGGATAACACTGTCTGCCTGCTTTGCCCTCAGCTGTAGACCCAGCAGATCATTCATGTAAGGAGTAATAATATACCACTCCATGGCACCTCGCTGCAGCTGCCACGAGGTATTTTGGAGATCTGCTTTTATTACTTACAAAAATCTACACCCCATTTATTTCCATGTAACTGGTTTTATTTTTTCCTCCCTCCCCACTTTTCCGTGGCCCCACATCTATTTCTTATTCATTTGTTTGACCCAAATGTCTTTCTTGTATACAGCAATTAATCCCTTGAAACCCTCAAGTCCCCAAACCTGGGTGTGTATTTAGATGCAGTTACCTTTTTCCCCCTTTTAATGGTGTACCTGGAAAAAAAAAAGTCAGACGAAATATTGATTTCTATCAATGAGAGAATTTTGCCTGCTCTCTGGAATAAATGGACTGACTGAAAAATTGAAAACTGGGCCAATCAACTTAGATTTTTCACGAGACAAAACACTAAAATTCACAACATAAGCACAACTCAATTTGATGTTTCGGTTTCAACATGTTTTACATTATTAACCATGAGTATCTGGTTTAGAGACATAAACTATGGGTTGAGGGAACATCACTTCCATCATTATTGTGAACCAAAAGCCATTTAATCTGAAGAGCTAACACATCTCTTTACCAAACAGCAGTAAAGGTGGGTTTGTCAGATGGAAAGGAGGAGCTGGGTGGTCACTGATGAGATGGCAAAGCCTGTGGCGTGTTCCCCTTGGCTCTGGGGCTGCAGGGGAGAGGGAAGTTGGTCAAGAGAAACTAGTTGGTGGTTAAGTTTGTTGAGGGTTTTTTTGGCTTTGTTGTTTTTCCCCCCAAAATGAATTGTTTAATATAATCCTACTGTTTGCTCACCAGGGAGTAAAAAAGATGGTATTTGCCAACTGTGCAGAATGGGCTTTTAGTGGGAAGTACTTGTGATGTATTTGTGGCCTGAGTCCCACCACGGACTGTGACTGTGCAATGCTGATATTTAGTGCTTTCCATTTTCTCAGCAATAACTCTACACAACTCATTATTTACATTCAGCAAGTGCTAAGAGGTTTTTTTTTTGTTTTGGGTTTTTTTTTTTTTTTAAATACTCGTGAGTTTGTTCAATAGCCTCTGGAATGCTGATTTTTCTCTCCTCAGAGCAAGAAAAGCTGTTTGTCTCCTTTCAGAAAGCATAGTGGTTTGACCTTTCATGACCAAAATATATTGTGAATGGTAAATTCCACGAAACAACAGAGAAAAGAATATTAATATTTCTCCAGCTTATAGTCTTTTCATGATTGCAACACAAGCACTGAATGTGATTTTCCTGTCTTGAAACAAACACACCAATAAGTCTATCTGGTCTGCCAAGAAAAGATGCAACATGCAGACAGTTCTTTATACTGTCAGATGAAATGAGGCTATTTTGACTAGTGTTTAGGATATACAACATATGGCATGCTGCTGATTTTTGCTTCTGAAGGATCATATTGGATTCACGTATCTGATGATATAATTCTAACTGCTCCCTACAAAATACTGAAATGGCAACTCAGTCTGTTTTTTGAAGGTGTCAGAACCATAAAAAAGTTATTGCTGGCTCTGTTCCAGCACTTCCTTCTTTTATTAAAGCTAATTTCTTAGCTTTTGACTAATCAGAGTTGTCCTTGAGGACAAAAAAATACGAGTTAGGCAGATTGTGAGGTGCCTTTGTTTTGCCTTTCTGCTGCCCTCAGCAGCTCTTGACTGTGGTTTCAATCTTCTGATAAGTGACCTCCAACCTGCAACCCCAGCCAGGACAGCACTGCTGGGGATCCTGCTGCCCAGCACTCCCTGAGTGTTGGGCTAACAGCTTCTTTGGGACTCACTGCACAGGAAGATTTTGGGTGGTTCTGAAGCCTCTGATTCCCAGCTGTGCTGGTGTTCCAGGGGCTCACAACATCAGTGCCTCGGTGCTGCAGCTCTGCTCACATCTCTTCCTTGCCCTTTCAGTGCTCATCCGAAGGCACTGCTGCTCCATTTGGGCTACACTGACATCATTGCTGGCTTATGTCCTTCATAGGGTCATAGAAGGTTTGGTTTGGAATGGACTTTAAAGCCCATCCAGTCTCTCCCTCTGCCATGGGCAGGGACACATTGCACTCTCCCAGGTTTTTCCAAGCCCTGTCTAGCCTGCTCTGGACACTTCCAGGGATCCAGGGGCAGCCACAGCTTCTCTGGGAACCTGTGCCAGGGCCTGACCATCCTCACAGGGAAGAGTCACTTCTAATATTTAAACTAAACCTCTTCTCTTTCCATTTAAGGTGATTTCCCCTTTTTCTGTCACTACATTATTAGATATTGTGATGTTTTACTAAGATTGATGTTTTCAAGACTCAGAAGGTAAACAAAAATGATATAAAAATATATCCATTGTACCTTCACTGCATGATTTTCAGGCTAATTCCACGTTGGTCAGCTTGTCTTTTTTGGCACGTGAGCAGTATGATTTAAGATGTATAAAACTGCACTGTGAAGCTTGGCTTTGGGGTTCAGTGAACTCCAGGCTGTGCTTGATCCTGTTCCTGCTGTACCTGTGAAATTTACACCTCCTTTCTGCTGGCATGACAAAATATTCAGGGGGCTTGTTCAGCTCTCTGCTGTAGCTGGGAAACTTTCATAGGATTCTTTTCCTTTATGTCAAGAAAACAAACAAAACCAAGCAGCAGCTGAGCTGCTGTGTGAATTTTGTTGTTAGACAGACAGTGGGCACCGGTTTAACACACACTTTGGGACTTCTGGGTCGATCCAAGTTCTGTGTCTCTGAAGAGCACTGTATTGTGACCTGAACTCACCCAGCAGATGCAAACCTGGCTTGGATAAAGCTCTTCTACCAAACAGATGAATCACTTTCATTAGGTGGCCTTTTGGGGTTTTTTAAATGACATTTTGGGGTAGCAGGTATTACACATGGGAGCACTTCCCCTGTGCTCTGGTGGTGATGATCACAAACAATAAGTGCTTTTTTCAAGTCACCTGTGTGAGCCAATGAACATGCTGTGATCCTGCCCATCTCTCTACTTGTCTTCTTACACAAATTTAATATTCCTGCTACAGTATTTTCTTGCAGTCCTATTTTCTGGTAACTTTCAATTTTTATAGGCTGAAAAGTACCTCAGGGAAGAGCTTGCTGATTGGTTTTTTGGGTGCCTGGTTTGTTTTTTTTTCTTGTGTAAAAAGCTATTTTTATAACAGTTACAGTTTCTTCTCTCTCTTTCAGTGCTTGCTTTTTCAAAAAGAATAGCAAATTGTCTCTATCTGAGAACTGGAATGCCTATTTTGCTCATAACTTTTAGCTGCTATTTCCTTAGAAATTTCCTGGTGATACATATGGTGTGTATGAACAAGCTGCCCTTTCCTTATTTCCTTTTATTTCTTTTTACCCAAAGGCTTTCTGTTCCTAAAATTTTAATGTAAAAGCATTTTTTCTTTTTGTTTAAAATCTGTCTTATTCTCAGATGATCCCTAACTCTGTTTTATTCAATCATTAAATTATAAGTTGCCATGTTGTTATTTTTGTCATTTCCTCTCTGATCCACAAATGAACAACCTGAAAGCGAACTTTCACTTTAAAGTCTTCTGAAAACATTCCTTCCTGGGATCTCTTGCTGCAGCTTGTGTCTGGCATGAGCTGCTCTGTTATTTCTTTGCTCCATTTCAATGCCACTGAAGAGCAGAACCCACTTGGTTACCCTCTGGGTGGGCAAGAGATGTGCCAATTCCAACCTGTGGGTGCACGAGGATGAGGTTTTTAGTACATACTTAGACCTTTTAGTACATACTTGGACCTTTGTGACCTCACTGCTGCTTTCTTGAGTGAGCTTCGTGTCCCAAATTATGTGGGATTTGGGCAGGTTAAAAACATACTGAGGGAAAAGTGAAAATTTTGTGTATATATATATGTATATGAGAATATAATTTTGCAGCTTTCTAAAAAAAAGTCCCAAGCAATGAGAATGTCCCACTACGAAAAAATATGCTGGAGTTTTCTGGGGAAAGTGATGAGGTTTCCAGTGGGATATGTGAATTTACACCCATGCTGCAGTATCAGGAGTCTGTGACTTCCATTGGCTCATGTGAATTAGATAATTCAGGCTGGACTGGTGACAAGCATGGGGCAGTCTGGATTGTTAATTGTCTCTGCAGCTCAGCCCATGAGAAACTGAGACAGAGACATCCCAATTTAAAACACAAGCTGGGCTGTGCTTGCTGCTATTTGGAGCTGGGTTGCTTGACGCAATTTGAGGAGATTTGTTTGGGTGTTTTGGTGTTTTCCTAGTAGATTTTCCCTAGTGAGGTCTCCACACATATTGCCAAGTTGTTTTTAAAGTAGCTAAATTGAGTGAGATATACAGAAATGAACCTGAATCAAGCAAAATTCAATGAGTTGGGCAATATATTGCTGACAAATTTATCTCCATGGAATGTGAGGGTTGGTGGCAAGGCAGACAAGACAGTTTTCACATAATCTGTGCCTTCCAGTTTTGAAGCTATCTGGCTGCTGTGTTTTAAGAGTAAAGGACAAAAAAGAAAAGTTGTTTGGTGGTGACAGCTGTGACTTTAACAGCTCTGGTTGGAAAGGTGAGGTCATTTAAAAAATGCAATGTCCTTATGGTCTGCAATGCTGGCCCTTTGTACATGGAGTCTGGAAGCCTGATGGTAATGCATAAAAATAATGGTTATATGTGGCACTTAGTCTATTTTGAGGAACTTCCTTTACTTAGTGACCATTAGAAAGTGCAGAAATTATCATTAGACTTTTCTTGCTTGTGCTAAAACAGGATTTGCAGAACTCTTTAATGGACATTTACTCTTTTACAGCTCTAAAACAGCCACTACAAATCTATTCTTTCTCCTTTTGCCTTGTGCCTCTGCTGGCTCCCTTCGGTTTTGATGTTACCTATTTAAAACCAAATCTGATAAGGGATAATGGCTGCATTAGATTTGAAGAACTGCTTTGCTTGATCTGTCTCCAGTGGCTCTGGAGCAAGGTCTAGGAGCTATCCTTTGTGATAAACACTGCCACAGACAATCCCTTAATTTCTCAATCAATTTACTGGTAAGGTGGATGTCGACAGCTTCAGCGTTTCCTGGACCGAATGCAAGTCTGAGGGTGTATGGATTGTGAAAAGGGAGCAAACTGCC
Source organism: Grantiella picta (assembly GCA_013397955.1). NCBI lineage: Eukaryota > Metazoa > Chordata > Aves > Passeriformes > Meliphagidae > Grantiella > Grantiella picta. The sequence goes on from VZRM01004180.1 coordinate 905,784, forward strand.
AGACATTAAGGGAGCAAACTAGCAGAATCAGTGAGGAGAGGCTCGGTGGGAGCTGCTCCTTGCCAGAAAGGGAGATGCAGTGCTGCTGATGGGACAGGGAAAGAGGAGGAGGAAGAGCTAAGCTGCCATTCAGGCTTCTCATGCAGGTGCTGCAGGAGGAGCTCTCGGTGGTATATCAGTGCTCTGCCTGTGTGCCATTAACATGGTGTCTCCTTATCCACCAAGAGCCTTCATTTACTGAGAAATAACTGCATTATTTCCTTATCTACTTCATAATTATTTACATGTGTATATCTATGCACTTACATATATTTATACATGGGTATACCTATGTAAAACTGATCATCATACAAAACATAGGCGATCTATATATAAATATATATATACATATATACCTATTTATAAAAATAATAGTTCTGCCTCCTCTTAGCAAGCTGTGGAAAACAAATGTGTATGTCCAATATTTATTGCTGGGAATAATGACCTAAATTATTTTCTTGTTAGAGTTCAGATAGCTTCATTATTATACAGTTTCCTCAGAGCAACTCTGAAGAGTTTTTTGTCTAAACTGTACTTATTTATCACAAGGCTTGTTATCTGTGTTGTAATTACAGTATGCATACTGATTTTTAGATAGCAAGGGAACTAAAGCTGCTAAAACAGTAAGGATAAGTTTAAAAAAAAGAAAAAACCAAAAAAAAGGAAAAATTACTTCATTAATTCATCCCTTAAATCATGAGGTTCCTAACTCACAAGTTCTCTGTTTCATAAATCATAACTTAGGAGCAAACCAGTTAGTTAATGGATGGGGTGAGGACTCATCCTTCCCCCTCCACCACAGTGCAGGGCTCTCCTTGGTCATGCTGGAAGTGTGAAAGCCTCAGCAGGTCCCACAGGATTTGCTTCAGAGGGCTTTTTGGGCAAACTGAAGTGTTTTTTCACCTCCCAGCTTGGAAGTGTGATGTTTACCATTCCTGTGAGTCAGGAGATCCCCCTAGCCTTGCACAACCATCCATGTGCAGGGTGATGGCTGCAGGGACATTCAGCATGGCCAGCATGTCCTGCCTGCCCCTTGCCCTCAGCTGAGTTCAGGCTCATTGATGGGACAGTCACAACATGAACTTCGTTGGGGTTCTCTCAAAATTAGCTATAGATGGTTATAAGATGGCTAAGGGGGTTTCTGTAGGCCTAAAAATTGATATTGTGTAACTTCAGATTTTTTTGAAGCACTGAGGCTCACCTATGAGGAATTATCGGGTGAGGTAAATGTAACTTTGGTGTTTGATAGTGTATGGTTTTGTAATCTATTGAAGAATTTAGCCTCTATCTATTCCATAAGAGCTATAAAGAAGAATGCCATGCCAAAAGATCTAATTAAGAGGGAGTGCTGCTTTATGCTGTGACATTACAAGAGGGAAATATAATAGAATATGTGATAATTAGGGTGCTGATGGCTTTTCCTAAACAAATTTGGGTATATGCTGAACTTTGAATATAGTCCAGCTTGATTTTTTTGATAGAACTTTAAATATACATCTGTGGCATGATGGCATTAAGCTGGGATGTGACAGTGTAAAAAATATTGACTCTGCTCACACTAATGCTGTGCTGAAATGTACTTTGCACCAGAACTGTTTGAAATGAGTTCAGTTTGCTAGCCCACTGTAACATATGACATTTTTCTAATTAGGGCAATGTTTAATTTACTGTCTCATGGCTTTTTGAATAAATATAAATTGTCATACTAAAGTGACAGGTGTAAAACCCTGGGTAGCTGTGTTAGAGAGGTTAATTTGCTCTTAATCAAATCAGTTCTGCTTCACTTTCTCACGGGGAGTGAGAGATAATAGGCCTGTTTAACTGGAGATTAGGCAGCCTTTTCCCTGGAATTCCCAAAGGGTTCACCTGAGACTTATTGTGTCATATTCTCTATAAAGATATTTGAATACATCAACATTTAAAGATGTGCTACATCTATTCACAAGGGTATTTTGTTGCCCGCATTTGACTCAGCAGCACTGAAGGAGACCTAGGAGTGGAAGAGCTGTAGGAATGTGATCCCGTGGAGAGCTGCAATTTGCCATCCTAGAAGGGACCCATCCCCTTCCCAGGTTTGGAAAAAACAGAGGGTCAGACGATTTCTTTCCTTTTCTCTTATTGAGCTGAAAAGGCACAAAAATCCTCTCCTCATCTGATACTTTGCAGTGAGAAAGTTGTCAATATGTACTGCTTGAGAGCTGATAAAAGAGCTAAGAAACACAAATGAAAACACCTGCCAGTTTGTAGGAAGTGAGAGCAACGTGCCAATCGAGCAGGAAAGTGCACGAGTGTAAGAAAGAAGCTTGGTTTGTGGGATCAATAGGTGAAGGCTTTGTGCCAAGAGGTCACTTGCTGCAGTGGCTGCCAGGATTGGGTGGGAAGGGCAATCCCCAGTGCGACAGCACCTGATCCTGCCGTGGGGAGTGCAGGAGGAGCTGCAGGAGCTGAAAAACAGCCAACAAGCTTGGCGTGTGCTGAGAGAGAGATGTGGTGTGGAATAGCTGAGGCTGAGAGCAGTGTCTGCTCTGATTGCCTGCTACATCTGGGATACGAGTTGGGCGTGGAATTCAAGGGCAAACTGGCATCTTGTTGTTATCTTCAGTGTAAATAACTCTGCTTACAACATGGGGGTGAGGTGGTCTTTTGGCTTCTTTAAAGCTGTGACGCTTCCTCGTATGATAGTTTTTAAGCAGTCTCACCTTTTGCTAGCAGCAAGGAAAACAAAATAGTTACCGTTACAGGGGAATGTCAGTGCACAGGGAAAGCCAGAAGAACAAACTTCCACAGCTCCTCGAGCTTGGCAAGCACAGCGGGTGAGGTTCTTACTGGTTTGCCATGTACACCTTGGAGGGAACCAACAGGAGGAGTGGTCTTGGTCCTCACTCTACTTTAACGTCATTTGGGATGGTTTTCCCTGATGTTGAAGTCTGAGGGCTGTCAAGGTAGACTTGCGACAGAGTTGGGTCTGGAATTGCTGCACTGGGAGACAAAGGAACGTCGTGACCAAATGAGTGCATGAAGGAGGGCCAGGAAAAGGTGATGCACTCATACAGAGCTCTCAGCAAATTCCTCCCTACATTATTGCACATGAAGGAGAGCCATCTTCTCTTTAATAATTTAGGAGGTAGGGAATTAATCTTTTGTAGTCCCGGGCCATAAATGAATGCTGCAGTAAATTGAGACTGATTTTTGCTTGTGTGTATCTTTTGTTCCTGAATTATAACGTGCACCTGTGACTTCTTTTCCATTTATTTGAATGGGCTTTGTGTAAGCCAAGTACTGAGAGAAATGTACTTTTTTTTTTTACAAAACCTATATTGTATGTAAAACAAGCAAATCCTCTGACATGTTTAGAGCCCTATATTCTGGATGTGCTGGGCAAAATAAGAAGGATAGATACTATCGCTCTTCTATTATTTATGGACTATAAAGTCTTTACAGTGGCATTGACAAAGGGTTTATAGTCAGTACACAAGCTGGTTATACCATAAATTGTAATGTTATATGATAAACTGGAAGTTTATAGCAGTAGTAGATATCAAAGAAAAAAATGAATTTTGGTTTGAAATGATCTATCATGGGTTGGAGTTGCTACACGTTTAAATATTCAACCATTTTTGTCTTCATTTATTTTGAAGCTACTGATAATTCATGTGCTACAGAACAAGGATTTATAGGTTTATTTAGAGACTGCTGAGGGGGGAGGTAGGAATAGACCCTTTAAACTCAAGAACAACATATTCTGGCACAGTAGCTGAGAAACACTGATGCAATTAAATTGATTCAAGCCTTTGGTTTCCAGCTCTAGAGATGGCAAACAGGCCTGTTGCTAAATATTTGGTCTGCTGCTACAGGGCTCCCAACAATGCAATAAAATAGTTGGATTACTATTTCTAGGAATGTAAATGGAAACTACTTACAGCAAAAATGTCTTAAACATAATTTAATTGCTTTGAGTTTACATAAAAACTAAAAGCAGGAAAATGTCAACAAATGTTAGTTCCCCTTTCTTTGTGAGTTACGTTCCTTCCTTTAGCTAATGATTCTGTAAACAAGAACCAAAATATTCTTAGTGTTTACTTACACCACTTTAATTTAAAAAAATCTCATTGCAATTTCTCCCATTGCAAGGAATTACTGTGTATTAAATTCTTACTCTTTATTTAAATTCATTGTTTCTCACTGCTCTTTTCTCCCTTCAAAGCATTTCTGGTGTGTAAGTACTTTACACATGGAATGGCACTACAAACTTAACTAATAATTTTCTGGTAAAACGAGTTTTTTTTTAATTTAAAGCTTTTAGAACTGACTTGAAATTAGCTCAGAGTCAGATCATGGAGCTCATAATGCCAAGGCCATGGGTTAAAAGGCATGGGCCATTCAATTAAGAGTTGGACTTGATGATTATTGTACGTCTGTTCTAACTCAGACTATTCTGTGCAATACAAATTGCTCTGTAGGAATTGTCAAGCTTTGAAAACCGTTGTGCTGTCTTAATTTGTAATGTACTCAGCACTCAGGTACAGCCAGGATTTGGGGAGGCTTAAGATTAGCGGGAAAATGGACGAGAACAGCTTTTTCTGTAAAAATGAGTGTTGCTGACTTGTCCTTGGTGACTGGAAAAACAGAGATTCTCCGAATTAGCAAAGATTGCTGTGTTTGGCAGGAAGCAGACTTGAGAGGGGTGGTTCAGGTGAGAGTGTGAGTCCAAAAGAACCAAAGGAATGGGATTGGGATGAAGCAGTTGTTGCCTTTTGGCTGGTAGAACTATGAGGCAGAGACAGTTAAAAAGGGGTAAAGGGGTTTTATCTTGATATTTTAATCGGATCTTTGGTGCACAGCTCTGCAAAGGTGGAACACGCTGAGATGCACACACCCTATAATGTGTATACAATTTTATCAACTTTGCAAATTAGTATAGCTGTCTAAAACCCCTCAATAAGAAACTTAATAAATGAAGTAATTGTCCCTCTATTTTCAACATCCCTTTTTAAATGAGGCTAGAGCCCAGTTTACAAAAATATGTTCTGGAGAGAAGCCTTGACTTCTGAGATAGTATAGAGCTCTCTGACCTCTGCTGCGAATGTTTGGTCTTTCTGCCTTGCAGGATCCCAAACTAAGCTAAAATATTAGACTACAAAAATTACAAGCATGTAGGCTAGGGTACAAAGAGTGTGTAAAGGGTACAGAAAATACAGAAAGGGTATAAAAATGTATGAAAGGGTATATAAAAAGGCAAAAAATCATCAGGCATCAGCAGGGGGCACATTGGGAGCTCAGAACATCATAGTGCAGTGCCAAACCAGCCCCTCATGTCCTAAACCCCCTCCCAAGAGAAGGACATTTCTTCTGAGGGTTTCCCCCCCTCTGTGGGGCTGACAAATTCCTCAGGGATGAAAGTGTGTGTCATGAAGGGAGAGAGGCTTGAAAGCCTCTTCACCAGTCAGCTGAATGGCATGAGAAATGATGCTTGGGAACTAAAATATGAGCAATGTTTCAGTCTGTCACTATTGCCAGGGGCCCAGGTAACGTCTGAGTGTATGCACAGCACATCCATGGCTTCTTTCCAAGCTCTGCTCCAGTCTGACTACATAATGAATATGCATGAAGGAGAAAAAAGGAGGTGGGGGGGGTTTGTCTATCTGTTGGTTTGTTTGGGTGTTTTGTTTTTTGGGTTTTTTTTTTTGTTTGGAGAGGAGGTTTATTTGTTTAATTGTTTTCCTAAAGAAATATTTTTGTTTCTGGGGGGAAAAAATGTAACTGCTGTTTTTCCTTGAAGTACAAGTTTTGCACTGTGTACGTTGTTAAAGTGCAATGCTAAGGATGAAAAGATGTATCTCCCCAAGCGATTTCTTGAGTCGTTTTTCATGCAAAAAAACAGTTTTCAATTGTACCATGTAGCAGTCAAGTGGTCTTGTTTATTTTAGTTATGCCCGAGGAGTTCTTTGAAGAAATTAAAATAAAGCAGCAAACCATTTTGGGGTTAGACTCTCTGCTTGTTTTCAGCCTTCTCTGATCTTTGACACCCCTGCTCAGGGATTGAAAAATTTGGATTGGTAACATTTCCCCATTTGCAGTGGTGTAAACAAGCACTTATTGTAAGACCATGTCTGTTTTTTGACATCTGCTTCTTTATCACTGATGCTTTAAATACGAAACAGTTCCACAGGGATTTCGAACAGCAGAGCTTTATGGGTGCTTTGGCCACTGTTGTACCCCATAAATGCTAATAAAGTTGGCATTAGTGTCTACAGGATGGGTTCTTGCAAGATGGGCCTGTGTTTTAGCCTTTGTGGTTGCCACTGCAAATCAGCATTGAGTGTTCACTCGGGACAAATGGATTGAGTAGCAGAACACTCGTGGTGAGCCGGGGGCAGCTCTGTGTGCAGCTCTGTGCTGGGGTTACTGATGGGAGAGCAGCCCTGCATGGGTCTGCTCTTCCCTGAGCTGGAGACAAGAGCTGATCAGCACTGGAGGTTTTGGGTGGCTTTGTAGAGTAGGGGGGTTTTCAGGTTGGTTGGTTGTTTTCTACTGAAGTTTCTGCCGATTTGTCTAAGAAGTTGCATAATTTATCTGCAGCTTAAAAAGTGCTCCCTTTGTTCAGCACCAAGAATGACGTTTTCAGTTTACTAAAATAAATAAAAAATAGGGGAAGGGAGTGGGGAGTCAGGGACATTTTTACATGCCTGTGGCTCTTGTTTGTGCCTGGCAGGTAAAGTGAGTGAACTGTTAAATTACTGTTCTGTTCCTATATGAGGTCATCATTGATTTCTATGAAATTCTCTAATGTTGTTACTAACTCCTAAAATCTATAGCAAATACTCATTGGACCATGTATATTTCTGAGGATTTATGAGCTGTTCATGATTCATTCAATCAGAAATATGATACATATCATTGAAATATGAAAAATTCTTTGGTAATTTTTCCTTTTGGATTTCCTGAGCAGAGTACACCCTTGTAAGCATGATATTTGTTTCAATCTATCACTATTTACAGTAAATAACTAAAAACAAATCTAAGTTTTCAGCCTCTTGTGCAAACTAAGATTACCTAAGCCTTTGGTGTCTTCCCAGTACATGCTTCCTGAAATATCAGTTTTAACGCAGATACTTTTAGCTCTGGACAATGCTTTCAATGTTTTGGTATCTAGCATTTGCTCAAACAAATACACTTATATTTTCTAGATAAATAAAGGTATCTCCAAATCCGGCCTATAAAAAGCTAGCTGGTGCCTTGTCCTAGTCATGAATATTTCTCCTAATAAATACAGTGGAGTTCAACTTAGTGAGTTTCTGAGAATGGCAAAATGGAAGTGTGTATTAAATTTTCAGGTGAGGTGAAGAGTTATTATGTGCTCCCAGTGTCAGTGAAGCTTGCCTTCTCTACAGGCTCCTTGGGAAGAAGAAAAGGGGTTGATGATGTGCTTTGTGCAAAGCTCAGCCCACCCAGGAGCGTGCAGCATCCCAACCCGTGCTGCGGTGACTCCTTTCAGCTGTGCACAGAAGAAGGATGAGCCTTGCAGCTGCGCTGAGGACACTTGAGGAGATTCTCCCACTCCTCGTCCCTTGCTTGCCAAGAGCTGTCTTGACACACTACTTGAGCTGGGATTTTTAGCTATGCAGTTACGCTGTCAAAAAGAAATAGGGCTTGTGATCCATATCGGAGCTGTTTATATTTTATTTACAAAATACCATATTTTTTGATTCAAGTCTAGACGCATAAGCACTTACTAGAGTATAAGCAGAATTTAGCGCTGAAAAGACATGATTTTAGCTTACATTTTAAAATGTAAATGTTTGCCAAAGATATGTGCGTGCTATACCTTAAATGCATATAGTCCCTCTTAAGCCTTCTTGTTTTGATTGTGGCTTACATAGCTCAAAGCTAATTTTGCAAGAAAATCTTGCAAGTGTGGTATTTGGAGAGCCAAACCATGCTTACAGCAGAAATCAATCCTGCCTGTGGAAGGTCCTTGATACAACTTTCCAGCTCAAGTGGGGCTCCTGACTTGGAGGTAATTTCACACCAGTGCAGGGGTAAAACGATGAGAACAGCCTAACCAGTACAAAAGGGGAAAAGCCTGAGAAGATAACTGGTTCTGATCATTGCAAGAGCTCTGGGGCAAGCCCATCACAGCTTAGGGACTGTAAGACCCCTGCTCACAGTAAGAATCCAACACTGATTTCAAGAAATTTATTTAAACACTTTTTATTTATTTTTTTTCTCCTCATCACTTATTGTCTACAGTGCTCCTCCTTCCTGAGATCCTAAACAAATCCATTAAATAACCAAATGAGTTGTTCTGAAATGGAAGTAAACTTAATTTCTAGAACTATGGCATGCATAGAGAAATTTATTTGTAGGGAAGAAACTTTGCACCAGGTTTGTCAACACAGAGTTCTTACTAAGGCTCTCTGTAGAAATGATTCATCTAGATGAATTCGTAGTACGGAGAAGGTAGTTATAGGTGGCTTCTGAACTTTTGTCTATGTGCAAAATAGGTATTGAAGAGATCCAGCTGCATCTTTATGAAGGAGTAGCAACAAAAGATGAAGCTCTGTGCCAGCTCTGAGAAGCAGAGCAGGAAAGATCACACAGCCCAGAGTCTGGGGGGCCTCTGGACCTGAAGTCAGCTCACTGAATCAGACTGCTGAATTCTATTTAGTTCTGCATTATACATCATGCTCTTGATTCACCATCCTGCTTTTGTGTCATATTCTTGAAGTTCATGAATCATTTTTCTGTGCCATCAAGCTGTTGAGGAATGCTTGTAGCACAGATGTGTGGTGGTGTGGCTACTGTAGCTCTCCTTTGAGCTCCAGTTGTTATTTGACCTACAATTACACTTCTAGTGTGTTTGATAAGTAGCTGAGAGCGTGAGACTACAGATGTGTATGTTGCTGGCATTATCATAATTGAGACATACTGGCTTGTTTAAAAAAAATGTAGCAAATGTGCTGAAGCTTTCAACTGGCATAACACAAATGCCCTGTGTTTACTTTAAATGTCTGCATTTGCATCTTATGCAATCCTGACTAAAAAAATCCTACAGTCTTCATGTTTTTGGATTCCTACTTAGAAATGTTTCTCTTCATCTCTGCTAACCTGCTGCCTGAGGCAGAAAGCAGATTTTGATTGTCTGTATTTTGCTCATTAGTTGAGGAAGCAAGATCCAAGCCCCTCTCGAGCTAATACCTCAACATGTGTCTGGCCTTAAACACTGATCAAGGCATCCTCAGCCCTGTGAAGCAAGTGGCAGCTGAAACCAGCCTGAGGAATAGAGAGAGCAGGTTTCCCTTTGCCCCTCAGGTGAGGTGGAAGCAGTGCAGAGGTCTGTGCTGTCCCAGGGCCAGAGGAAAGCACACAGGCAGCCCTGCAGGCTGAAGCCAAGAAGAAGGGATTCTCTGGCTCTATGGCAACAACTGGTTATCAGCCTGTTCTCTAGAAAAAAAAGAAGCTTGTATGCTTCTGTTGCTATTTGTTTGACCCCCAGACTTAGTCTTATAACCAGATGAAATACATGTAAAAGAAAAATTTCCGAGAGAAATGAAAGCCTGTGATTTGGGGTAAGCAGGTGGTAGAGGAGACCCTGGGAAAGAATAACCACACAAGCTTGTTCCTGGCTAGGATCAGCAAAACCACCTGGGAGAGAATGGCTAGAAATGGCCAAACAGCAGGATGCTGTTCATCAGAAGTGGCAATGAGCTTTCAACGCAAGTCAGTCAGGATTCGTTATTAGTGTCGTTTTGCTTTCTCAGTATCTTAAATACTGAGAGATACAATTTAGAAATCAAGCCCAAAAGCTTGCTCCTTGTGTATTTGGTCCCTCATTTCTGTAGGTTTTGTAGCACTTGGGGATTGTTCAGTCACACCACCTACATCTTACCAGCTTTGCATTGTTTGGGTACTTTCCAACTATTGCTGTCTTTCTACCTTTTCAGACAATAATAAAAAAAAAGGGTTTTATTTTACTGTTTTATGCTATTCTTAACAGCCTGTATGAATACAGAACTTGATATAGGCAAGGTAAAACAGAGAATACTTCCCCACAATAAGTAAACAAGTTAAGCTAATTATCTGTTTTGTAATCATTCACTACTCAGCACGTCTGCATAATTTTTGTTGCCCAAATTATCCAGAGGTTAAACTCAAGCTTACACATAAATAGGAAATATTTCCCGTATTCAGCTGCGCAACTCCCTGCAAAGCAGAGGAACACGTATGTGCATATTTTACAGTACCACTGAGCACACGTTTTTCATTCTTTTTAAGTCTCTGTCGGTTTATGTGGCTGTGACCGTGGGCCTTTGATCAGGCTGGCTGTTTGAAATCTCGGAGTGGCTAATAGCTCCCTGTTAGCGAGGGGGAGGAGATGAGCACTGCGGCTCACAATCACAGGCAGTCACTCGGTGAACTCCTGAACCAGAGTGTTTTGGAGTGGTTTTTAAAGCAGGAGTTTGAATTCGCAGCGTTTGAAGTTTGCACCAATATCAGGGCATGGAGATGACACGAGGCTTTTCCTTGGAGTGGGTTAGGAATGGAGCTGGAAACATGCACAGGACACAAGTGTGTGCAGCTGGTCGGGTCCACCAGAACAAATGGATGTGTTGGTCTCTGCAAGGGAGGTGCTGATTTGAAATCTTATGTTATTAAGGATGGGAAGAACCTTCTGTAATTGTCCCCAACCCACAGAACTCAAAGGCAAAGCTGGGAGCTGCACTCTGCCTCGAGCAGAGGGGAAGGGATGCGCTTAATTTTATTGCTATTGAACATTCAGAGGTTTTGTTATGATTGCATAGTAGTAAAAAATTTAAAATTCTGCTTCAGGCCAACAGCAAAACACCTTTTACTGGTGCAGATCTTGGGGGGAAACACAGAAAAAGCTTTCTGAGAAAGGTGATTATTTTCTGCATTTTCCCATTTTACTCAGCATCCTATTATAAAAGCTGGGAATTCAAGTTTGCCCAGGAAGTTCCTCCAGGTTATCCCACGCTGTTCTGCAACATGGGATAACTTGGAGGGACGAATGTAAACGCTGGAAAGAAGAAGAAATCCAAAAATTGACTTCAAGTATCTTTTCTTTGTGACAACCACAATGAAACATGACAGGTTATGAATGTGAAATACTGGTATGTTATATATGCTGCTGGTTTTGAGACTTGCTGCTGATCTTCTAGGGAAAAAAAAGGTACTGTTCAGGTGACCAATAGCTCAATCAAGAAGACTAGTGAAAACTAGCAACAAAAGTGGAAAACTGACAAAAAATTAATAATTATTTTGAGTAAAAGCAATGGTAATGGAAAAAAAATGGTGTGACTTATGGAAGTAGTATTATTATATACCTTGTATTCCATTATTAGAAGGCAGGTTCATAGAAATATTAGAAATCAATAGTTATGACTTATTTAAGAGGACTTTGGTGGGCACAGAGATAAACAACTATTGTAAAAAGTCATATTTCCCAGTAAGAGATACTGAAACAAAAATATCCTGAATTGACATGAATCGGCTTCTGCTCAGATGATGCTCTGCCCATAGTTTGTTTAACAATGGCTGAATTTCAAACAAGAACTGGATAATTCCCTTCCTACTTTTACTTGCAATCCTTACAGTGGAATAATTTGTGGAATAATTATTGTGGCTAATTTGTCAAATTTTGGTTTAGACAGTGCTGCTGGAAAACACTGCAAAATGGATACTGCTGCGGCATATACTTTATGTCTACCCTGCATCTAAGTATTAATTATCCTACCCAAGCTCAAAGTAAGAAGTTGTTTGGGAAGCCCAGCTTGCCTTCCTGGGAAAACTTGAGTTTCCAGCTTTTTAGAGAGGGAGATAAGTCAAAGGGGAAAAGGCAGAAAAGAATCACTTTTCTCAGAAGGCTTTTTCTGTGTTTTTCCTCAAGATGTGTATTGGAAAAAGGTGTTTTCTCTTGGCCTCAAGCACAGTTAAAATTTAATTTTTTTCTTACTATGTAATCTTAATAAAACCTCGGAACGTTAAAAAACTGGCTTCATTAAAGCCAGTTTGTCAAAGAGTTTCTACGAAATCAATCTGCTTTAAGACCTAAATTTAATACTAAATGTGTGGGAAACTAGCAAATAGGTGCAAGAAGTGCTTCAGAGGACAGTGTTTTCTGCAACTCCACAGTTCTCATTACCTCACCCCTAGCAATGCATCCCATCCATGACTGTCAGATGAATTGGATCCTGCACTGCAAAAGGCATTATCTCCATCGGGGAAAAATGTTCAGGAGGCATCAAGGAGCACCTGAGAACAAGAGCATCATTTAAGCAATGAGTAGCTGCTGACTCACCAGAATAAGATTCTGAGAGGCAGCTGATTTCCATGCAGTGATAGTTAGCATTTGTAAACAGGGCTGTGCATCTAGGGGGCTGTGCAAACACAGAGCCACACATCACTGACACAGACTAGCTCTCGGAGCCACCTCAGGCTCCTCCTTCCCATAGAGACATCGTCCAGTCTGGAGTCTCGATTTTGCTGGCTTATCTTTGCTTGAGAAGTTTTCAGAATGGGAGAAGGGAAGTACAAGTCTCAGAATTTTCCATGTTGCTTGGGACAGTGGGGAACCAGCTGCTGCTGAACAGCAGGGGTGACTGAGGACTTGATTGCCTCAAAGTCAGTGCTTTAAAATTAGGTTTTAATCTCGCTTGTAGGAGATATCAGAAACACAGAAACTTCTGCTATGTGAAATATGCTTACAAATCTCAAATAAACAGTGGAGTGAGGAGAGGGACACAGGCTGAGGGGAAACAGACATTTGCTCTAGATTTACGCTGATATTTTTCTGTAAATTTAACACTCCTCTTTTCAGCCCTCTTGTTAAATGAGTCCATGTTACCGATGGATGAATAAAATAGATTCAGAACTTTCCAGACCTTTTAATTATATTTAATGTCATCTTGGACGTATGAGGCTGGAAAGGTGCAAAATAAGAACAAGAGCTGACTAGATTTTATGTAGCTATCCTGGTGCTCAATTCAAACTGAACTAGAAATGACACTACATTACTTTTAAGGTAATCTGCCACAGATTTGGCAAGGGTGTTAACTTCCAATGGTTTGCAAAATAATTTAATTAATTATTAAATACATAAATACAGACCCAACATAAACACAAATTCCCAGGTGAGGAATTAGTATTCTTCTAAGTGTGTACCTATATATATTTATTCATAATGTATGTCATTCCATATGATGTACAACCACTGCTTCTTTCCTTCTAATTTAAAACTCAAATCACCAACTGTGTGCATAAAATACAACATTGTGCCTTCTAGTGCTTCTAAGTGAGTTCTGCCTTTGAACTTGTATTTTTTTAGCAGCTCCAATGAACAGGGCGTTGGATTAAGTGTCAGAGATTCTGAGCTGGATTTCTGCCTCAACCACCATGATCTTTCATACCTTATTTTGTTATTAAATGATGGTTTAACACAATGCTGTACATTCCTGAAAATGAAACCTTAGCAACAAATTATTGGCATCTAGGACTCTGTGTGCCTATGTATGTGTATATAAGATTAAAAACCCTATAGTGTGGAACAGTAAAAATAGAAAGAAAGGTCACAAAAAGGAAACAGATTAGCAGAAAAGTAGTGCATAGCAGCTTGTAGTAGGTATCAAAAAGATGCGTGTCTTGACTTTATTCCATTTTCTTCTTCATGAACAGAAGTTGGTAATAGACTATTTTAATACTTTTTCAAAAGCTGCCTAGGAAACCTAGCTACTAAGCCATAAAGGGAATGGGTAAGTCCCCAGAAGGCTTCCTTTCTTTTCTTTTATAAATGTGTAGGGAGGAAAAGCGAGATTAAAAACAACCAAAAAAACCCAGCTTCAAAATTAGATGTAAAATAATTTTTCTTTATCTATTATCTTGCCTAGTACAATGTACTAAAGCAGTTTCCTGAATATTACGGAATTTAACGTTAAACAAAAATAAGCAGAAACAGAAATCTGTTTTCATTTCCCTCTAATTACTTCCTCAGAACCAATCAAGCTGCCAGTCAGGGGAATTGAAGAAAGCACACAGACCAACATTTTACCGTCTTTGTTTTTAAATACAAAACTTACTTTGTTAATAGACAAGAAAAGAGATTGTCGAATTTGGTTTCAAACATAGGTAGCTGATTATTTCTTGAAATAATATAAATATGATTTTGTTTCAAGTTAGTCTTGAGATTGCTTTTTTGCAGCACAATTGGTTAAAAAAGATGCCTGCCAAATCTCAGGGAGGTCCTTCTGAAGCTGTTGAACAAAATCCTAAATTAAAATAACAGGGATAATACTTCTATTTATTGAAAATAAGGATAAGAATGCCGAGTTAAAGTGCCTTTAGAACAAATACATTTCTAAAGATCAGAAATCAGTTTGAAACTGATTTCTTTTGCATCTGCACTTGTGTAGTCTTGTACACATCACTAAAACTCTCACAATTTCTTCTTATGTAATGGAAAGCATGGGCTTAAGGTTTTCAAAGTGTTACCTGCACCCATAGGAAGAGTACAATATATACTTGGATTATTGTATTTCTTTATGCTATTGTGTTTCTTTATGCTGGATCTGGAAAGCATGTGATTTGTTTTCAGAGGAAACTGTACTCCTAAATTCCTTTGAAAAATCTCTCTCGCTAAATCTGTTATCACTCTAATTCTTCATACAGATAACAAAAGGCATCTGTCCTGTCTTTTCTATGCTTAACAGAAATAGCTTGATTAATTTTAAGCAACACGCATAGCAAAAGAAAGTGATATAATGAATCTGGAAGTGGAGAGAATTTTGCTTGGGGTTCTTTTTTTTGGTGGGTGGTTTTTTGGTGTGTGTGTTTGTTTACGGAATGTTGGGGGTTGATTTTGTTTCTTGCACTTTATTAAAGTAGTCTGCAGGTAAGGAAGGGAGGGGTTTGTATTTGAGTTATTAGTTTGGGAGACAGAAGGAGTTTAGATCTTTCCCTGCCTGAGCTGCTTGTTTCTGAGTTGGATACTTGCTATTTCCTAGGTCAGAATATTTCTGCGAAACACTGATAGCATAACATTGCTGAAATACTCAGAAATGAAAATGCGGGAAGGAAAGGAATGCCTACACAGCACTTCAGTTTCTGTCTAATTTCTTGTGAAATAATGTTTGAGTTACTTTGTTTAAGAAGCAATAAAGAAAACTAGGAAGAGAAAAACTCCAAAATTCAGAAACCTCAGCTTCAGCCCCTTTCAACTCCCTAAATTTCAGACACTTATGTAAGTAAGGATGCACTTAACTCACAGAACAATGCCTGAGGCTGGTACAGCTTCTGGGAGAGGTGGGGAGAGGAGGGAGGGCCTTCTGGCATTTAGTGTGGGTTTACTTACATGTGGACTGTAGCCAAGTAATTATTATTTTGATTTTGCTCTTCTTGCTGTTTTATTGCTTATTATTGTATGGCCTTTCTTTCTTAGACAGTATTTATTCAAGTTGAAATAGCTGAGCATTTTAAATGATCTTTTTCCAGTTTGATTTCTTCCCCCCCCCCC
>VZRM01004180.1:927798-993912 GCA_013397955.1 Grantiella picta
ATGGGAAAAGGTTGATTCTGACTCTTCTTTTGTCCTCAGTGAGCATTCTGCAGTGAATAGTTCCGGGTGGGTCTTGTTTGAAGATTAGCACATCAGCCATCTTTGCCCATGTGCAACAATTCCTGCAATTCAGTCTAATTTCTCTTGTTGCACTCTCTTTCTACCAGCATGTGTGCTCCTGAAAGCATATCCTGAATTTTCTATTTTCTGGAATGCTCTTTCCTCCTCTTTGTGTCTCATAAAACCGGGGGAAGGCAATTGTCAATGATTTTTGCCTTCAGCCTTGCTGAAAGAGACATGTTCTAGTCAAAATTAAGCTACACCTTCTTTTAACCTGTCTGCAACCAGGTAAATTTACTGCAGATTGGAAACATCCTCAGTCTCTAGAGGACTGGGTTAAAAGTTATCCTGGGTGGGTTGTTCAGGTAAAGACATAAACTGTCTGAAAAGACTTGGGGCTGGCAACTTCCCTCCCTTGTTCTCTTCCTGCAGGGGTGAAATGTCTGTAGCTGTGAAGCCTTATTTTCTTTTTCCTGCGTGGCTGGGTGTGTTCTTTGTTTTTTTCCTGTTTTGTGAGCCGCATTTTGTATTTGAGCCCAGCTACCTCTCTCACATAGCTGATTTTTTTTTTTTTTTTTCCCTGATGTTGTTTAGAGATTTAACCCTGAAGAGGAACTAGAATTGGTGATAACCACTTTTTTTAAAGCAATGGTACCAGGCAGCCTGGCTGCACAATTGGAAGGGGTGTCAGCCAGCAATAGTTTTACTATAGCTCCAAGCAATGGTTTCCTTATCAGTGCTCAAAACATTAAAAAGTCTTTTCTTCTCCCAGATAATCCTTTATCATGCCTCTGTAGCTCCACTTAGCCTACACTGGCAGATTCAGTGTGTTTTGACAGTTGTGTCCTGATGAAAAAGCCTGTGCTATATTTGTAATTGATTGTACCTATAAATGACTCACGGACTCGATTTTGTTTCTGTTGTTCGCTGTGTCACTTGAGCTTTTTGTTTGTGTTTCTGTGGTTCGATTTCTCCTCGGTGAGAAGAGCTTTGCAGAAACGAGTTTAGATTCTCATTCCCGTGGTGTTGTTGGGCTGTCCCTGGAAGCAGGGCAGGAAAGAGAGACAGTCATCAGTGTTTTCTGAGCAGAGCAAGAGTGAAACAATGCTGCTCTACTCCAGGGGGGATGCACAGGCTGCCTGAGATTTGGATCACACCGGATGGTTAATAAGCACTCCTTCCTTCAGACTCTTCTGTCTCTGCTTTTGATCAGTTTTGAGTCCTCATCCTAGCAATGGTTAATTTTGTTTCCCCATATTACCGAAACAGGAGCATCTAGCAAACCCCACATCTGGGTTATATTTCTAAATGGCAGCACTAGGAGTGCATACATAACAAATTTTATTTTGTGTTCAGCTAGAACAGTAGGTATCTGTGCATATTGCCTCTACTGCCGCATGGATATTATATAATTGAGTAAGTTGTGTGTTTGCAAAATTTTCCAAACCCCAGTTTTTTTTTTCTCTGAATCCTCCCAATGACTTCTGAAGGCTGTTTTAAATGCCAGGTTTCTAAAGATGATTATTTAATGGTGTTTTATTCTTGGATCTCCAAAACAGAATTTGGGTATTCAACTTCTTAAGTTGCCCTCAGAAATCAGGATTTTATGTTTTCACTCCTAGACTTGATATTTCTTTGGTGTTTGTGTCCATGATTACTTTTATTAGCTCACAGGACTCATTATTGTGCTTTTATTCTGCTATATTGTGACTTTTTTTCACCTTTGTATGGTGAAGTGTTCAAGTTAATGGCTAGGGCATATGCTAACTGATTCTTCAGGGAGACAAATAATTTCTTTTTATTTTTTCCTTGTCTTTTTTTTTTTTTTTTTTTTCCCTTTTCACCCCTGACACTTTATAGCAGCTTACCCTGGCACACCATCCCTTCAGGTCTGGAAAATGTAATTCACCCATTTAATACAGAATTTACAAGGATAGAAAACAGTTCTTAAAAAAAAATCATTAGAAAATGAAAATTTTCCAGAGTACCACAGTCTGTTAGACAAGTCATTTAAAGTAATATATAGATGAAACCTATTCTCATGAACTGAATTGGAAGAGAAATTTGGCTGATATATATAATAGTGGAAGAGACAATGGAACACACGCTACTTCGATGCAAAATGATGAAAAGTTCCAATAAATCTCCCTGTATATGCCTTTTTTCCCCTCTTAAAACATTCTAATGTCATTGTTGTCAGGTTTCTATATTCAGAGTCTATCTCCCTTCAGTAATCTCAGGCTCGCCTGCTCTCCAAGGGACACAATTATGTTAGTTCCAAATAAGGGCTCTTTGATATCTTTTTATTCCTCCTTTGTTTCTGCACAATGAAAGCGAGGGGAACTCAATTAAAGTGACTTAGTCTGGTCTCTTGACAGAAATTGTTACAAGTAAAGGGTTTGATTCTCTCCTCAGTTAAACCCGTGTTTTGCCAGTGTCGCTACACTGACACTATCAGAGCTGCATTGATGGAAAGCTGGGACTATGGAAGAAAGGATCAATCCTCAAGTTTCTCCAAATAGGCCATTGGAAGGAACTACCACTTTCTTTTGCTCAGCTGAATTGAAAGCAATTTAATTGGCCTTCTAATAGGCTGTTCAGTGAAAGAGTCCCAAACTGAAGGTGACCATGGTAGCAACACAGAGACACACATCTGTGATGAAAATTTGTTTTTGGTTAAAGTCTGTAATCCTTTAAAAGCAAATTTTAAGAATAATGTGCCCAGGGCTGTCACTTCTGTCAGACCTTAAAGCAGGGGAGTTACTCAGTACTTTATCAAGTAACCTCATGTCTTAAACTCCCTTACCACACACCACATGTTTACCACTTCTTTTTTTGAGAAAAGCATAAATTCCAGGTAGTATGCACTCAGCTTTTGTTTTCAATCCAAATAGTATTTGCCATCCTCAATGTATTTTTTTAGGTTTTAAGTCAGTCTGCCTCTTGAAAGATCCAGAGATTTGCTAGATCCTGCAGGGATTATGAACTCTTGGTAATTGCTAAAAAATAAGATACTTGTGTTGATATAATGGAAACCTTAAACATTACTGTAGGTGTTGCTGTTCAGAAAGCAAGTTGAGGGCAGAAAAACCTCATTGGAAACTTGAAATATTCCACTGAAAATAGAATAAGTGAGCCTGTTGCCCTTTTGAAATAGGTTATCAGCATTTTGTATAACTCTGGGGTTTTTTGCATAATATTTGGCTTTCTTTATATTTGGGTAGATCATGGTTAAAAGAGCTCTGTATACTGATAGATCTGTATATTGATAGATATAGATATTGATTACTTTTCCTTTAATCTTTTTATTTTGAGACATTTTTTCTTAAACAAATGCTATGGAGGGCTTTTGTCACTCGGTGGAGTCAATCCATGATCAGTTGTTCACCAGCCTTATCTCTATCCTCTAATGCTGCTGTGAAGTTTGTGCTCCTTGAGTCCTCCAGATTGTTAGAGAATCCTTGTCAAGCTTTATTTGGGAAACCATCTGATTTGGCTTCCTTTTCACTTTTGCCAGGGTTCACTTTTTCCCAGTGTGCAAACTGTTCCAAGCTGGTTTTCCTATTAGCCCTCAGAGGTATGAGAAATTCTGTGAGGTTGGTTGCTGTCTCTGGAGTCACTCTTCTTCTCTGCATCTATTTCCCACTCCTGGGTTAACATTTTTCTCACCAAACCTTGTCCAGCTGGAAAGTCTCATTGTGGTGCTTTGTGAGGCTGCCTGCCTTGAAAGGACTAAGGTCACATTTTGTGACACAGAATATTGTAGTAGAAGTGGACATTGCTGTCAGAAGATCTCAGAAACACATACTTTGCTTTTTTGAAGTAATTCTTCCATGCTTCTCATGCTTCTAAGCAAAAAGGATGGAAGCAAAGGCAATTTGGTTGCTCCCCAGAAGACTGAAATTACAGGCAAGCAAGAGATGAAGGACAAGTAAAGAATGTAAGTGTGAGAGGTATCACTTTGCTCTCCAGTGTCACAGACAATTTGGACTTGTCTAGAACGGATCTAATGATCTCTGGGATATTTGATCAATTCTTATTTAAGCAAATTCTCTCCTTGAATTTAGAGGTAATTCAGTGATTAGGGAATGCTTTATACATCTGTATTTCCTTTGTGCTTTTTTTCACCACACGAATCTTTTTAATTCCAAAGGAGAATGATTGTCTGAAACAGTCTGCTGAGGGAAATTATTTAAACATTAAAAAAGGGAGACAGCAAAATCTGAAGTCTTCCAAAAGATACTTTACAATGATGATTTGATGCTGGATCTGGCTGCTGTTTCATGCTGTACCTCATAGGCTCAGGGGAAAAAAAGCTAAAAAAATGTAATATACAAGAGTTCATGAAAAAATCCAATATACATAGGAAAACTTGATTGCTATAGAACAAGACTATTACATTTTGAATATATGGGAAAAATAGAAACAGTTCAGTCAGTGATATTTACCCTATGCATAATTGAAGAACAGTAGTCCAGTCAATGAAATTCAAGGGCAGGAAATGTTACAATGGAAAGAGAATCAAGGAGTGTTACTGTCTTATATGGCTTATTATGCATTTAGGGCACCCAATATTTAAATACACCTGTGCCTGAAATAAAGGTTAGACAGCAGAGGTATTTCTAAGATTTTTTGATTAGTATTACCTAATTTAAAAATACCATCACTCAAAATTTGAGTGTTTGGGAAGGTGGGGGAGCTTTTCTGAGCTCTTGTGAGCTCCCTTGCTGGATGTTCCTGCCCAGGCTTCAGCACACTTAGGGCCTGGTCATATGAGTCCCATCCTTGGGAAAGCTCTCAGGAACAACTAGAGTTTCATCAACTTAACTGAGAATTTGTACCCCTGTTTGGGCTGTGATTTTTCTTTCAGCCTGCTCCCAGCTCTGAGACATTCAAACTTCTACTTTTATACAAAGGAAGTGAAAGAATATTTTTGTTCTCCCCACTTCTGGAAAATACTTTTAAATCCTCCTTTTCTATGACAAATACTTTTATATAGAGTGAAAATCTTTTAATGTCAGTCTTTTGGGTGACCTGCACACTGAGCTTTGGCATCTAATTCGTTTGCTTAGTAGTAAAATCCAAAATGAGTTTTGAATTCCGTAATCCTGGATTTCCAGTAGGATGGGAAAGTTATTTGGTTGCAAAGATCTGAATCTGATGATATGTAACACTGGAGCGAAAGGTGTGTGCAGCAGAAGCATTGCCCTGTGCTGATTCTGCCCCACTGATTTAACTGGAAAATACCATCCTAAAAATAACGATGAGGAAAAAAGAAGTTATTACTCAGTTCTGCATGAGTTCTTCCATATGCTAAAGAGATGCAATTAGGTTAAGGTGAAACTCTTAAGGCATCATTTTGTGTCCCTCTGATTCTGCTTCTCCCCTTTCACCTGAGCAGGGTGTGGATTTGCTCTGTCCTTTCTCTTTATCCGCTATGCGCAATGTAGGCATTGCTGCAGGAGCAACACAAATCTTTTTAGTCATGTACAGCTTCTCGTGTATTTGGGCCTTATTGTACTGCAGTTTTATCCCCTCCACACGTACCTTTGGTTTTATCAGGCTCTCAAGAGGAGGTTTATCTTAAGATTGGTGTGAAGTAGAGGTCTCAATTCTGATCTGTCTCTAAATCAATTCACTCTTCCTTGGAAGAAAGAGTGCCACTCATGTCTGGAGTGGAGATAGAAGTCTTTTCAATATTAGTTAAATGTTTTATCCTTATTTATCTTATTTTAATTCAACTGTTCTAAAGTGCTTTTCAAAGTAATCAGGTATGACAGTGCTGGGGTTAATTAACAGTTGGTGTGCTGCCAGCAGCTTCCCTGTGATGGTATTGATGGTGATACTGATCTTATCTGATACGCTTTGCTGGGGAAAAAACATCGAGAAAGAAGCAAAGGCATTATGATATGAATATATAAGGACAGTAGGTGTCCTTCCTGCTGTTTTATGGATGTGTCTGAAGGATTTCCTCTGTGAGAGAACAGAAGCTCAGCCTACCCCTTATCTGTATTACACCACAAAAAAATCTATCTTCAAATGACATCAAACACTTGTCTTAAAACCACAAAGAAAGAAGTTTAAAGCAGAGTATGAAAACTCATCCTGCTGATTGTGCTGAAGTAGTGTCATCCATGTGATTTTGAAGGTCACTTGATATGTGAAGATATGTGTAGTTCCCATCTCTGGGCAATGAACTTGCCATGTTTTAAGTTTCCGAGTGTCAGCTACGCATATACACAAATATTGAGACATACCAAGGCCTTGGTTTTATGAATCTGGAGTTTTGCGATTTCTGAGGTTCAGCTGTGTGAGAGGCACTTTTGCAGAGGAAGGCTTTGTTTGTTTGTTTTGTTTCCCTGCCACAAATGAAATAGAAAATATGATGCCGATAAATCGCTTAAGAAATTTAAAAATGAGCAGCAGAAAACTCCCACAGAAATACATCACTGTGATAAATGCTTGTTATGCCTCTGGGAGAGAAAGGAAAATGTCAATTCCCACAGGTGACACTGGAAGTAACCTGATAGCCCTGTTAAGACCATGCTTTTATAACCGGTGGTGATTAGATTTGCCAAAAACAAACTGTAAACTGGCATTTCTTTACCAGTGCTCAAAGCCCTTCTCCAATATTGACCAGCTCTGTATAAAGCAAGCAGTCTTAAAATCCACACATTTTACACAGTCTGTAAGTACTAATGGATTTTCACGTAGTCATCAATCAAATTTATGTACTGGGCTCTGTGTTTTCAGAGACAGGTAAAGGAGGAATCCCTCCAGACTGCTGGAGCATTGTTACTTGGCAGAACTATGAGGATGAGAAGTCAGTGTGAAAAGGCAGGTGAATAGCTAGGTGTTAACCTGGTAAAAGTTGTCATCATTTCCAGGTACTGACTAGTGTTCATTGTTTGAGAACACGGCAAGAATTAGGATCAATCGGGGTTTGTTCATGAAGATTGCAGTAAAAAAAGTTCTGCTCTCCAAAGGGCTTGCAGTCTGGAAAGCAAATAACTTACTTTGAGAAACCTTGTAATTTTATTTGTTTGTTTGTTTATTTAACTCCAGCCAGGGTAATCCTGTGATTGATAAGTGTTGGTTGGGTGAGATGGTGATGAAAATGGATAATAAAAAACCCTATTCAAAAATAAGGCAGAAAATTTTTGGGACCTCTGGTATGTCTGCAATAATTCTCTTTAATTCTGCCCAAACCCATTCTGTATTTTTCCTCTCACTTTGCAAGAGACAGTGAAGAACAGATTTTTCAAGTTTGAGTTTCTGTGTGCATAAGCAAAGACCTTCAGATTTGTTTGAGCAGAGGATCATTAAGAAAAAGTGGTGGATTTATATGCATTTATCTCATTTGTTTAGGCATTAGTGTTACTATTCGTATTAGCATCAGTTTTGGTCTCCCTGAACAGCTGTAAAAGCTTTGAATTTTTAGAGAGCTGTGCTGCACCTAAATTTTGCTGTGGTTTCGTTGTGCCAAACTAACTAAATAATACAACTTCTTTGGAGCAGTTTCTCAAACTTCATTAGCAAACCAAGCATTTCTCCTTGGAGTTGCAGAACTCTGTTGTAAGTAAAGAAGGATTTTTTTTTTTGCCAGTTCCTTGTTACAAGGTATTTTGTTTCTTGTGGATGTTTTCAAGAAAATGGACAAAGCCCTCGTTTGCTTGAATGCTTAGTCTAGAGGAGAAGTGATAAACAAAGTAAATAAAACATATTTTGAGTTCACTTATGGGAAGTTTTGGTGGAAGTTTGCTATCTGATTTCTTGGACTCTAAATTTCTTGGAAGCCATTGACTCAGAATGCTGTAGGGTAATTTGATATATTGATGACCTTGGTACCAACACAAACCAGGGGAGGAAAAGAGAGAGAGATGAGCCACACAAAAATGAATTAGATTTGAGTCGTATTTTCAATATTTTATTTGCACTGGTTTGTTTTGTGGTATTGGTTTAGACCATCTGCATTTTGGTGGTAGAAGCTGCATAAAACAAACACAATCTTCACAATAACATATATGGTATACATAGTTTTAGAAATTTAGTTTAAAATAAATGCACTTCAGTTCTAAAGGAACCTTTTCTTTTAAAATATCCTTTCCTCTACTTTTCTTTAAATGTAAGAAAATGAGCTCACTTTTTGCTCAAACATACGGTACTTTATCAAACTTGTATATGAATTACTTGATTCTTCATACTGCTAATATTCTTACAATTGTTTTAATAGACCATAAAAATGGTAATACTGTGGTAAACCATTAAATGCTTTAGCCCAGCAGTGTTCCTTGTTTAATAGTTTTACTCATTTAACACTTACGATTTGTAACAGAGTAAATCTAATTTTAAAGTAGGTTGAGGAAGTTAAACCACCTCTGGGGAATAAATCTACACTCCCTTACCTGGAGGGCAATACTAATTGCTATCTAGACCCAGAACAGGCTCAAATGAAGTCAAGCTCCAAGGATTACTAATGAGTGAGGCTCACGTTGTATGAGCTAAAAGTCTTTGAATGCTATTTTTTACTTGAGAAAGTGGCTGAACAAAAGTCTGAGAAAATCCATGCAATCAGTAAGACTGCTGGTGCTTTTAAGCATTAGTAATTATCAGCCTTCCTCCTTGGGATGTTAATGATAGTGGTTTGACCTTACCCCAGCATCCCTATCTAAATGTGTAACTTAGCCATCAGTTTGCTTTAAATCAAGCACTAAATCTGTCTGAGTGCCATTTCAGATGGATATTAAAAAAGCATCAGGGTCTACTTGGCTTCTTTTGTCAGCTAAATCTCGGGCAATTGTGTGAATAAATTAATGGATGAAACTGACCTTTTTATTTTTATTATTTTATAAGTTCTCTGTTGGCCTGAATCAGTACCTCTCAGTATTTATTTCAGTGCAGAGGAGCTATTGGCAGGCACTACTATTGAGCTGCATAATCATATCAGTGGTAAGAGGAGAGAGTTGTTTTTTGTAGAGATCTTTAGCCTTTCTATCCATTTTCCAGCCTACTCATAAATCTTGAGTGAGCTCTGTTCTGAGGTTGCCCTGTTATTTTTTTCCTCCTTCCCTTTCCTTCCCTTTGTTCTGCTGATATACGGCAATGGAAAACATCAAGATTTGTTTAAAACAACAGCGAGCTACATTTAGACCTTTTCAAAACCAAGTGTGAAAGCGTTTGCAATGATTAGCTAGACAAACGTTAACACGAATAAATTGTAATGTAAAACGCTTTGCAGGGCATAAAAGAATGGGAGGGAAAAAGATTAGGTCTCTGTTCCCTCATTTAAATCGTGTTCGAGCCCACAGGGTTTAATAGGTACCTAAGTGGTGCCTTAGAGAGTGAGACTGGGACTTAGGAGGTGCAAATACCTTCATCTGACTTTCTGCTGCTGCCGAATTTTGCCCCCAATGGCCAACCTTAGTAAAATCCAGCTATTTTCTTTGAATAATGAAGCTGTGGAAAATCCAGCAAGTACGTGTAAGTCAGAAGTAAGAACAGGCCCTAGAGGATTTTTAACCTAAATAGAAGAGGCTGTCTCACCAGCTCTGAAAGCTGTTACCGTTTCACTATTCTTTCTTTTTGCCTCTGGGATATTCCTGAAACGTGTGCATCTTCTGTTTTATGAGATGTACTTGCCTTCCTTAGATGTAGAGAGAAACAGGAGGAGGTGGACGATGGCATGGCCTCCAGCACTTTGTTTATGAGAACATCCTTCCAGCAATTTTATGTCTGCATGAGGCAGAAGAACCATTTCCAACGTGCCCTTGAGCTGTGGATCAAGCATTTTACCTCTTCTTACTCTTTTCTGCTTTAAAACTTGATATTCCTTTTCCCAGAGTCTTTAGACGGATGAGGTTTTTGTTATTTGCAGTGGCTGAAGCACTTTCAGCTCCCTCTCCTTCCCCCAGCCGCGTTTCCCAGCTGATTGAGCTGGCATCGTGCATTTCTCTCCCTGCAAAACGGCTCTCCTGGGAGCAGCCCTGGTATGCTGTCTGTGCTTCAGGATACCTGCAGGACAGTGTTATGGTGCAATCATGGCCTCAAACTTTTTATTATAGCTTAGGCTGGTGAAATGGGGCTGTTTGGTCTATTAGGCAGGATTGTGCTCCCGGGCTGCGTGTCAGCGGGTTTGTGTACAGAAGGCTTGGAGAAATGAGCTGACCACTGGCTGCTTCCCTCCTGGGAGAAGAGCTGTATTTACTTGCTCATTCTCCAGTCCTCCTGCTGCTTATGCTTGAAAAATCCTGTTTCTCTCCTCAAAAAACTGAAAACAAAAACCAACCTAACTCCTATTCCCCCCCCCCCCCNAGTAACCTAACAAGCAACGACAGCATTTAGGGGGAATCATTTGGGAATCATTTAGTCCCAAGAGAAAGGTGCAGGGCACCTTGGGCTCTCAGACCCAGGGCTGGGGCACCTCCAGCATGGCAGCACTGCTTGATGTAGATCTCCACCTTTCTGCCTTTACACCCCAAGTACCACAGACAAGAGCTGTATTTGCTCTTGGAAACTAAACATTGTGCTTTGCAAAGCTGACACAATTATGTATGAATAAAATTATATTTTTTTTTCTTAGTGGATTTATGTCCTTTCTATGGGGTGAGGAGGTTTTCTTAGTCCCATCCTCTGAGGAGCTGCAGGTGCTGCTCTGCTATAGCTGTTAATACTGGGTTTAATTCATTTAACTAGGCGAAGAAAAACCTATTGCTCAGAGAGCATTGTGCTGTCACCTGGCAATGCTGGTTCCTGCACAGCCATGTCTATATTGAAAACAGCCTTGTTTATCCTATTGCTAATTTACAGAAATAAATTTCTTTTTCCATTGAGCGTTGAGATATACATGTGCAATTCACTAGTTGTAACTCGTGTTATTAGCTCTTATCCCTCCACAACAATTTGCCAAAATAATTGCCTCAGCCACAATGACCTTGTTATGTGATGTTTCTGAGTAAGATGTGCAACAATTTATTTCTTACTGGAGCTTTCTTGTTTAAATTAGCATAATTTCTTCTTAAAAACAAACAGATCCAACTCCTTCATTCAGGAGAAGTGCAGAGGGAAATTGTTTATGCTTTTTTACTTTGTTATTCTTTTGGGCTGAGGTTTTTATTGTCTAGTGGAAGAGAACTAATGATAGATTAGGAGGTAAACAGCTGCTTTCATGGAGCCATGTGTCAGCATGTGGGTTGCTTTTGCAAGAATTGCCTTCAAATGCCAGTGCCAGAGTGAAATTGATAATGAGGAACATTTTAGTTTGGGTCTGCTTCTATAAAACCAATCTGAAAATCTGTGCAGATAGCAGCATATGCATAAGGGCATTTCCTAGCTTTAGTTTCCCCTTATTTTTACCAGTTATTAACCTACAAGACAACTTTCCTTCCTGTTCCAGGACAGTCTTCAGTGAAGGATTATGTTACAACTTTTGAGTAGGGAGAACAGAAGTGCAGGGTGTTTGTGGACTGCTCCTTTTGTCATTGCTTTCACTGAGAGACCTGGGGAGTCCAGGTTCCCTGCAGGAGGAGGCTAACTCTTCCAAAATTCTTTGATCAATGAGGTAAACATCATTAAACTTTCTACCAATATTCCCATTTCAGAAGTCAGAGTCCCTGGGCTCTTGATACTGTGCCTATTATCTTTTGCTCTGCTCGTGTTAACTCTAATTTGAAGTGTAGGTTGCAAACCACAATTAGATAATCACAGATTTTATATCTGAGATGCCTTGGAACCCCTGGGTGTATATTATGTGTCTCTATTCGTTTTGCCCATTTATTCTAAAAGCCTCTAAACAGGTCAGTTTGAGGAAGTATTTTGTACTCATCCTGTGTGAAGAATCTCTTCGGTCCCAAACACCACCAAGGTTCTCTGTGGGAAATATGGATGTGTCGGATTCATTCAGTTTGCCTTCCCTGTAAGTTCTCCCTTCACCTCTGTGTGCTCAGACAGGCTGGCTGCTTCTAACGGGTATTTAAAAACTTGGTCTTTTTTATCTTTAACAAGTTACTTCATGGAATCTGGTAGTTTTATCTTTTTTTTATTCCCCCCTGGTTCTGATTTTGACATTAATCTTGTCAGAGTTTGTTATTTTCAATTTTCTCAGGTGTATGCAACTTCTGCTTTTTGAAGGAGGTCTTTTCATGTCTAATAGCTGCTTTTACTCTGCTATTTGAGTACACTGATATATATATTTTTTTTTGGGAAGGCATTTAAAATTATTTTTGAAAGGTATTATATGTGTACTCTGAGCTTTTACAGTGGTGCCTTTAAAGGCTCTCTATGCCAGTTTATATAAAAAGAAAGCTTTAAAATATTTATGTGAATATTTTAAAATTTTAGCTGATTCCTTTTAATTTATTTTTAACTAGCTTTTTCATTTTTGTATCATTCTCCTTTTTCAAGTTAAGTAAGTTAACCTTTCAAGTTAAACCTCTTGTGGGCTTCCTTTTGGGCTTCTTTTTGGGTTTTTTCCTCTCTCTTGGAAGTGGTTTGGTATCTGAGTGTGGCGTAGTGTCTTTTCCAGAGTTTTTCTTGGGTAACTTCATCTTAAGTCTTGAGCCAATCCAAGAATTCCTTCTCATCTTGTGAGTTTTGTCATTAGCTGCTCCAAAAAGGGGTTCTTTGTGGATTAGGATGTCTACCAAATACGTTATGTCACCATAGTGTACTATATGGGGTCAAGATAAAGGCTGTCACTGTTACTGTGCTTTATGTCTTTGCAGATCTTCACTCTCCTGGGAAATTTGTTGCCGTTTTGTTCCTCATATATTTTAGATACACTTAATATTTCTATTTTAGTATATCTTTTTTTGGTCTTTGTAGAGAAATAGGAGGAATTCCTCTCAGCCTAGTGAAAACATGTCTGTCCTTCCCCTGAAATTGTGAATTGCAGAATCTCTTGAGTAATTCTGACTATTTCCAGTTGTGTTTTGTTCTCTCTATACCTTTTCACCTAATTATACCAATTATATTGGTGCTTGGTTTATCCTGCATGCTGGTGCCACCTTTT
This sequence comes from Grantiella picta, assembly GCA_013397955.1. Classification (NCBI taxonomy): domain Eukaryota; kingdom Metazoa; phylum Chordata; class Aves; order Passeriformes; family Meliphagidae; genus Grantiella; species Grantiella picta. Next base: position 940,865 of record VZRM01004180.1, read on the forward strand.
AGATCTTCAATAACAAACTGCTTGTAAACCAATTGCTCTGTTGTTCCCCTAGTAGCCAGGCCAGTGGGGTTTGTCAGGATTGAGTCTCCAAGTGGAACACCATACGAGTCTTCATCAGTTTCTCCCATTTAGTGAGAGAAATTCTTCATTTTAAGTATTTCCAATTGTCCCTCTGAATCAGTCAGTCTCTCTGATGGGTTTGTCCATGCAAAGCTCTTGTGATCTGCAATGATTTCTTTTGCCAGTTGTCTCTTACCTTCTGAGCTACTTTAAATCCCTTATTCTTTCCAGTAGTTTGTTTGCTTTCTTTAATCAGTTGATTCATTTTCCCAAACCTATTAGGAGTTCACTCTTTGCTTTCAATCCTTATGTTCAGCTTGGAAAAATTCTTCCCAACTATACTTCCTCTTTCTGAACTTCTCCTCAGTTTCAACTTTATATGGCAATTGCTCTCACTCTAATACACTGTGGACTCCCTCACCCATTGTGTGCAGGACTCCTGACTAATTTGAGTTAATTGCAAGTTAATTACTATTCAAGAGATTTAGTTTTCTTCATTATTTGCTGAGCTACATATTAAATTACACTGTTTTTCTCAGGAAGTAACTTTCCACCATTACAGATCTGTGCCCTGCTCAGTTTGGCACTGTTATTTGTGGCCATAATATTTTTGTTTCTGTTGTTCTTTTGTATATATGAAAGCACAATTCTGGAATATCGATTATTTTTCACTCTGTTGCTGCTGCTGCTATGCCCAACAGTAAAAAAGGTTTTCCTTCATGTCCAAGACAATGTTTCCAGAAACTTCGTTATAGACGTGCAAATCTGGGAGCAGTATAATGTGTCTTGTTCTTTCTTGTGCTTTCATATATAGTAGTAAAATTGTGCAACAATTTTGAAAAACAAAATTGAGACAGACTACCCAGTGTATATAGCAAAGAATATTGTTTAGCTTTTATAGGACACTGATTTGATGGTTTGATTCCTGCAAAATTTGGATCACTGAAAATACTGTTTTAAAAACAGAGATATCTTTTTGGAGTCTATTTTGTAACTGAAAGGGATTTCATCTTCAAGTACACAGCAAGTGTTTGGTTAGCACTTTTAATTGTTGTGTGATGCAGAAAATTTTGGATGGAAAAAGCTTTAAACTGTTTTCATAGAGGATCCATACCTCTAGATACTGAAAATAATTTATGTGATTACTCCAAAATTTTTTGTGAAAACATCTGCCTCCTAAAAGAGCTATTTTTTTGTGGCTGGTTTGGTTTTCTGGTGAGTTTTTTTCCCCAATTCTGTAGTCAAAACATGCCCATTACCCTTGTCTCCTTTTTGTTTTCCATTTAACTTAAGTATGTGTGGTAGTGTTAATGGGTCAGGTACAGTTTGATGGAGCTGCAGTACTTCTGTTATGTAAGTTTATGACTAAGAAAATGCAAGGGTTTTCAGTTAATTACTTTTCTCCTGAAAACCCCCCTGTTCATTCTTAGAAAAGTTCAAAACCTGTGCGTCTTCTCCTTGACTGCACCCTGCTTCTTGTTATCTAACATTTTTAGCCGTTAAATATTAAAATTCCATGAAAATTTGGTGAGTGGATCTATCCATTTCACTTTTATAACATACGGGTTTCCCAATATGCTCTCGTTTAGTGACTGGCATCTGCAAATTATAAAAAAACCCCTGAATTTTGGTCAGTATCTAATTACATAATTAACTTTATTATGTAATTTTGAATCATTGGCTGAAGAGGCACTCCTATATTTTTGCTTTTGAAGGAACAAGGATCTCTAAGACTTCTACTCTTTTATTGAGCTCCCTCCTCTTCCATTTAATGCCTGAATGAAATCTGGGTAGGGAAGCTTTCCTAGGTGAACGGTGATCTGTGTTACTGAAATTAAAAAGATGTAATTTGGAAAGAAGAAAATGTTTGCCTGTGGTAGCAAGTGTGTTAATTTCTTCTGTGATTGTCTTTTGTCTCCTGAAGAAGGGAAAGTAGATTTTTCTGTGCTGTGAGCTCAAATAGTAACTTGATCTCTGCATGAGAGGTAATGTTTGTGGTAAATGTGGCTTTCTTAATGAGGACCTGCTGTTCTGCATGAAACACTGTCACAAATAATAATAAACAGTGCCCAGTTTCTGCCTCTGCAGTAGGAATAATAACTGGGTAGTGAATCTTTCCTCCACAACTGTGTCAACAGCAGGTCCTCATTACCTGTCCATGGCTGCTGAAAACTGATTCATCCCCTCATGGTCAGAGTGCTGCCCAAGCTCCTTGTCTTTGGTGAGATTTTTTGAAAGGCAAAAAGAAATCTTTTCCTCTTGTTTTTAACAGGATTTTGTTGTCACTTGCTGAAAATGTTTTTGCCACTCCCAATCCTTTCAATGGTTAATAGGCTGTGTGGACACAGGGCCTGTGAGCTGTTGGAAGTGCAAAAAATGTGATTCCAGCCAAGCTCCTGAACTGACAGGTGATCATCTTATCATGAGATGGGAAATCACATTGTGATTTCTCTCAGAGATTTGCCGTCTTGCTCCTGCTTTGGCAGGAAATGCTTAAGAGCCTACTTTTTTTGTTGAGAGCACAAGAAGCTGTGTCATTCAATTATGAATAATATCACATTCCTCAGTTTCTTCACTTTCCTGTGTACTATTTTCCTCTGGAGCAATTTACAGTTTCCCTGGGATGCAGGAAGGAAGCATAGGAAAAGGAGTAGAAGAGCCTTTAAGGAGCAAAGAGCAAATCAAGATCTGCAGAAGGTAACCACTCCAAGAAGGTTACCTTGGTAAAGAAAATAGAGATCTCTACTATTGAATGTTTGGTGTTGATGATGTCAAAGCAAGAGAGAAACCAGATGGGAGGAAATTGTCTTAAATTTATCTTGCAGTTTAACATAGAGAGCCACAGGTCTTCCCACAGGTGCAAGGTGAGACAGCTCAAAACAATGTTTCGGCTTGTTCTTGTCGATCTGAGGGATCCCCCTGGCTCCTGGAGCACATAAGTAGGAAGGACAGACCTGTGTGGCACAGGGGATTCCATGTCACTCGGCCACATATATTTATTGCATTTTTCACTTCTCCAGTGTGGTCATGATCTCTAAACAGAGTCAGAGCTGCTACTGAGGCCCCTGGGGCTCCTCCATCCAAGGCTCCAGCTAAAAGTTGAAAGATTTATATCCTTTATCTGACTCATGGCTGCTGCAGGCTTCATGATGTATTTGGAATCAAAAACCCCTTCAAGGCCCAAACTTCATAAATCTTCAATCCTATAAACATCCTAGTTCCTGGAGTACTAGTTTCAGGAAGGTTTCAGGGAACGCTATGTTAGAAAAATTGCGAGTCCAGTAGTCCTGTTTCCCAGCAAGGAAATTTAATTAAAAGAGGAGATAATTAGATGAGAAACCTCTGTTGGGAGCAATTAGAAATATTTCTGAATGGGTTGAGCTAGATGAGTAATCCACTGAAACTATGCAAAGCCACGGCTGTCCAGCTTCCAGCAAACTGAGTGAGAAGGGAAGTGAGAGATTCTCCCCAGAGGCAATTTCTTCCGGAAGAGGAGGGAAAGCTTCATGGTGGATGGAGTCTGTTTTGTGCCATTTCTCCTCTGACAGGGGTTTGCACCAGGCTGTGGTTAAAAAATAATGCTTTTCTACAGTGAATCACTGAAGCAGCAGGGACTAGGAGGGGGGAAAGGATCTAATTCTGTGCCAGCTGCCGTAAGATTTGAGCTTAGTCTCCTCCACCACCAAACCCAAACTGAGGCAGTACCATATGCTGGAGTGAACATAGACTCAGGGAGAAGATAAACATAGCATTCATGGTTTGCAGTGGGAGGATTTGAGGCTGCTGTGTGGTTTTTATCTTTTTTTTTTAACTTTTAAAATTGATTTTCAGAGAGGAGCAAAGAGCTTTATGAGACGATACATGTCTTTCCCCCTCACCTTTTCAATAAATGCAAAAAGAAATGCATTTATTGAATAAGCATCAGGTTGCTTATTTAGGATGAGAGCAACCTGAAAACTTGAAGTCTCAGTCCGAAATGAAATTAGGTTTATAATGTCTGTGTTCTTTTCTTCTGGGCTCGCAGTTTTGGTATGACACTTGTGGCTAATACCTTTGGTTTCTTTTGGATGCTGCATATGAGGTGGTTGTAAATAGTTAGGATGAGGGTCAGCACAAATATAGCCTGCATTTCTTGTGGAGTGATTCAGTACATGGATTTTTACACAGTGTGCTAAATGTGGTTAAGGTTCTTCATCTCATCATCTTTCATTGCATCTTAATTTCTTAAAAACACCTCAGCTGAAAACTTAGTTTTTGTTTTTATCTGTTTGATGGTAACTCAGACTTGCTATGATCCCTATTGGCTATTTTCATAGTGGCTTTAATATGATTATCTTATCTTTAGGGGGATTTGTGTAAGCATGGAGTGTTCAAGTGAACTGAGATTCAGAAGAGTTTTTCATACCTTGCTACTGAATTTTTAAGGAAGTGGGACTCCTGGTATTTATCATTTCTGCTTCAGGAGGTGCTGCCTCTCCACAAGCAGCACTTTCATGCAACAGCCAAGACTTTTGAGGGCTCGTGTCCAGGACTCACAAGTTTGACTAGAGGTGTCATAAATTCTTAACTCCAGCTCTTCACAAGGAGATTATCCAAACCTCTCTGAAGCACTCTGCACCTTTTGCTGAAGCCAAGTGCTAGTGCACAAATATTCTTATTTTCTCTGCATCATGCTTTCCAGCTTGGGTTTCTCAATTTTCTGGAAAGTTTTCCACCAAACTTCAAATATGTTTATGTCACCATAAACCACTGTGGTTATGCTTTTACTTATGCATAAATATACAGGTAAGAGTTTCTTTTATTTTCAGAAACTTGACCTGAGTGTTAAATTCCAGGAGTTGGAGCAACTACCCAAGACACTGAGTTCTATGTCTGATATTTTGCATTAGTGGTTTGCCATAACTTTATTTACCTGTAAGTTTCTCCTGTGTCTTTCAGTTACCTACAGAATGTGCCTATTTGATTTGACATAGAGCAGAGAAATATCATTTCTGCAATAGACTAAAAATCAAAACAATCAGTCTGGAAACCTCTGTTGGAAGCTCAGTATGTTTTACTAATGTTGTTGGAGAAAGGCTGATATATATATATTTTTTCAAAAGTAATTTTAATACCTTAATTACCTACCCAATCTTTGCAATATTATGTACAACAAACAGTGTTACCTGTGTGAAGTCTCAGGGGATTTGTACTTTGAGCCACCCGTACAGGATTTTTTCAGAAGGTGGAGGACATGCTTCCTTTGAGAGGCTCCAGAGAAACTCGAACTGTAGACTTGGCTCTTCCAGTACTGCACAACTTTAAGCATTTGCTTAATTTCTGTGTACTTTAGTGCACTGTGTTACATGTTGTGCAGCTTGCCTATGTAACTGGCAATAGTTTAGAGACAGCAAGTTTTTATTAAGTATGTTAATCACCTAACACCATTTGGCTTGCTGCCTCAACTATAAAGAAGCAAGTAAGAGGGGGAAAAAAGTTTAATGCATAAAATATAGCAGATGAAGTAAATGGAAAAGTTCAAAGGTCAAAGATCTGTTGTTCTCTCAAATCCTTTCAGTTCTAATAATTTGGGCAATACCTCAGAAAAAGAAATTGAGTCTTTAGATGCCATTTTTAGCTGGATTCTGACCATTAAAACACGTCTGGTGTTTGAGAAATTCTCATTAAATTTATTTATTAAAATGACAGTGTATTTCCACAGTCTATTGTGGTTAAGATTCTGCTGGCTGCACTGTTCTCGTGCAGCATCCAGTAAGTGTTTTTGTGTTTCTGCACCAGTGTATGGGATTTGCAATAATGGATGTCATAACCCTCTGCTGAAGCTTTGGAAAGAACTGGCCATCAATCACAATGTACAGTCTTTTCAATTGCAGCTCCCAGTAAATGTGATTTCTTCATTTATTTGGAAGCTATTATGCCTTGATTTAAAAGCGCAAGGGAAAGGGGAAAAAGCCCTTTTAATGAGACTTTGCACACTCTGTTTTTTTAATAATAATGGATTGTTTCATGTTAAATTTAAAGCATGTAGTTCCTTAGCAAATAGGTTTTTAGTTGGTTCACATAATCAAAAGCAGTACAACTGGCAGATGAGCATGTGCTCTGATCCCAGCTTTCAAACACAGCAGAGAGAACAAACATCCATGCTTTTCCTATTTTAGGCTTTGAAAAGCCCAAACTTTCTTCCTCGTGTAATTGCCCTTGCAGATCTCATCAGTGCTGGTTCACATGCTGTGTTTCACAGATCACAGAGATTTCAAAGCTCACTTGCTGATGAGGAAGAGGTTCTGTAGCCATCAGCACCAAGGCAGCCTGGCTTCCTGCTTCCCTCTAGCTCCATTTCTTTATTTTCTTTACTGGCGCTTAACTCACCAGGTTAGGTTTTTGTGCAGCCACACAAGGCCTGGCCTAAGAGCAGAAAAGTTGTTTCTTGCCTTTGTTTCTTTTGCTCCCTTTCCAGGTTGAATGCAAAGTCTTTAGGGTTATTTGTGTTTGAAGTGTAACAATTTAAAATTACTAAAAAAATATTATTTTAGGTCATCTAAATGTATTGATATAGTAAATATTTTAATAGGAATCAAGTAGCATACCATGAGACAAAAGTACAATCTTTAAGAGCCTTCCAGATATTTTTGTATGTTTTTAGATCTATACTTAGTAAAAATTAATGTAAGATGTTAAAAAACACCTTCATAAACACAACCACATTCCTGTCAAGTGTGCGGCTCTTGTGAATTGATATATTAACATCTGACAATGTTTTCACCATTGAAAATGGTTTGTTTTATTGGTAGAAGTTCACACTATTTGAGAGATTTCAATGAATTATTAGGATAATTTCATAATTATTGTACCTTACGGTGAAATCAGCAGATCACCATTTGCTTTTAAAGGTTTTACCTCAGGTTCATTAAAAAGCACTTCTAGAGTTTTGCATCTGGTTCTTGTTTAGGAAATATCCACATAATGTCATGCTTTGAAAAAAACTTCTAAACCATGTTCTAAAGCTGTGGAGCTGCAATTATGGCAGCGTTCAAGAGGTTCCTCCCATTGTGTTTTTCTTAGTCTTGAACATCTGAATAAAAAGTGAAGAATTCAATGCTTTGTGAAAATTAACTTACAAATACATGTACAGATCGTCATCACTTTACCTGCAAACAAAAGAAAGCAAATTGTGTAACACTTCTTCTTAAGATGGCTTTCCTTCTGAAAATGCTGAAAAAAAAATATTAATAGTGGCTTGTTTCTTTCTTTATCTTGAGTGCAAGTTTTCCTTGCCTTGTGATATAAAGGTAGCCATGGCAACTTAACATTTTAATCACTCCTTTGCAGTGCATTTCTTAGGTAAAGATTATGTAGAACCTGCACTTGACATCTGAACTAATTAATTCTGCTTTCTTTTAGATAATATTTCAAGATAGCTGTTCTTATTTAAAAATAAGTAAATGAAACAGAAATGCTCAGTTGTGAAGGAGACAACAAATTTGCACTTGAAATTTTGTAGCTGCATCCACCTGACTGAATGATAGGGATTTTCCATGTTGATAAAATTCTCACCCTTCCTGGAGAACAAGGGAATTCCCATGACTCTGAGGAAGATCTCATATTTCATTTAATTATATGTCAGCAGCACTTCTGCAGGCACTGGCCTTTCAGCACTTGCAGTGTCTCAGAGAATGTTAAAAGAACACTTAAGTTATTTGTTTCTGGCTCTGCAACAAGGTATGGCAGGCTTTTCTCAGTGCTCTCACAGGTTTTTTTAGGACAGAATGCAAACAAATGTTGAACTCTTTCCCTAATCCGTAAACAGTTTTTGATTGCTGTATTTATGTGGGAAACAGGCATCTGTTGGTAGTAGCAGTGTTGGTGGTTCTATGGTAGGGGAAGCTTGTCAAGACTGAAAATGAACTTTTTCCCTTGGAATCTTGGATTTGTGACTGCCCCAAAACATTATAGAGAGCAGAGGTCTTTGATAACAGGCTTTATCATTAAGTGCTACTTTGGGTTTGTACTTTCAGCCTGTGCCTCCTTGCCAGGTGATAACTTATGTAGCTGTGCATTTGGATATTATTCTTGAAACTCACTACTGGGAATATTGAACACAATCTGTGGCCCTCTGATCACTTAAGCAATCCTTTCAGCAAGCTCTTTGCTCAGAGCTATGGCCCACATGCTTCACATCCTGTGGCTGCAGTACACCGGTGTGATTGCCTCCCTAATAAAATAGTCATTATTTTTCCCTTTAGGGCAAAGTTTTAATTTTCCTCCCTTCTTTTTTTGAAGTCTTAAATCATAAGCCAGGAGCTGGTGATGTCAGTGGCTAGATAAGATGAGCACAACTCAAAATCCTTGGTGGTTGGTGAAGTCAAACTATGCTCATCTGGTTGCCAGAAGAGAACAATGCAGTTTCTTTGGGTCAAATTGAGTATTAAATTTTTTCAGGACACCTGTGAACCTCTAGTAATAAATTTCCCTGCAGGTCATTGAGATGTTCTCAGGAACTCCCCAGCGTAGTTCTTACAGATTTCATAGGAGTTGGTAAAATAACACTACCATGGTAGGCTTTCATGTATATTTGTAAAACAGTTGTAAAACCCAGTTATGTAACAGCAGTTATTAAGAGTTGAGAGCCTATTTTTATGTTTTTTCAAGAATCTGATTTACTGAGAAACACATACTGCTATATGGAGAGAGTTTACTATATAAGAGTCACAAGTATTTTTGTGACACATTGGTTCTTAATTCATCTTTGAGCCATGTGCTTGCTGTATGTCTGCTACAAGCAGAGGGAAAAACTTCCAGTTCCCCTTCCTGGGTCTTACCAGCTTTCTCTGCCTCTCTGCTGGAGGAACTGCGTTAAGCAAGAGAAACATTTGGAGTGAATCCACCTCTGCAATTACAGAACACCCCACAGTGTGATGCTTCAGCCTCCCCACCCAGTGCTTGCTGCTGTGGCTTTGAGGGGAGGGCGAGGAGGCAGGCAGATGGGTAAAAGAACTGTGTGGTTTCTGTTTAGGAGATGTTGTCAGAGGGTAAGAATTTAGTCAGGGCTTGTCAGTGGCCTGCTGCGTCTGATGGAAACCTCCCTGAAACACGTGTGGAGCGAAGGCAGCCTTTGGCATTTTGTGTGTTCTGTGGGGGATTGGGAAGCAGCCTGGGTGCACAGCACTCCATCTCCTGTACTCATGCTTTAAAAGGGTCACAAGGATGGGTGACTTCAGAGTGGCACAGCTTGCTTCACTTACAAATGTCAAGGCAGAGATGTTATTCCAGCTGAAGGTGTGTGGGAAGCAGGGAGAGATGGCTGGTGGCACTAAGTGCAGAGACTTTGAGTAGCAAAGTGCTGGAAGAGTGTTTGAGTGTGCAGAATTAGAGGAAACAAAGGTTTTATGCACCTCTTTCTGTGGTCTTGCACAGAGAACATGTCAGCATTTGTGGGTGCTCCTTGGATGTCAGCTGTCTGGGAAGAACTTAGGTCTACGTTGGTAATTGCAGCCATGCAGGGAAACATGGATTTAATGGGGCAGCAAACACATCAGCACTGGTCCTTGGTTTTCTTAATATAGAAGAAGAAATAAATTTGGTCCAAGCCTTCCCTGAGCTCTCTGGACAGCCTGGCTGGGAATTGCTGTGAGCTCTGTGCCGAGTGCCAGGCACCAATCCTCCCAAACTCGCAGAGCAGCTGAGCAATTTGACTGTGCTTTTTGCAGCCCGGCTGCCTGGGACAGAGCCAAATTAGACAGCCAGTTACTCAGTCTGGGTATGTAAATAAAGGAGGGTTGTGTCCCTAAGTATCAACCCCTTAGACTAGAGGGAAAACAACTAAGTGGGGTTAATGAATGAATTCCCTAAACCACAGTGCACTAGAAGAGGAGGCAGGAAGGAAAGGAATAAGTTGCCTTTTATATGTATATATATTTTTTTTAAGGGGAGCAGGCACTCATTGCACTTAATCAAGTGGAGAATAATCGGAGTCAAAGGCCCTTAATTATGTTTTCCTTTGGTATGATTTTTGTTTGTCTGACAGATCTCTTTGGCAGCCATGCAAAGACGTTCTGATATGTTTAGAGCCGTCTGTATTCGATATGTGGACTATTACCCACATCTTTAGGCAAAGAGCTCACGCAGAGAAATGAAAATTCACCTGCACTTCTCTAAGGTGGTGGAGTCAATCCCCAAGTGGCTGCAAACTGTATGTGTGTATGAGAACTTTGGATTGCAGAACACAGTGGTAACTGCTGAATGTGCAGAATGGCTTAATTTCCTGCGTGCGGGGCTGAGCAAGGTTATTAAGAAGGCCTTTCAAGTTTAAGGTTTTCCCCAGGGAAACTCCAGAAACACAGCTGCTTGAAAGGAGAGAAAGAGAGGGAGGAAAACAGTAAGAGTAAAAAAGAACTGAAATGTGAAGATGCTGGGCTATGTGCTGCACAGAAGCCGGAGGCAATATTTTGTACAAACCTGAGACGAGGCAGGATAGCAGCAGCAGGAATGGGAGAAGGGACGAGGCTCTCAGTGCCTGCTCTTGTTCCTTGTGCCTTTCTCAGACACGTGGCAGGTGCAGAGCTGCTGACACATGATGGAATATAATCAGTGAGTGCTGACTGAGCATTGAATCAACAGCTGTGTGGGAGAAAAGAAAGTATGGTTTTGTTCTGACTGATAATATTTTGGGGAATCTATGTGAAACTTTGGTTTGGTGACTTTGCTGCACCACTGGAAACATCCGTGTGGCAGAATCCAGTAGCTGCTCTTTGGTACATCTGAAGGGATATTTTGCTGGAGAGACAGGAGTGTTTCTGGGAAAAGCAGCAGTCAAAGTCAAAGAAATGCACATGGGATAGACAAGCCCCTTAAAAAGATGAGAATTCTGAGAGGCTTTCTAGAATTTTTCCAAAACAACTCATGAGAAAAACCTTACAGAGATTTAGAAATTGAAGGGAAAGCAGCATAGAGAGCTGGATGAGCATAATTTTTGAGCTCTCTGAAGTGAAGCAAACCCATTCTGTAACACTTTGCAAAGCAAACATTTGCTTTCAGGAGTGTCATATGTGTTCCTAAATAAGCCCCAACTATTCCCACCCTTTCCGTGTTCTTTTCGGGAAGACGGTGTGTGTTTACCACACAACTGCTACGGTGAGAGTGAGAATGGTTCTCCCGGGTTTGGATCAGCATGGAAACACTAACACACTTCAAATCCCCCTGATGGTGTTTTTAGCTAACATGTGATTTCTTCCCACAGCAGGATGCTCCTAGAGGAAGGCTCTGGTGGGAAGAATAGTTCCATGTAACTGTGTTATGTCAAAGTCATGGCTGACTTAGTTCCTTGGCCAGCTTAATTGTTTTTATGAAGAATGCCATGTAGTGTCAGAAGCAATGAGATGTTGGAATTCTGTATCTAAAATGAGAGTTTAAATTTAGTTATTGCTATAGTGTCAGTTGAAAAAAAAATACTCAGTGTCAGCAAGTACCTGAGAAAAGAAAGTGTAAAATAACTGAATATGTTTGTATAGTACAGTTTGCCAGTTTCAGTTTCCACAAGTAACTGATTTTATTTGGAAAAGGTGGGAATATTTGAGGTCAGACTCTTTTCAATTCTAGAACTGCAAGGTTTCATAACCCACATTGTTTTGAAATGTGCATTAGATGGCATAATTAAAAAAATCCTCTTGTCTTTTCATATAAAGAATACAAGTAAGGGATTTTAGAACATATTTACTTCAGAAGTGGCCCAATGAATTTCTACCTGAAAAGGTAGAAAAGAGATAACACTATCACAGTGTCTTGGTGCAGATAGTGGGATTAGATGATATTTGTATTAAGGCACGTTACTGTTGGGTCCATATTTCAATGCTGACAGTGGATGATGACACCTTCTCTAGTGTAATCCACTTTTTAAAGTCCCCTGTATGCATTGTGAATTATATTGCAGGTATAGCACTTTGACATGCATTTCATTCAACTTAGGTTGTGTATAGGAGAAATCTTTTTCTTTCGCTATTAGTATTCAGAATCATATTTATTCTTATTTAAACTTTTTTGAATTATCATCTCTAAGTAGATTGAAAGGCAAGTGCAGCCTTCAATGTGATAAATTTTTTGCCTTGCTTTTTTGGGTACTCAGTAAGAAATACCATGAAAAGATTTTTTTTTTTTTTTTAAATTGGGTTAGTTATAATGAAGTATTTTCATTATTGGGTTCATTAGCTTCTAGTTCTTTAGCAGAATAATTAGCTGAGCTTCAGTTAAGCCTGGAAATGCCTAGCACTTCTGGAAAGGAATTAATCTTTCTGAGACTTCCAAACTTCAAGCTGAAATTTTCTGGAGTAAAAGCTTGTGTCTAACATGTTTAGAAATAATGACATTTTCAGCCTTCCGTTTTACGTAAGCACTGTGCTGTGGTTACAGCTTATATAACCATGGGAAACATTCTTTGCTCTGTTCAAAGAGAGAAGCCTCATATATCTGTGCGTCATGGAAAGTGGTTTTTGACCTGTTACAAGAGGCTGGTGATGGCAAAACTGTTCATCAAACCACTCTGAATGTAAAAAAAAAAAAAAAATCACTCTCTTCTAGCATAGGACACAAGACAATGCCCATGTTGATGTCTGAAGGTGCAAAACCCTTCCTTGCAAAGGACAACTCCTATCCTCATGAGCTGTTTCGTTTCTTGTTGCTGAACCTCAAGACAGACATGAAAAGTAATTCTCCAAACCTGCCAAAAGCCGGCAGAATCAGCAGCTCTGAGGAGCAGAGATGCACAACCAGGAGCTGTTGTAGAGTGAGGAGTTGCCTGCCATAGGAGCGACCTTCAGTTTAATATGCGCTTGTCTGTATTGATTTTATCTTACAGCATGTTATTGAACACGGAGGCAAGATGAGCCAAATCCCCCTTATTGTTCTTGAATGCTGTAAGACTCCTTATATGAATAAGGGGACTAGGAGGTGACTCTATAAAAAGAATATTTAGCTGGGTTTTTAGATCATCTGCCAGATTCTAATCTCTGTAGGCATAGAAACAGGGTTTTTTCTCTTTGACAGCCACGCATCTGAAATTAGAGTTTAACTCCTACAGTTGTCAAAATAGATTTTCTGTGGTTTCAGAGCTTTTTCTAGCATCAGAAGAATATTCAGTTTAAGTTTCATCCATGTCTTATGAGGACTTAGGTTAGATTCTTCCATAGGCTGATTTCTTGTCCTTAGTTGCAAGACCTGGTGCAGCTTTGAATGCCCCCAATTCTTATAATTTCTCCTAAAGGAAGGAGAGTTTAAAACCAGGCAGTTTGGATGATGAGAGCCCTTGGAGGTTATGTCTGTGCAGTTGTTGTCAATCAATGCCTGGAACTCTAGACGTCTTTTTGCTGAATTTCAACCTAAGGACCACCAAGGCAGTTGAAAACTTCCAGGCTAATGAAGATCAGAATGAAGATTTTTATAACAGGAGGATCTACTGCTCAGCCAGGAGAAATTTCTGGAGGTGGCCCAGTGACTTTATGACTAATTATGGCAGAAACTTTGTGTCTGTTATTTTTCTTTTAATCCCTTGATTATTCCCAGCTTCTTAACAGAATAGAGGTCAGAAATATACATGGGGTTTATTGAACAAAACAATTAAATCAGCTCAGCTAAGACGATGCAAAACTCTTTATTCTCATCTTAAATTTTGACCTGTGAAAAGTAAATTTGTAAATTCCCATTTGGGACTGTGTTATAAGTTTGATAGGCAGAGAGAGGAATGATCATATCAAAATGTTATAAGAAAGAAAGAATACCTTCACTCTGAAAGTCAAATTTTTGACAATAATGGCCTTGTAAAAATAATTTAGGCAAAATAAGAAGACTTCTTTTTAATTCACTTATCTGTGCAAATTTAGAAAACTGTTCCATTTGTTTAAAATTTTCTAGACATCTTATCTTTGTGCAGTAAAATATCGTGTTGGTATTTCTTGTTCCCTTCACTGTAGGTAGCTGAAATTTATGCATGGAATTAACACCACCTCCCACACCGGGAGTCTGTCCATTTGAGATCCTACTCAGGAAATTAATTTTTGGTTTCAGAGAAAGAAGAGCAGGTAAAGATCTCAGTCATCTGCTCTGTCATCCTGCTTCAAAGCAGGATCAGCAGTGCTCTCATCCCTGGCAGATGAGTACATAACTGCTCCTAAAGATCTCCAGTTATAAAGTGTCTGCAGCATCCTTAGGGAAATCTATCCTGAGCTTAAGTGTTCTTACAATTAGACAGATTTGCCTAATATCTAACCTAAATCTCCTTAGCTGTAAGTTAAGCTCATTAACTCCTGTGATATCTCGAGTAAAAATGGTGAACAGATTCTTTCCTTCCTTTTAGTACATTAAGACTATTATCCAATCTCCTCTGTCTCTGCTTTTCTGTAGCCTAAGAATCAACAGTTTATTAAAACTCTTCTTGTAGGACAAATTTAATACCTTTGATTCTTTTTTCTTCCTTTTTTTTTGGTCTTTAACTTTTAAAAATTACTTTTGTAAGTTGTTTTGCTTTTTCTTGGACAGCACTGGGATGCAATATTTCAGGTGATCTGATATCTAGATGCACTGTTATTTCTGAAACACAGCATGCTTTTATGCCTCTGAGGAAATTGTTCCTGTTCTTGTAAGGCCATGACATTTACTGAGTCATAAACAACTTATGATCTGCTATAACCTTCTGATCAAGTCTTCAGGGTTCCTAGTTAGCTGACTATTCACTGTAGTTTCTTTGTGCCTCTAAATTTCTGTGTTCCTTTTTGAACTGCCTTCACTTTTCTAGATTACTCCTCCAAATAGTCATATTTTTCTGGGAGTTTGTTTTATTCAGTCTACTTTTGTGTTCTTGTAGAACTTCTTGCACTCCTTAATCTTCTTCAAAAAAAAATGTGTACTCAGTAATCCTGTTACTGAAACCATCAAACAGGAACAACCAAGGCAGGCAGTGAAAAAACATGACTCCGTGTTCCCTCTCTAATGGTGGGCAGCTAATAAGTACAGCAAATTGTTTTCCATCCTAATTAGAACTCCATCAGTTGTAGATTAATCTAGTCCACAAGGGTTTTAGTTTGGTGACTATTTTGTTAGCTTGTTTTTATTTTCCTTTTTTTCCCCCCCAAGCTTACTCATAAGAATGTCAATGAACTTACAAGTATCAGGAGATTTAACATCCTTTTCTCCTTTCCTTTTTTTTTTTCTCCCGTTTTTCTTATGACCATTACCTTGCTATAGAAAGAAATTAAATGCGTTTCTAGTGGCAACTTTTTTGCCATATATGTTTCTCATCATCTAGAAGTTGACAACTAGTTTATTTGTCTCAGTACTTTTCCAGGAAGGTAATCATACTTTTCTGTAATTGTCCCTTATTTTTGTGTCCTGCTTTTTAAATGCAAATAGACACAGAATATTTTTCCTTTTCTGCCTGTCCAATACTCCACCATTGTCATGAGTTGTAACTGGTAATTAATGTTGACATTGTCTCAGTCAGATCTGTAATGACATAAATCCACCCTAGCTGTTTTGGAAGTAAATTTAACTGATCTAAATAGTCCTAGATGATTTTTCCTATGTTTTTGCCCTGATTCATTGGCATTAACCATACTGGCAGCCTGCTTGCTATTACATCACTAGTTAAGACTGAAGCAAAAAGGTATTAAACTTTTTAGCCTTCTTAATTTTCTTCTTTCTAGATTTTCTTCTCCATGCAGTAGCGGATCAGTAGGTTTTATTATTTTCTTTTTTCTCTCTTTCTTCTGCATGTGTATCCTTCTCGTATTACTAATACACTTTTAGAACTCAGTTAGCCTGTTGTGTCTACTCTCAGGTTTTACATTTTGTGTATGCATTTGTGCCGTTAATTTCTGCTTGTCCCTGGTAATTAAAAACCTTTTTGAAGTGAATAAATAAATTTGTGCTTTAGTGAAGTGACATCTTGATGATCATCTGTTTCACACTCAGATAATTTGTCTTTAACTGTCCTATTTTAGTAAAGGAACTTCTGGTTCTCCTTTATCTCTACATTTTTCTCCCTCTCTAAGCTTGTTCAGAGTGTATTAAATTCTGCTTTCATGTAGTCTTTGGTTTCATTTAGTCTTATTCTCTCTCTTCATTTCACCATGACTGTCAACTGTGCTTTTGTGGTGACTCTTCTGGATAAATAGAAGGTTATTACCACTGCGGTGATGATTTTGAGGAAACAATTTTCTCTCTCGCAAGCAACTGGAGAGAGGTGGACTTCAAGGAAAAGACTGAATGATTTCTGTAGGATGGAAAAGGGTTCAGGAGAGAAGATCCTACAGACAATCTTAGGCAATGCACATGATGTGACAGGGCTTGAAAACACTGATCTGTTTGTATCACCTAATTAAAAATAGACCTAAGTTTTATATTGAGTTTCTCTTGGGAAATACTTTCTTTTTTTCCTTCCTGGAAGCTTATTATATTTCACTTGGGTGTGTTTTCCCTCTTTGCCTGAGAAACATTATTCTTCTGAAGACCCTGCTGAGTTGGCATTGTATCACAGAGGAAGCTGCAAAAGAGTGAAGGGGAAATGTCAAAATAATATCCACTTCTATGAGGAAACAGTCACAACTTAATAGTTTAATTGTATGACTAATCTGCACAGGTTTTAAGGTGGAAATGGCTTTTTTTGGAAGGCATTATTGTGTTGATTACTGCTGCATCTGACCCAACAGCCTATTACAGAATAGAACTAATACCCCATGCTAGAGGAACTTCTTATGGAAGGCCTGGAGGCAAAAAGCAGGACTGATATTTTCACTTTAAAACACATTTCGTTTCTGGATCTTGCTAGCAAAAGATTACACATGCTGATTTTCCATTTAAAAGTGCATAATTTAAATTTTCTTGCCTCGGAACAATTCCAATCCCTTTCCCATTGAAGTTTCTGTAAGATATGTTAAATTAGATGAGTAAATGTGCTGGAAAAAATACTACAGAAAGGCCACTGAGAACATACTAATTTTGGCCTTTACTTGCAGCATTTAGGACTTTTAGGAGAATGCAGGAGATGTTCTTCATAAAAGCTGAAGTCTTATGCCACAGGAAGATTAGTTTTTTTTTGAATGCTTTATGTGAAGTAGAGATTCCATGTATTTCTTGTATGAAATATAATCCAAAAAGGTCTCTGCTGGAGGTTCTCTTTGTTCCTCACTCTTACTTCTTGCCTCCATCTGCAGAGGGTTACGTAGTTATTTCAATGATAGAGAATTCCAGAAATGACTAACTCAGACATTTCTGAATTTGCACACAGTAAATGTAATTAATAAACTCAGGGAGTTTGATAGATACTACAACTGCTTCATAGACTTAGCTTCACACAGGGAAAAGAGGGAATCACATTTATTTTTTTCCCCTATTTTTTATTAATTACAAAATTAAAAGAGATTTTATATTTTAATTTCACAACAATATCTAGTTTGCTATGTTTTTCTGTGCTCTATGTAATGTATAATCTTTAGATCAATTAATTTTCTGGTTTGTCCTAGAGTGCTATGTGCATCAAAGAAGTGGCAAAAATAGGGTTTTTGCGTATTTTAGATGCCTACTCTACCTTCCACAGTGAACAAGATTATAAGCATCTGCAATTAGTCACTGACCAGAACTGGGGAGGATCAGCTGTCATGGAAATGCACCATCTTGAGTAGTTTTAAAGCATAAAATACTAACAAACCATCTGTGTCAAATAATAAGTTAATAACTCTTCTTGCTAAATGCTCTGATACTTTTATCAGTGATGCTGCCACATCACTTTGTGCTTTATATAAAATAGTTTGAGTATGGATCTTCATCTGTTGAAAAATACAGATAGAACCCAAAGGAAGAACTTTATTTCTTGTTTGTGGCAGGGACAGGTTCAAGATGCATCAAGATAAATTCAAACTATATCCCACTTTTGAAAGAAATTTCTTCTAGTTTCATAAAATAAGCAACTTTGTACATATTTATATGTTAAAAATGTGAATGCAAAAAACCCCCCAAAACTGTAGTGCCTTCTTCTTTAGCTAGTTATCTCATTCTTTGGAAATTTGTTAAATTAGCTGTAATACTCTGATTGATCAAGCCTTTGTTAGGTATTTCTGCTCTTTAAAAAAGCTCTTTTACCGGTCCTCTATATGGATCATTTTGCTTTCAGAGAATTCAAGGGAAGTCTTTTTCTGTGTTGTGATGACACTCTATAAAGCAATTAAACTGCAGAGGTCAGGCAGCAGCATAAAAAAAGAAAGCTTTGCCTACCTTGAGATATTTACAGAACCAGAGGGGCAACAATCTTTTGTAAGAATTCATATTTTTAGAGAAGGAAAGTTTAAAAAACAAAAAGGGAAATGAAAATATGGATTGAAAGTCTCTTCTGGAAATAAATGGAAACTAAATTGCACATCCAAAACATGGCCTGAACAAAATGTTCCTTTATGTACTGAAAAAATCTCAAGATTCACTGTATGTTTTCACCAGAGATGTATTTGAGTCAGCCATTAATTCAAAAAAGCTTTAATTTTATATAAATGTCCCAGGAATTCAAACTTAGACATGCATTCTGGGGTGTTTTGTGTGGGTTTGGGTCTGGTCCAAGGAGGACACTGACAACCACAAGCCCAAAGGGCCATCAGGATGGTGGGGAAGTGAGCAGGGCTGAGGGAGCTGTGTGTGTCCAGCCTGGAGGAGGCCCAGGGAGATGTTCTGTGCTCTCCAGTGCCTCAAAGTGCTGCAAAGTCCTGTGGAGCTGGGCTGGGTGTGCAGCAACAGCTCCTGAGGCTACCGGTGGGACTATGGCAAATTCCAATTTGAGGCAAGGGGGAAAAAACCACTGTGGGAGTGGTAAATTTTTGGGGTGAGGCTCATAGAAGAATGGAGATGTTCAAAACATTGCCTTTGGCAATGTGATTTAACTGCACTTGTTCCGCATGAGGGTTTGGAGTAGAGATCTCAGGAGATCCCTTCTAACTTCCCGTGGTTCTGAGCATCACAGTCCAAATCCAGTTCGTCCGGTTTGGTCACATCTTTGCCTTTGTAAGTTCAGCTGGCAATGGAAAGAGCAGTGCATCTCCAAAGACCCTTGGACTGAAATATTCAGGGAGGTTTCTCAGTCGACAGCCTGAAGAATTTCAGATAGGCAGAATTTAAATTCTTCTAAAACCCAAACAAACCTTGACTCCTGCACTTTTGCAGTCTGTCCGTGTGTTTATGAACTTAACTTTTAAATGGCCCACCAGCTTATCAAATGAATTTTAAATGGTAAACCTGACTTCTAAGCTAAGAAATAAAAATGAGCCAGACTGTGCTCATAACAGTATTAGTAGATGCATTTGTTACATGGTGATGAGTCTCAAAAGGAGCTGCATCTTGAAAATTGTGTTGTCTAACTTCTGGATATTCACTTTATCCCTTTATGTGCTTGATTAATATCTGCACAGCTACTTGTACAGATGTAACTAATTTTTTATTTTATTAGTAAAATGCTATAAAAGATGAAAATAGTATTGTACAATTTCTGCTAAGTTGTACACCTTTTTTATTTTTTCTAATCTTTTGTATACAGACTAGAGGGTGTTTTTTTCCCCCCTCCAAAATTAAATAAACTTTTAATTAAATAAAGATTTTCTCCTTAAAATGGAGTAAACAAATATCTAATCCCAGAGCTACAATTTCTCAACCTTCCTCCTCTCCTATGAGATGTTGCTATGGTTATTACCCTGCTGGGTAGTGAAATGCAGTAATTTGTTTAGCAATTTCTTTCTTCCACAATACTGTACACACACGGAGGAGGCTTGCATTTACTAAGTGCATCAGTGTGACAAGTCTGCTGTTTTTCACAAATCCTTCTAATACAAGTCATGGTTTGTAAAGCACATATATTTTGGGTTAGTGACTGAAATTCTTATCCGGTGAAAATATTTTTGCTACCAGAAAAATTTAAATTTATAGAAAGCTGCTATAAGTGCTGACTTTCTTTCTTCTTTTCTGTAGAAAATGTGAGGACCTTAGAAGGGACAGAAGATGTTATGTATGATATCTTTTTGAATTTGTGGGACATTACTAGTTGGATGACTAAATAATCAGATGCTTGAAAGAAGCTTGACTCATAACTGAGGTTTCATTAAGAGCAGGGGATTTGCACTAAGATCTGCTCTAGAAAATAGTGAGAATAAGATATTCTTGTTGAATATATCTTGTTATAAGATATTATAAAGTACTATTCTTGTTGCATCTGTTGTGTTTCAGTATGATCTGGCTTGCTTCAACTCTTTAAGCACAACTGTAATATAAGTGTTAAGCAATGATAAAATTTGCAAGGATTTTTTTGAGCGGGGCTTCCATCTTCAAAGTTGCTCTGTATCTATGAACCATTTCATTTACAGGCTTCTTCAAACAGTTGGGCTGCATTGAACATAAAATATTGGAAAATGTAGGGGGTTTTGTCATGGTAAACAAACAGTTTGGGGTTTATTGCTTGGCAGTGGTGATGCAGCTACAGAGAACTGATCATTGTGTTACAGAGAACTGTGATCATTGTGTTAAAGAAGGTGGTGCATTGCAAGGCTTCAAAGAGCAAAGAGAAAGGAGCAGACAGTTAATAAAAAGATGCAAGGAAACGGGCTGCAGGCTGAGCAAGATTGGGTTTATTTGGACAGAAAACCCTGCAGACTGATGATTGAAAATATCTGGTATTCTGCTTTACCAAGCTCTATGAGGTGGATGTTCTACTATGGAACCGCCTTGGTTTCATTCCATCTTTCACAATGTTTCAAATGGTGGGAATTCCAGCCCTTCCTTTGGGAGAGAAATAGTTCTGTGTTCTAATTAATCCCACAATCACCCTGTTTCTTCAAATTAATCAAAATATATATTCTTAATTAACCCCCAAGCTCTCCTTGCTTTGCATGCTCAGCAGAACACACTAGAATTGATGGCCTATGGTAATTTTTTGATGTTTTTTGTATATGATAGCAGCTACCTCTTCAAATGATGTCAGGTGTCCTCTGATAGATTTCTTCTATGTCCTGTTTCTCCTCCCAAAATGAGTCCATTTTCTGGAAGGAAAAAGTGAGGAATGGTCAAAAAATAATGGGGGAAAAAAAAAAACTATGTCATTAAGCTCCTACATGAAGTTTATAAAAGCCTATTGGCTGATGCTACCAGGCAGCAGTCAGCCAACTAGCTGGATTTAGAGCCGTAGCTAGTTCCATGGAATTTGGGAAAAAATCCCAGGCAAACACAACTGTGTGAGTGAAGGAGGTGATGTCCATGTCCTGTCCTGTAAACCTGCAGCCTCCCTGGAGTGTCGAGTAAAACCAGGGTTGTAACCACCCCTATACAGGGAATGCAGTAACAGTTGTGGAAGTGTTTAGATAAATTGGTTGGATTTTGTTGCAGTGCAAGATCAGATGAAAGTTTCAGTAGCATTTCCTCTCTTCTCCCCGTTCAGCTGTTGGCACGTTTTAGTGCTATCTTTCAGCTCTTTGTGTTGCTAGGGTTTCAACACACTCCTCTGTTCAGTTCTGGAGAATGAAATAAGTGTTTTATTGCAATCGTCTGGAATTTTCTTCATTCAGTCTTGCAGAAAAAGTACATCTGTCAAATGCACCTGTCTTTCTGCACTGAACTGTCAAGAATTGATGCATAACTCCCAGAAGTATAGAGGAGTTGTTCTCAGCACCTTGGCTTTTCATTTCTAAATCACCCAAGATTCTCCTAACCTTTTATTTGCCTCACAATCATACAGTAAATTTGCAGCAGACTGACTTCTCACTCAGCCTTCAAGACTGTTTCCTCCATCAAGGTGTTTCTATTTTTCCACTTCATCTGCACCAGCTTAAACCCATGGGGTTTTCCTCCAGGTTTGTGGATACTTACTTTAATGTGCAGAATATTACAGAATTTGAGGTTTTGTGGCAGCTGGGTTAGAATGACACGTTTTTAAAATGGCGTTAGTTTCACTTATTCGATTTCTCAAAAACTCTTTCATTGCCATCATCTTCTATGCCTTCCTAATCTCCTCCTCATTTTGGCTCAACTGTATAAGGTCAGTATAGCTTGAACATGGGTGTGTGTCATTAAAGGAATTCAGAGAATAAGTTTAAGAGAATTACAGACTTAAATATGGTCTCCAAATTATAGATTTTTTGCAAAGTAGGAAAATATTAGAGATTCTTTCTTCCAGAATTTTAATAACAATTGTCATATAGAGAAAAAAAGCTGACAGAACTCAACCAGTTCTAACCATGTTGTTATATATTCATTTTGAAATCCTAATCAGGTTGATTATGACAATCAATAGCTGATAGTTGTCTTGATATTATGATTTATGGGGTCATGTGTTGACAATGAAACCAGAATCATGCTGATGTTTAAAATCAGCAAGTTGTAATTATGTTTTGGAAAGTTAAATCAGGTTTCTCATGGCTTTGAGGATGAGTTTGAAATATCTCCAAGGGTAGAGATTCTCCTTTTCTACTCTAGCCTGGCTTTATCTTCTCTACCCCTCCTAGTAGGCAGTTCTATGAAGCAGAAAGTCCCTTCCAGCCCCTTTTTCTCTGAGCCTTGTGTGTTCTCCAGGCTGAAGAATATATCTCTCAGCCTCTCTTTAAGGTTATGTGCAGCAGTCTCTGCCTATGTTGACACTCTCCTCTGGGTTTTAGCGGGTTTGACAATGCCTTTTGTGTAGCCATGGTCTCAGATCTGTCCCATCTCATTGCTTGAAGTCATGTGTGAGCTCAGATATATCTCAGTCGTGCTCTGCCATGGGTGGTTCTTTTGTGCCCCAGGAGCTGTGTGAGCACACCTTGAGGTGCTCATCTTCCCTGCATCCTACACCTTACTGAGCAGTGGGCCCACATCCCCCTCGGCTTTCCTTTTGCTGCTGCTGCAGAAGAGAAGCCCTTGCTCACCACCCTCCCATCCCTTGCCAGTCATGTTTCTCCAAGGTTTGTGTATGTGGGGCAGATTTACCCCGGGAGCAGCACACCTGGGAGTAGAGTGCAATAGGATTTGGGGTGTGTTTGCCCCGCGAGCAGAGCACAGTGGGATTTGGGGTGTGTTTGCCCCGAGAATAGAGCACAGTAGGATTTGGGGTGTGTTTGCCCCGGGAGCAGAGCACAGTGGGATTTGGGGTGTGTTTGCCACGGGAGCAGCTCAACTGGGAGCAGGGCACAATGGGATTTGCTCCATTTTTGTAGTCAGAGCAGCTTCCCCAGGACTCCTGGTGGGTCAGCCTTGGCAGTGAGCAGCTCCTGGTGCAGAGGAATGTGTGTGCATTTAAAGGAGACGATCATGTCAGATAATGCAGCAATGTAAGGCCTGTGATCAAAATCCAGGAAACTCCACATTGTTTTCCCCAAAATGAATTTCACCCTCAGCATGCAGCTCCAGAGGGGGTGTGTGTGAGATAAAATACAGCTCTGCAGCTGGAAATCCTGGATGCCGAGGCAGAGCAACTTCTTCAAACTCTTATTCAGCAATAAAACATTAAAAGCTTGTTTCATCTATTCTTTTGACAACCACGTCTTAATGACCCAGAAAAGAGGTATCCAAGCAAAAACATAGTAGGACTTTAAAACCCTAAAGGAATTCAGTCACTAAATTGTCTACAATTATGTGACACCCACACATGCTGGCTTAATGTATTACACCAAGAATATGTTGACGACTTCTCCGGCAGTTTCACATTAAAATCACTGAGCAGAGCACGGAGATTTTATTTTTCACTCTTTCTGTGGAGAAGTAAATTTAATAAATATTTTGTGAATATAATTATTTTATGTTAACTATATTTACATTGGCATATATCATTTTAAAAGGAACTATTAAACCCAGCAGTAAGAAGTGAGAATATGTATATATACAGTTCTGCTCGTTAAGTAGGGCTGTGAACTGACTTCATCATCAGACTAGAGGTACATAAATGGAGAGGATATGCCTGTGAAATATATTACAGTTTTGGTGCTCTCATTTCTCATAGAGGAGCAAGTCTGATTTTTTTGCCCCTCAGAGAAAATGAGGATGAAATTTGTTTTCCCATATAGATTGAATCCTTTACCCTTAATTAAAATGATAGTGGTCAACAGAAGAATCTTATGTATTTGAAACATTTCAAATTTAAACTGAGGCACTTCTCCTGTTATCATTTTTTTTGAAAAATGGTAACTGCAAGATTAAGCCGACTTTGGTTTTGGTGGCTTTCTGTCATTATTAAATATTGTATAAGCAAAAAAAGCTTTAGACCCGAAGGAAGGTAAAAATTATTGGAGACACTGCATAGTATCTCTGGTGTCACAACATTGTTGCAAATAAAATCAAGAAACCTGGTTTAAGTTTTCCCAGTTTTTTAGTATAATAGTACAGGAACTTCAAGTGGAAATGGGTAGACCTTGAAGAACACAGACATTCTGAACACTGTGGAGAAATAGCAGTTGCTTGAGGGAAATCTTGCTGAAGATCACAGAAACATATTAATATTCATTGAAATTAAAACTTTTTTTCTTTGACTATCTTTATGCATTAGAGGAATAGGAATTCCAGGGTTTTATCAAATATCTAAGGTGTAACATAGTTCTGCTATTTAATGTCGAGCAAGTTAATGTTATGCCTCAGTTTCCCTGGCCATAAATGGGGATAATGATACTTATCTCCTGTAAATTGCTTTGGGAACTTTTGATTATGAAAGTTGAATATGATTATTCATTATGTTTGCTTCCTATGAATATTCTAGTGAATGTGTTTCGCAGGGGGATGATTAATTTTCAACAAATATCGGAGACTTGAGAAAATGAGTTTATATCCTCATAAATATAAATGTTCTGTTTCAGATACTGAGGAAATGTGACATATTTGTATTCCATACAAATGAAGGCAGTATTCTCAAATGAGGAACACTGAGCCCACACGTGTTAATCACATGTTCTTTCATGCCAAGAGCTATCAAACTTCCCTTGTGCCAAGAGGGAATGGTTCTGAGTGAGGAACGCATATATATACTTTTAGACAAAGAAAGGAAGAGATGGAGGTGCAACATTTCCTGGGATATGGTTATTCCCACGTTACAGAGGTAAAACCCATGGAGTGTTTTCTCTGACAGGTTTTTGTATACACAGAGTCATCCTGTGACTCAGATTGCGTGGTAGGACATGGGTTATGGCTGTCATGGCATGTCACAAATGTCACTCCAGTATAACTGTAGGGAGTTCATAAGGATATGTTTCAGAAAGGCCTGAAATGCCAAGAGATGGGAAATCTGTGATTTACTTTTGTAGGTTTTGTAGTGGTCAGTCACCCTTAGTGCAAGGAACATTTACCTCACAGCCAAGTTCTTCTGTCTTGCTCTTGTTGCTCTCTCTTTTTCCTCTGTGCAGATGCTTAGATGGTGGAATTCCATAACCCTGAGATCCTTTTCGGGTAGGCTAAAGATTTCAAGCCTTTGTCTACCAATAATAAGACACATTTTTCTAACCTTGACATCATACTTGTCATATGTTTACACTTTCCCTGTAATTTCTCAGCTCTCTTGGATTACCAGATGCTGTGTAGTCACACGGTCTGGAACATTGTCTTGTTCTTACACTTTGCTCATTCTTTGTCAGATACAGAATTAGGGTTTATTTTGGTGTGTACCCAGCATCATGACAGAGCATCTGAATTCCTTTTCCACTTACTCTCCATTTCCTTGTCAGAATTGCAGCTCTTTTGGCTTCAAGTTGTCATTCCCTTGGTAGGACCTGTGCTCTGTGCTCCCTGCTCTATAATTCTGCTCAGGATTTGTTTCAACACAACTTTCTCAAGAGTTGAAGTCTTTCCATTTTTTTTCTTTTTTTATCACTG
The DNA here is from genome assembly GCA_013397955.1 of Grantiella picta. NCBI lineage: Eukaryota > Metazoa > Chordata > Aves > Passeriformes > Meliphagidae > Grantiella > Grantiella picta. Next base: position 966,755 of record VZRM01004180.1, read on the forward strand.
TGTCATCTACAAATTTTAATAGGAGTATTTTTACTCATATTTGGCATTCAACTGTGTGATCAAAATGATTCCTATTCTGGTGATCCTTTTACTGCTTTTTCCTGTTCTCTCACAATTACACTATGACCTACCAGTTATCTTTTACCAGATAACAGTTTTTGTGCATGTGAATTTTAGAAAAATGTAATCTTAATTAGGGGTATTCATAATTGAAAAAAACAAACAAAAAACACCAAACAGTTTGTAGTTGAAATGATTGAGTCTAATGAACAAAAGCAGAAGAGAATGAGTATCGATAATATCTTCATCTTGCTATTGAAAAATGACATGTAGGCAATGTCTTTTTAATTAATTAGAAAGCATGCTTGCTTGGGTTTAGATGAACACAACTGAGCTTCACTTTGTGGACCAGGAGATAAGCATGTCTGTAATTCATGCAAGGGATAATTTCCATTTCTAGAGACAAAACCCTAGAAGCACCACTAGGATTTGGGGATCAGGGCCCAAAGAAAAATTTCAGTTAGCCTGAAACAAATAAGGCAGTGACTGAAGAGTGTTCATGCAAGATTTCTGTAGGATAAGCTTTAAAAAAGTTATTTTCACTTACAACAGCTTAATTGAATAATTATTGCCCTGTGGGCCGAGCACAGGTCAGCAATCACTCTAATCCTGTCTAACAATCTGAAGATTAGTTGAGACATTTAAAAAACCTAGATGAAAACCCCAGCAAAAGCAAGCCAACAGGCCAGAGCTTTATAATTTTGTCAACTTTTATTTTATTTCATTTTTTTCAGAGGTGTGAATAGATATTGAATTGTGCCTGAAAAGTGTGATTGTTTTGTCACTCCCGCTGCACCAGGGGATTTTTATTTTGGCAGTTATCGTTAAGTAAAAACTGCCAGTGAAAGAGTTGAGCTAGAGGAACATATTTGAAAGATTCCTGCACCAGTCAAACTCGCTTAGCCCCTTAATCCCTTACATTGGCAGTTGAATCCAAGAAAAAATGTAGCAGTGCACAGAGGAGCTATAAACAAACAAAGCTTGAAGCTCTTGGCACCTTAAAAAATTGCCTGTTTCTCCTAAATACATTGCAATAAAACAATAGCTACTGAACATTAGTGGAGAAAGAAATCAGCCATGAGGAACTCAAAGTAGGTGGCCTTCCAATTGTGGGGGAAAAGCATCAAGAAAGAGGCTGAGATAAATCCTGCAAATACCATACAAGGTTTTTGAGGACTTGATAATAAAACACTCTGCTAGGACACATGCAGAAAACTGAGCTGGTTGATAATTTGAATGGTGGAATATTTGTCTTAGGCACTGAGGGACTCCATTCCCTACAAGTTAAACAGCTTTTTTTGATTACCCATTATAAGCCCTGCCTTGCCACCCTTTCTTGGCCCTAATCACTCACATTCAGCAATGTTTTTGCTACAGAATACAGAAAAAAGAAAAAATTAGATGTCACGTTTGTAAAGGGCAGTGATAACAGCAAGGATTCATTCTCGTGATTAAGAATATTTCACTGTGAATACTTTGAGTGTCCTGTTGAAAATGCAACAATTTTGTGGTGACTTAATGATATACATGCCTACAACTGAAAAAAAGCAACATTGGAAATTGTAAAGTTTGGATTGAAATTCTGATACATTATTATCATACTTCTGTAAAATACAGACTAAGGTATAAATGCTGCAGAAACTAAATGACAGACAAATTAAAATTCTTTAGTTGGCCACTTAATATATTCAGAAGGTTTTTATTTTTGGCAACAACTGTATCTTTCTGTAACTTTCTCTTTTGGTAGGTGGAGTGGGCAGGTAGGGGAATCAAGAAAACGTTATAGAAGGAGATGAAACAAAATTAAGCTATTTAAAACTGTACTTGCTTGTTATTTTTCATTTTGTAGTTTGCCTTTCTTTTGAGTTTGCTTCCTATATATTTCCCCTTCTGCCACTTAAGTCTATTCAAGACATTTTCACACCATTTGCCAGATCTCCCGCTGATAAACCAGGTGTTGTCAGTCGATGGACACACTGCAAAACTAGTTTACTTATTTTGTCTGGATGTGAAATCTACTTATGAATGCCTGGGATACATTTTCATCAGCCTAAAACTTTCATCATGATGGCAATTCTAGTTTGCCTTCTTTTTGTTCTCACTGTTGAGGTGAGATTGGCATGAGGCAGAGAGGGCAGTGCAGATGAGCTGTGGTTTAGCCAGCTGGTTTCAGTAGGGAGACAAGCCTTGTCTGAAGGAGCACTCCAGATACTACATCAGAGAGGAGGATTCGTACTTGTAATTTCAAGAAGTAGTAGAAGAAAAGCCTCCAGAGGATAAGATGGATATATCTGGGAGTGCTGCAGCATCTTAAACCTCAAGTTACTTCTCTATGTTTAGGAAACTCTGTGTGGGAAAAGCATGAGATGCTGTGCTTGTGCAACTCACTTCGTTTGTATAAAGCTCCTCCTTGGAGCGGTTAGTAAAACATATGCTGGTATGCCTGTGAGGTGAGGATTGCGAAATCATATCCCCGGAGAGTGTGTACTACACACAGCCTTGTTAGCAATAGGATTTAATAAATCCCACATCTCCAGGCTGCCCCAGGTGAGTTTGCATCCCGAGCTGCATCGTTTCCAGAGCACTCTGCATCCTCCAGCACAGACTCTGCAGGGCAGGGGAGAGGCTTCTTTTGCACACCCTCCTCCTCCCAGCTTCCTGAGTGACAACTGCAGGGCATCAAGGCAGCAACTTTTGGATGTTTGTCTGCCCTTATAAATATTCTCTGATAAATCTGAGCAGTTTGTGGGCTTATTTAAGCTTGGGAGCAGGACAGGCAGCAGCATTGGCTCTAAATGTGTGCAACTCTCTAGTGTGTGAACAGAGCAGGGAGGTCTCTGATGCCCTGGGACCTTTTGCATGATGAAGGTACCCAGCATCTAATAATGTCACTGGATATCACCCTGCAAGACAGAGGATTTGATTTTGTTGTTGTTCTCAGAATGATCCCCACGGAAGTCTGCACTGCCAGGGAGGTGTTGGGCTGCTGCTGCAAGAGACTGAAATCCTCCCAGGCAGTTCTCATGTCATACAGGCACACCATGATTTGTGTTTAATACACCATAATGTATCAATCATGTGCCTCACTGCTATCATCTCTGGAGATTAGAGAAATTATGATTTGTTGTTTAAGTGTGAACTAAATAGATAATCCCTATTTACTTTGCAAAACTTGGAAAGCCCTTAAGTCAGAATGATATTTTAATTTTATGGTTTCCATCAGCATCCAAGGTTTTGTTCTCTGCTTTGCATTCACTACGTCATAATTTCATCCTGGAATTCACAGGAGACTTATTTTCACTTACATGAAGATCTCTTCATGCTGTTCTGTCAGTGAAAAGGAGACTTAAAGTGGGAGTAAATTATACTAACATACAGCACTGTTATATTGTCAAAGAGATGTAAAGCAGCGTTATTGCAGTAGAATATGATGTCCATCTGCTCACTTCAGCTCTCAACAGAAATAAATTCTCTCTTTAACTGAAAAGGAAGTGGTGAGCAAACGAAGTTACATTAATAGAAATGAGAGAAGCCCTTTTTGCCACACACCTAATTTCCAGTAGAAGACAAGCAGGTGTTGTTACCATTGTCTAAGAAATGACTGTATTGCTACCTCAGTTTAGGAAAAACTTTAAAGAGTAAGTATTGCAGATGCTTTCCTTGCTGGTGTTTTGGAATAGAGAATATTTAAGAGTGTCTGCATGGGCTGTCTGACAGTATGTGAAAAATGAATTATTACCAGTGAGAAATGAGAGTTTATTGAAAAGAAATGCTTGCTTCAGAGACAGATAATCACAGTGCATTTCCAGTTGGATTTCTTAAAAACAAACAACCAACTCCCCAAAAGCACAACCCATCAAGGAAATGCTTAATGGGAGAGACCTGTAATGCATTTTTAAAAACTGTGCTGTGGAGTTCAAGCACTATATGATAACAGGAGAGCTCTTTAAATCCACTTAGGATCTTCCTACCTCCTCGGTTTCATTTTAGAATTCGGTGTCATCGCTAAAGCACAAGGACACTGTTTTTTCTGGCTTTAATCTGTATATTCCACTGGGTTGATTTTCATTGAAACCAGCAATATCTTTCCTTTCATGAAGGATTGTTTTATGAGGCACTCAAGATTTCTGATCTTGATTTTTGGTACTGCTGACTGATAATCAGTTTTTGTTTTACGAATAATATCTTTCAGTATAAATATTTTAATTAAATTTTGCAGGAATTATTATGAATAATATATTTTACCCTCAAAAGCAATCAATAATGCTGCAGTATTTGATGTTCTGGATTTTCTTTAGCATATAAAAGCCTTTTCTGTGCATGTAAAGTTATATTATCTATTTAAAAATATAAATACATAAATTATGGTTCTAAATATTTCCCTTTGTCTTTTGTCCTATACATAATTCCGCAGTCTCTTTGCAAAGTGAACATGTGGTTTTGACAAATTCGAAACAAATCCTTAGATTGTGTGGTGTAGCTCTCAGTGGTGCTAGGAACTTTGTGTGAGCTCAGAGGCCAGGGGCTGGTCCTTGTTGGTTTGAGGCTGGCAAATGTGGATAGTGCTGGATTAAAATGTCGTTTGTAGCTGCTTTTCTGTTGGTGTGCAGCACAGCAACTCCTTCTGGTCCATTTCAATTTTGATGTCAGCTTGAAATTAGGATCTCCATCTCAGCATATTGAAAGAAGAAAGTGAAAGAACAACTCCTGTCACTATTTTATTCACTAATTGGGCTTAATTTCCAGCATAGCTATTTTGATCCATTAATTTCTGGGTTCATGCTGCCCTTGTTCATCAGAAATTATCTGAGCACAGCTGTTTGGTTTTGTGAGTAGGCAGTTTTTGGTTTGGACTACTTAAATTTTCCTGTTTTGTGCTTTTATCTTTGGTGAAACGGTTTTATTTTTATGCATCAGTCTGAACTCTTGTTTCCTTGGATAACAAAAGCAGATTTCTCTGTGGAGCAGGAGGTACAGAAAGCTGTAGTACTGTAGTTTTTATTTTTCTGTCACCTACGTGCTGTTTAAATTTGTACTTTTCGCTGCTGATTTCTTGGTAAACTTCAGGAAACTGGAGCTAAAACCACATAAAAAGAAAAGCCAGTTCGGGAATATACGAACCTTAATTTATATTCCAATGCAAATTTTAGCACTCTGCTTCAGCAAAATTGTGGAGGAAGATTAAATTTACTATGTATTCCTAAACATCCCACACTTTCTGAGAGAGGCAGTGGTGCTGAGAGCTTGGTTGTTTGGTAAGCAAGCATTTGCCTGCCTGCAAAGTGAGGGGAGGTGCAGAGGGAACACCCTGCATGTGAATCTCAGGCAGAAATTTAAAAAAGGGAGTGAGAAGAGTGATATTTGTGCAGTCTAAAAGCAACAAGCAGCTAAAGCTCTCCTAAATCAATAATTGCTGGCTGGAGATTTACATTGTTTTTAATAGAAAGCCTTGCAATATATTTCTGTGATTAGCAATGGTGTTATAAAACTCAGTGGTCATGTGAAACAGTATAATGTCATTGTCCACAGATTCCACTTGAAGTTGTAGGGAAAATACTGAGCTCTACAAATCTATATTTTATCCTGTATGATGTTCACTAAAGCTTTACAGCAGGCTTAATCAGTTGGACATGAATTAATGATGGTTATCAAACAAAAAATAATGAATTCCAAATAAATACTTATTGCATAATTGAAGTCACAAGAATTTTCTATGAATAAAATATATTTGTATTTACAAGGCATAAATTCAGTTGTGACACTGTTGGCCATAAACAGCTTTCTGATGGAAGTATTGATGAGCTATGTTAAATTAGTAATAGCTTGAATACATTTCTTAATTATGTGACCATCTTTGCATGCAGGAATGTAGTTTGAAGTGAATTGGCTGCCATTTATTTTGTCTGTAGTAGGGAGACAAAATAGTGTTTGGGTTATTTTTAATTTTAAAAATCTGATATAAATACTGAAGAACCTCAGTTGATGAGAATATTTTGGATTAGTCTTTTTTTGTCGATATATACAGTGGATGCTATGTAGTTTACTTCTGCTTTACCAAAGACAATTCAGATAGTTTTGTCATTGATGCAATAATTAGCACAGATTCACATGTGTTGCAGAAAACACAAATATGCTACTCTGGGCCTTCTCAAAGAGCAAGGCAGAATATGCCAGAGAGCTGCATGCACATTGCAGCATTAATAGAAAGCCCTTTGCATTTTAAAGACACACAGACAAAGGTGGAAGCATAATTTGCGGATATTCAGGTAATTCTTGAGCCATCAGAGTAATCCTGGCCAACAGAGACTGTCAGTATCCAGCATTTATAAACTGAAGGCTCAGAGGAGCAGCGCCTTGGCTGTGCCCAGGTTCCTGTGAGCTCCTGCTGGGCTGTTTGGTGAGCAGGGACAGAAGTGATTTCCAGACCTAGATGTACTTGGAGACTGGGTTAGCAGGGGAACTTTGTAAACCACGCCATCTCTTTGCACATCAGTTTCCTAGTCATAGAAAGAGAATAACTCATACCTACACAGCTGGGACTGGGACGTTTATGTAACGTTTTTAATCCATCAAGCTGAGCAATCCTCAATCACTGCAGTGTTAGTTTTTTGAAGGATGATTTGAGTGCTTCCAGTTGAATTAGCATCACACATTTCAATGGATGGGAAATTTGGTTTTTAATGAACATAAACCACCCCCTGCTTTGAAGCAGTGTTATCACTACTGCTTCCTTATCTGGGAGCCCTGATTATGGCCCATAGTAAAATCCTTCTTGCAAAGAGCTCTGAAAGAGAAACAGATAAATAGAAAAGCAAGGAAGTACAAGTGCATGGTAGGCAGAAGCCTTAACATGCCAGCAATCTTAGCACATTTTGCTCTCTTTTCCTCGGCAAATGGGAAGTTTGAGGAGATAATTACAGAACAAATAATGAGCCTCGTCAGCATTAGCCACCTCTAAGAGAGAAGTACAAAATGGTGAGTGTTCCAAGGTGCTTGTTTGAAAGGGTTAGTGACACGGGTAAAAGAAGGTTGGAGGAGTGTGAGGCAAAGTACAGTGGGTGATGGGAGATGAAGAGAGGCTGGGATCAGGGGAATAAGTGTCAGAGTTAGAGCACAAGTACAGAGGAACTTGTGTCTGAGATAAACTGCTGGGGTTGAAGAATGTGCTCAGCTTGAAGAATACATAGACTAAGCAGCATCAGCCTGTGGGGGCAGAAGGGACGTACACACACCTCTGGGAGCCTTGGAGATGAGGTGATGTCCTGAACCTTTTAGCTGAAAGGCACGGATTAATTTTCTTTATTGCCCTTTTGACACTGATGAAAAAAATTTGAGGCATAAAACAATGCCAGAGAAAATATTTGAATGACTGAAGGGCAGAAGGAAAAACTGTTCCATGAATAAAATCCCTGTTTCCTAATCAATGGTACAACCTCTTACACAGTGGGATCTGCTCCTTCCTTGGGCTCCTCAACAGGCTCAAGTGAATTCACTGCACTTGCACTAAAATCCTAATGGGTTCACACTGGAAGAAAGGCTTGTGGTTTCTGAGAGTTGTGACCTCGTCTCTTGAAAAGTTGAAGCAGTCGAGCACCCTCTGTAGAGATATTGAAATGCTTCAAGTCACAGCTCTGCCTTTGGTCTATCAAATAATTTCTAGATTAGGTTTAAGGAATAAATCCTCTTGAAAAGTGATAAAATTCTTCATCTCACGCATTTAAAATGTACCAGGTGAAAAGCATAAACAAACATACCACGAAAGGGAGCAGTGTGTTAGCATAGGTGGTACCTTGACAGTTTTTCTTCCTTCTTTGTGTTTTACAAGTGTTTTTTAAAGACATAAATATACTTACCTACTTCATCGTTATGTTCCACTATAAAGAAGTTCAGAAAGATAAAATTGATAGTGGTTTGTTTTGGTGTTTGTTTTTTTTGTTTTGTTTTGTTTGGTTTTGTGGGAGTTGATTTGTTTATTTCTTTTTTCTTCTTGTTGTTTTGGTTTTGTTTTTCCCCCTTGGAATAGTGAAGAATTACAATGAGATTTATAGTGCTGTTATCCATCTAGCCTTGGATGCTTCTTCTGGCAGAGGCCAGCACTAGATGTCTGGAGAGAGTCAGAGAGCTTCCCCCTCAACAGTTCTAGTAAAATCTGTTTGCCAAATAAATATTTTCAACAATAGAGCCAGCTAACATAAAGAAATTACTTCTTTTTTTGGTCATGAGATTGGCAACATTTAGGTCATACTTAGACCAAGGACAAAGAAACAGTAAGATTTTCACTTTATGGCCCCTATTTCATCAGGAGCAGGAGTAGGTCAGAACAATTACAGTACATCTCATAAAACTGTCTGCCTCCCTACTCTGCAACTTGATTATTCTATATAAATTTTCAACTGAAACTGTAAAATCTGCAATATTTATACTATGACATGAAGCTGTAATGATGTGAAATCTCTCCATTCACTCATGCTATGTCTGTCCACAGAAGTGAGATTTGGAGTAGATTTTGCTCTTTAGAGTCTGTTAATAAATAACACAGACTTTATCCTTTAGAGAGCTGTTTTACTGTACCCTGTTATTTCAAAGTTATGTAATTTTTTGTCATATCCATGTGAAAGAAAAATTAAAAGAAATTCCAGCAATATTAGTGGGTTAGATTTTGAAGAGAAAAAGGGCACCACACAAAATATTCTTTAGGACTTCACAAGAACATGATTATTTTACAACTTAAAAAGAGCAAACTTTTACATTCTTGTGGCAGTGCCAGTTGTGTTCTCTTTTTCAAATGTTGTCAAAAATTATAAAGCATAAAAGCTTTCAAGCACTGAAGATTAATCCTCCCTCCCAGAAAGATATAGATTGTAGTCAAATTCTATAAACCTCGTTTTGCTTCTAGCTACATATTTTTAAGTATTATTCTGAAGCAATATCAAAGCAGATGGTGCAACAGCAGCATTGAAAAAGCATTTGGTGTATTGTAAGTGTCAGGTTAGAATTCACAACCTGATGAATTGCCCGCAAGTTCAGTGCTAAAATGGTGCCATTTCTGTTTTAAAATAACTAAGTGAGAAACTATTTTCAGAACTGGAATTAAAATAAAAAAGAAAATAAATAACCCATATGTCCCTTGTTGTTTTTAAATATTTAAGTGTCAACTGGAATTGTGAAAGTAAGTGTTATGTGTATTGTATTGCTATAAAACTTTCCATTTGTTCAGGATTTTCATGCTGTGTGAACAGTGTTTTCAAAGACCTTTGCAGCTGGCATTGTCAGCATATGCAGTAGATTGGAGTTTTACATAATACTTCAGGAGCAAACATTTTTGGCTTTGAAGGAAACTTTGTTTTAAAGTAGCAAATTCTCAACAATATCACTGGCTGGAAACAGAGAAATCTTCCTCAGGTGATGGATAAAAATTGACCTTTCTAACTCTGAATAACGTCAAGTACTGAAGCCATTAAAGTTCGGTTTCCTCACAACTATAAGACTGCATGATGCTATTTTATATTTCTATTCAGGAAAAAAAAAAAGGTTAGGATTTCTTTCATACTATTGATAAGAGGAGACAGCTTTATTTAGCTGGCAATTCCCACAAAGAAATTTGTGGTTTTATACCCCTATTTCAGTGCCAGATCATTCATGGGCCTCCATTTAGAAGCTGAGGAAATAGCTGTAAGAAACTCTGGAATAAGACGTTTCCAGGGAATAGGAAACTGCTTATTTCAGAGTTTCTCTTCTCTCCTCGTTAGGCAGAGAATCCCCCACCAGTGGCTCGGTGGCAGAAGACCAGAGTGAGTTTGCCATGCGAGGAGCTCTGACAGCATCGCTCACCTCGTCCGTGGTTAGGCAGCTAGGAGCCACCTTTGGGAGCAGAGCCAGGCATTGATTTGTTTCCGGAGCTCTGCTGGTTCCTTGGCAGCCCTGGGGGCTTTGGGAAGCTTGGCAGAGCAGAGCAGAGCTTGTTTCTGAATGAGCTGCCCTGCTGGAGCAGATGCTTTGGTCACGGCCACCAGCACCCTGTGCTCGATGCCACTGGGCTCTGGGGTGCTGAAGAGGGCATATGGGGCCTGAGCCTGCATTTTCTGACTTACTCCCTCATTTCATTGTGCTTCTGCATTTTCTGACTTACTTACTCCCTCATTTCGTTGTGCCTCTGCTTCTCTTCTCTACAGACAGCCCAGGGAGGGCTTCACTGTAGGATTTATCTTTCATTGTTCAGATTCTGACTTGCAGATAATATTTTAGAGAAGACAACCACCTCTTTGGACACAGTTAGCAGTGATACCTGGGGCAGCACTTACACAGAGCCACCTGCAGTAATAAAACTTCCCAGGCAGTACTGAGTTTGGTGTTCCTGCAGTGTGAGTGGAAAGACAGTGGCACTGCAAGCTACCAGGTGTATCTCAGATCTGAGATTAGCTCGTTCTGCTCCCAGGATGAGAATAATCCTCCTGTTTGGTTTGGTTTCCCATATCCCGATCCATGGAGAAGGCACTGCCTCTCCAGAAACTATCAAAGTGACATGCCTAGGTAGAAGTGCTCCACTGAATAACAGCTTTGTGGCTATAAGCATATTACGTCAGGTATATTGTTTTCAAGATATCCAGAATGTTATATTCAAAAAAACCCCATGAAATTCTGAGGTGAGGCCAAGACAAAAAAGAGGTCTCTTTGTACATGGGTGAGTTTTTTCTCCTGCTATGAAGCAGAACTGATGTTTAATCAAAACTTCAGTGAATTTAATATACACTGTAGGTGTTTTCGTACCTATAACTTTATTTCTTGCTTGGTTTCTTGAAAGGAAAACAACCTCTCCTAGGATTTGTTTCTAATGAAATGCAGATAATGTGTGTTCTAAACTTACAAGGGTGATTTTGTGAGACTGCTCTGGGAGGAAGAGCTGGGGAGTCCTTTCCCATCTGTCCTGGAAATCACCCTGAAAGCAGTTGCCTCTGTCCAGGTCTGTGCTGCTGGTGGCTCTCGGATGGTTACAGTGACCTGTGGTAGAGTGGGTGTTACCTCAGAAATTCCAAACCACGGGGCATAAAAACTACTTTTTCTGCTCTTTCAATTGGGGTAAGCCAGTACTCTCCTAATTAATTAAATGTAATCTTAAGGCAGAAATGTGCATTGTTAACTCCCATGCAGCTATTAGCTCAGGAGAGGTTTGCATACTTGTGCAGGAAAGATTACTTACTTTTTTGTAGGGAGACTTGGCCAAGGAAAATTATTCCTAAGGTTTGTCCCGTTATGGCATGAATGCTCAACTAGCATAACGTAGAATTTGCTTACTTTTAGCTTAAATAGTTGTATTTTTAATGAAATCATGGTCTAACTTTTCCTGGCCTTCCGAGGTCAATGTCGAAAACAACTTCAGCATTTATAAAAAGCTTGAAAATTTCCAAGTGAATGATTCTTCAAGTGGATGTTCTTCAACTGTTATGGAAATGGATAATGGTTTGGGTATTTTTAAAGGGGTCTTAGTTCTTTTCTCTCTACTTTAAATATGTTTATTGTGATGGAAAAGTTGCTGTCTGACAGCTCATAGGCAGGTTGGTGCAGATCATCAACATGACCAGAATCAAAGGGGAGAGTGAACAACCCAAATATTCTTGATATTCTTCTGCTACCTGAAGGTCCAGGGGTGGGACATGGCTTGAGGTGTTCATTCACATCGTGCATTCTTTATTATCTGTTAAAAAGTGAAAAAGGCAGTGTGGAATATGCCCTGAGCACCCTCAGCTGTGACACACTGTGTTTTCTCTTTGGTTGCATCATGTCTTCAGATGATGCTAAGTGGTGATATCTAGATCGAGGTTGACTTCCTTCCAAACCCAAGGAAAAGTAATGCTCCCTAACACTCTGGCCCTTTCTCAGGATGAAAATATTGAGAGGGCTTTGCCTAACTTCCCTCCAGCAAGAGTCTGCCAGGGCTTGTGTTGCCCTGGAAACCAGTGGCTGTGCACATGCAGCACCGCGAGGGTCCTGCTTTGTGGACGTGGCCCTTGGGGGCCCCATTACAGAATTTCTTATGTTTAGAAATATTTTGTAATAAGGCCCCTGGTGTCACTTATTAGCAGTAAAGTGTAGGGCAGCCTTCATCAGAATCAACTGCCAATTTGTTTCTTATGGAAATGAATCTACGGTGAGGCTGTGTGAGGTTTTTTGGAGGTTTTCTGCTGGAACAGAATTCTCACTTGTTCTTTTTATGCTGCCACTTGACACACACTTCTCTAATTTGCGTGCTTTTCTACTCATTATATTGATTTCAGCCTTCACGGTGAAATGAAGTAACAACTTGCAAGGGGAAGATGGGCAGAGAGAGAGGAAATAAACTCAGAGAGAAGCATTTTGTCTGCACCATGTTCTGACTTAAATTACAGTATTGGAGTTGAAGCAATTTTAATCTTCACTGACTAATCTGCCTTTTTTCTTTTTTTTTTTTTCTCTGCAAAGTTTCGTGCCTTCATCTTTTCTAAATGGTGTTTTGATTGTCTTTAAAATGCAAGCTAAAATATTAACATTTAAGGGAATGTCATTGAAATGAATATATGCCTATCTCATTTTTTCTATTACCTATCTCATTTTTTCTATTACCTCTTAGGAAGCACGGTGATGAGTAAGATATTTAAAAGGCTATAAGCTAGCCAGATATCTGATGTAAAAACAATTTCAGTTATAAGGCAAGTTCTAGATGAAAAACTCGGGTCCAGGGCTGTGGAAGACTTTTTTTTTTGGTGGGTTTTGTGAGATTTTTGTGGGTTTGGATTGGTCTAGTCTGTTATTATTACTTCATTTTCTTGCGAATATTGCAAAAAATACCTGTAATGTGTGAGAATGCCCCAGAGAACCTACAACCTCTGTTTATTGTAGTGATCAATCCACAACACAACGGGTCTCCCTCCACTCCACAATGGAAATGCATAAATTTCTCTTCAGATCTGACATCCTGGGGTGCTGGTGAAAGAAAGAGAGAGAAGAAGGAAACAGAGAAAAGCATTTCCCTCTTCCTGTTGAGTACATTGGTCTCTTTCACTGACAGTTCAGAGATATTTGATGGGAAAGGCTAAACACTACTGGAGGAAGCAGGCAAATATGAGAATTTAATTTAAAACCCAAATATCTTTTGGTATTATCTTTTAATTAAAAATCCCAGAAAATACAAGCCTGAAAAGCTGAAAGAAATGAGAAGTACTTACTCAATAGGTAGCCTTTTCACGCAATCACATTTTGGGGTCTTTAAGAACCTCTTTGCTTCACGGTTGAATTCCTATAATCCAAGCTGTGCATACACTCCTATACACAAAGATCAGTATCTTTTGAGTAAACTCCTTTCTTGTCATTAGGACTTGACATTTCTGTTCATTGTGGCTGCCTCACTGCAATAAACTTTCCTTGGAGGATATACAAACTCTATTTTCAGACATGCATGTCAGGAAGGGGCTGCATATGAAGTAGGGAGAAGGAGATTTTCTTGTTCACAGAGCTGACTGGAGAGGCACACAAGTTACTGACAATATCTTACACATTTTGGATAAGAGGGGATGTAGAAACCAGAGAAACATGGTGGAATGTTGGGATTTTGGTCTCGTGTAATTGCTCACTGGTGCAAGTTCGTTTTTCTATGGAAAATTCCCTTCAGTTTTCTACAGTCAGGTTTTAAATGTCTTTGGTGTTAGGGCATTAGATACTTTACTTGTGGGATTGTACCAGAGCCAGGATATTTCACTGGTAGGCTGTCTCCTAATATCCTATCAAAAAAATAAAAAAAGTTTCTCTATGGAGAAATTCCAATGAAATACTGCCACTGCAAATACTGAGTCTATAAAGATCCTGCAAGAAAAATTAATGGCAAAACTCCTAAGACAGGAAAGAAAAAAGAAAAAAAAAAGATTAAATTCAAAGTGGCAAACAATGGAAGAGAATCCTTTAACAAGAACAAATCTAAATTGCTTGAACTTCATTGTGTAAAAGGTCTCAATTTCTGAAGGCTGCTTTTCTTCCACCTGCATCTCTTAATTACAGTGAAAACGTCCCTTGAATCCCTGACACCGTTTATAATCGGATCTCATTCGTTGTTGCTCATATACTCTCATCGTTAAAATTATTTGTATATAGTGCACGTTGTTAATATTTAAAAACCCTTTGAGTTGCAAGTTATCAGTTGTAATTTACATTTTTAACTTCCAGTTGAATAAGATTGTGCATAATTATCACCCAGGATGCCCCCCCCAAAACCAACCACTCCAAGACCAGTAAACAATATCATCAAAAGTCCTTCAAGTTGTCTTTGTTCTAAATAGGAGTTAGGTGAGGTGTCAGTGGGATTTCACACTGCCTTCTAACCTTTCTGCTTTTGTCCTAATTCCTTCTAGGTGGCAGTTACACTTTTATTTATCCTCTCTGTTAGTCAGGGATGTTGAAGCTATATTTATTTTCCTAAGGCTGTGTCCTAAAGGATAAATCCTGGCTACTAGGGACAGAAAGTGGGTATTTGCTGCTCTGTCCAGCAGAGATGACTTTTTGTATTAGAGGAAGTAAAATAATCATGTTTCCTCCTTTTTGTGCTTGGTTCTTCCACACAGTATCTCAGGGCAACCCCTTTTGTTATTTAGATTGAAGCAAACTGTTGTTATTCTAGTAAAATCCATCAGAATTTTTCTTCTTCCTGTTCTTTTTAAAACCCTTGAATGTCTGCAACTCTGATTACTTTTCTTCATAGAATAGTTTCAAACTAATATTAATAATTCAATTTAGTTTTGTATTGATATTTTGCTAACTGAGGAAGAGCTGAAGTTGCAATCTCTAAGTTATTTGAAATATTTTTTTCAGTGAATCTTCATTACCTTGATAGAGATCTTTTGCCATGGCACGGTTAAAAGATGTTCTGAGGAAAGTCTCGCTCAGAAGTTGCAGTAGTTTTTCTCACTGTGTGCAATATTGTTTGAACTAGCAACCTTGTAAATTTTCATCTAACACAAAATATCATCTTAATTGAGGGATGATCATCCCATGAACCACTCAGATACACTGGAACTTTGTGTTTTTCTGCATTAACTGTTTCTCTCAGTGATGACTGAAACCTGCTCAGCCAAAAATGTCAAATGTTTCTATTTTCTTAAAAACTTGAAAGGGCATATCTTTGATGGCTCCTCGTTCAATATCTGTAGTGTTAAAGTAAGTTTACCCCGAGTGTAGGATTTCTAAAAATTTCCATTTATGAAAGCTGTTGGGCTTTTTTAACCAGCATAGTCTTCTACCCAAAGCTGTGGCTTTGCACATTGAGAATCAGAGTTTATGGGATGTCCTTATCAAGTGGATGATACTGCCCAGCAAAATCAGAGCAAGCACACCACCCTGTCAGACCTCCCTGCCTTCTGAGGGTGTAAAGAGATGAAAAGGACTTGGATGTGTCTGATACCAAATGGAGAATTTCTTGAGAGTACATTTAGGTGAGTAGAGATGAAAAAAAGCAAAAGAACAAAGCCACTAGATTGCTTTTCCCACCCTCTCCAAATATCTGTGGTAGAGTTTTGAGGGCTCAGAAGGGATGTCTGAAGGCAGAGTAGTGTGATTTAATGTGGCTTGCCTTGCTTGGTAATTGAAGGCTGCCCTATTCCCCCTCTCTCCCATTGAGGTTCTGCACAGCTCTGGCTGCTGTTTGTATTGGGCTGCAGGGATCTCTCTGGAAATAATTCCTTCTTCCTCTCAAAGATGCTAGGCCAGCAGCACTGCCAGTTTGAGACACATGAAGGAGTTATGGATAAAAGCAGGGATAGATGCTGCAGTTAACATCTTCCTCGGAGGCTGTACTTCAGAATAAGCACTCCCACCACGATTCCCTCTGCTCTGTCTGCTGTCACCAGAGTCCTGACCAGCTTTGGTACCTGGAAGGAATAATGTGCCATCAACACTGCCTTTGCTTACCTTGCTTCTTCCCCTCGTTGTCTCCTGAGGGAGCCTTGCCTGTCTAGAGAAACGTCACTGTCCTACAAATGATGTGCAGCTTTTCCTATGCCAGTAACACTGGGAATCCTTTCCCAGACAAGGCACCAGCTTAATTCCATGGTGCTTGAAACAGATCTGAATCAAAGTGATGTTTGAATTGCCACAGAGAGGCTGAGTGAAGCTGGATCAGGATGAGCAGTGGTGGGAAGATGGTGAGAAAGGTCCCCTGGTGCCTCAGCTCTCTGGGGATGTGTGTGGCCCCAGGCAGAGCAGCTGCTGCAGTGTTCTCCTCTCCTGCTCCTTCTTCCCTGTTAATGATAGTGATGGCTGGAAGGCTCCTGGCCAGGCCTTTGGCAGGTGCTGCCTCTGGGGGCTGATTTAAGGGATATTTGGGCTCCTCCTCTGCACCCCTCAAATCTGAGTTTCTGGTGCAGCCCTACCTGGCTCTTGCATTTCAAGCAGCACTTGGCAATGGGCTCATATTTGGGTGATATTCAGCTTACTTTAGCTGTCAGTCTTTTAATTAAAAATATGATGGGGATTGTTAAATAATTCTAGGTTTCCTGTGCATTTAAAACCCCAAAATTTAATATATGAGATTTTGTGGGGCTAGGGGCTGATTGAAACAAACTTCACTTTTATTTTTTAACCATGACGTGCTCTTTTTTGATGAAAAAGAGCACATCATGGTTAAAAAATAAAAATGCTAATTTTTATTTTTGAAATAGATAAGGTTATTGGGGCAAAGTTATTTGTTTGGATACTTTGACCTTTGGAAGTAATACAGTGGAATATTCTAACAGAGAGTCCTACTTTTCTTTTAAAATATTTATTTCAGGGCCCTATAAAAATAACAATCTTGTTTTCGGAAAGGATTTCTTATAATCACAGGGTGTTTGCAATTACGATTAAGGTACATGTTGCACTTGCTGCCAATTAGTTTAATTGATGTGAAAGTCTGAGTGCATCTTAAGAGGGCAGGATTTCCCTACCTGAATTGAGCCTCTTCAAAGACCAGCAGGATAGTGTGGAAGAGGGAAGGAGAAAGCCAAGTACAACAGAAAACTTTTGTTTCTAAGGGGACCTGAACCAGGACAGAACTGGATCTTGGCCGAGCTAAGAAATATTTTCATCATCTTGAATTTTTTTTTTTTAATCTAATCTGCAAATTGACCTCAGTTGTTCCCTTAATAGGAACAAGCTTTGCATTAGAAATTTGACTCAAACGTTTAAATTTTGCATGACTTAAATTGGATGCAGTGTGGGGCCTCAGTCAGTTGCTGTTTCTCCTGATGACACTGCAGTGTCACGGACAGGAGAAGAAGGTGACAAGTTGAATCTGTTATGCAATAATAGCTACTTTGCTACTTTTAAGACTTTTTTCCTTTTATTTCTTTACGAGTTTAGAAGTAGCCAAGGTGTGATTCTCTCCTATAGGATTGTAAAGGTGGCCTGCTAGACTTCTATGTAGTTGAAGCTGTCGGTTCAGCTTTCCTGATGTAAAGGAAGGGTTAATTTGAGGAAAATACGTTTCCCCTCAAGCTCCTCCCAGCACTGAGCTGCAGTCAGAGGTGTCTGGGTGCTGTGATCCCAGTGTAGCTCCAGCTTTAGGACTGGGGCAGCTCTGCCAGGATTGGGGTGCAGCTCTGCAGCTCCTCCCCAGCTAGAAACCTCTTCACTTCTGCTCCTGGCTGCAGCTGCCAAGCAAATTGGAGCAAGGAAGATAGTTAGGAAACCCAGACAAGCAAACAGATGGGGAAGGAGAATGGAGAATTCCATGTTTTGATGGCTCACTTGGCTGTCTGCATTTTGGGCTACTCTTTGGTACCGTGCCTGTATTTCCCCACTCCTTGAAGTGCACATATTTAATGTGAATTCCCATTTTAAAAGGGAGGAAGGAGGAAAAAAAGAGGGGTAAATGAATCACTTAAAAGAAATTAAACATTTGAAATTGTAAAACTCTTGACACTGACCCAGTGTTGCTCCCTTGCAATATTAGATGATTCCTTTATACAGTGATATTTGAGATCCCCTCTTTTATTTTCATTTGTCTCCATTCTGCTTGAAACTGTACTCCTTTAGGAATTCTCTCTAGTAAACTGCCATTCAAACCACTGGGGATTTCAGCAATCTGTTGGCACAGTCTTTCACCATGTTTTCAAGTTATTTATAGATATGGTCTTGCATCACTGAAATATTTCTGCATATTGTTCCAGACAAAGCCAGTAAATTCAATATGTCACTGTGTATCCCCTGACTTGCCTCCAAGGCCCTGTTTTTCACAGAGTAAAAAAAATACTTTATAGAAGAGTGGGAGCTGTCTGACTGCGAAATGGGCTTGAATAATAACGCCAGGCTCTCTGATGAAATTTTGTACTCTAGATGAATCGTCAAGTGATCATTAAATATCTATGTAGTCTAGGAAGAGATAAAAAATCTTCCTCTTGATGTTACCCTTAGGATCTGGATGAAAAATAATTTTATATTGGAACATGGAAATGGCAAACTTGACCAAACCATCAGCTGTAGTTTCGCTTCCATTTGATTTCAACCTGAGAAACCCTTGCCTTTTGCTGTTATAATAACATTAAGATAAGAACACTCGTTATTCTTAGAAGGCCTTGTAGTGAAGCATGGGAAGGGCTGTGTCACATTCCATCCTCTTTGGAGAAATTACCTTTTGGCTCAGGTGTCAAAAGAGCATCCCTTCACACGAACATACAGAAAGGCATCAGGCCACGCCATGAAACCAAAGAAATTGGGCATCCTTTCTGAGGACACTGTCCTAGTTTGCATCTTTCTCATGGAAACTCAGTTTTGTGGCAAGAAGGTCACATTTTGAATAAGAAATAGATGTAAGGGTTGTGATTAGGAGTAAGATTTTGTCTTCTTCAGTCCCATTGTAGGAAAAGCAGCTGTGGATCAGACTAAATGCTTTGATTAGATCTTCACTACATTCTTTATGTGTGTCAGGTTTCTTTCGCAGTAGCAGTTTCCTGGGCTGTGCAATGACAGTGCCTGATGCCATGGAAGCATGCAGAGGAAGCTCTGCCATGCTATCACTGAATTTAATTCCCTCTTCCCAGAGTTATGTGACCCCTTATTTGCCCTGTGCTCAAAACGTGCTTGGCAATAGCTACAGCAATTCTGTTCTGTACTCCAATCTCATTGTATTTCCATCACATTTTATTTGAACCCAGGTCTAACTTGTGTTGCAAGTCTATATGCTGCTTAATATAACAAATTGTCAATTTTTCGTTTGCACAAATATTTGATTCTGAATGTTTTCCTAGCCTAGTTTATATCCAGTCTCGGCAAATAAAACTTTCAGATCTGGAAAATCATGTACTGTAACTGCCGTGTGTATGATTTGCTTTTCTTTTTTTCATCCCCCATTTAATTGAGAAGCCACCAGGAACAGTTTTTAGCCTTCTCATTACTTAATCTTAATTGCACTATCTATTAATTTATATTGTGTTAGTACTTGAATGATGTGAGAGTAAGTGGCTATTGTTCATTAATCATATAAATGCTATGTGTTTGAGTTTTGGGATTGTTTATTGCTTTGCTTTTTTTTAATCCATTTAATATCAGGTTTTGGGGGGGGGTTTGTTTTTTNAAGGCTGAATGAGGTAAAGATGTTTTCATTCATAGCAAACTAAAATATCGCCAAAGCAATCTCAGTGGAATCGTTAATTTGCTATGAACAAATGTCTCAATTAAAGCTGCTTTTACATTTTCTCATCATTCTGTGATTAACTATTAAAAGGTGAACTTTGTCTTAAAATTCTTTAGCAGTTCACGTTCTGTTTACAGGAGGAAACTTCCTGTAAACAGAACTTTTGTCATTTTTGGATAAAAAGCCCAGCACTGGGTGAGGAAGGTGACCAAACACCTGGATAACATCGACCTGTCCTGTGCTGCATCTGCCATTTGCAGTGGGAAATCTTTTCTGTGCAGTGAAGTTCAGCTAGGGCAGAAGAGCTGCTAAAAGCACAGGAGAGGCAGAACCCAAGAATGCCAGGAGGTGTGTGAGTGTATGGAATTGTACCTTTAATTTGGGAGAGCTATGGTCTGCGTGTGCCAAGTTCAAGGGAGAGCAGAGCAGGAATGATTTGGGAGGGGCTGACATTTTGTGGCTGCAAATCCAAGTTACAAACCCCTCGGCTTTCCCACACTGCCTGGTAGGTCTCTCCACACAAGTCTCTTTGAATCTGATCTCCTGCTGGAATGATGTTAATTTTACCCTGAAAAAATGTAATATGTGAATGCAGCAAGTATCAGTAACCCTGAAGCTTGCTTAACATCATAAAATATTCAAGAGGTGTTGGATGAAAATTGAGCAGTAGACATTTTTTATTGAACTGTATGGATTTCAAGTATTGGCGAAAGAGTTCTGCTTCAACTTCTGTCACAAATGCAAAGAATTAGCAGCAGTAGCCTACATTTTTGTGAACAATGGTGCCAGCTTGCTGTTATGGATTACAAGGCCACAAAAGGAAGCAGAAAAGGAGGAGTTGTGGCTGCAGTGAGTGATGATACTTGTGGGATGTTAAAATTGCAGAGTTTATGGGCAATCCCACTGTCTTCCTCACTTGTTCAACATCCTAGAAAAAGTCCTAAAGTTTATCTTAATCTAATGCTGTTCTGTCCTGTGTGCAATCTGCGAGAGCACGAGGTGGTGAGGAAAAGAGAACTTGAGGGGGTTTTTTGCAGGGCGAGGGAGGCATCTTGCTTTTCCAGGCTTGGTTTGTACAAGCAAGGAGTCGTGAAGAACTGCTTTAAACCACAGAGGATATCCCATTCCTGTTTGGTCCTCCTGACCCACAAAAGGGACATGAATGGCTTTGTGCAGCTTTCTGTTTGGCGTCTGGAAGGAAAAATCAGACTGTAAAGAAATTTAAGGTTGTTGTTACTTGAATGTTAAAATAGGATTTGTTTTGCTGAGTAGAACTGTTAGACTGGTGCTCTGCAAAATTTCAGGCTGCATGTGGATAGAATTATGGAATAAAATCACAGAATCACGGAATCATTGAGGTTAGAAAAGACCTCCATCATGAGCCTCCTCTCTTGCAGACCAGACAACCCCAGTTACCCCAGGTGCCAAGGAGGCTGCAGTACCATCATCAGGTTTTTTGAGCTATCTCAAGTTTGTTGTGGAATTGTTGAGTTCTCTCAGATACATCTACTTATAATTCTTCAATGCAAAATTTGTCTTTAACTTCTGCTAGCCTGATGGCTTAACTTCACATCAGTCTTCTTGTGCTTGTTTACCCCTGCCATCAAACCTCAAAGCAGAAGCAAAGAAAAGAAACTTTTCCCAAATTCTCCTCAATGGAGATTTTTTGCATGGATCTTTCAAGTTGTGATGTATTGGAGGAAATTCCAGTGACTGAGCCTGTGTTGGCATTTGTTGGAGGTAAGAGCTCCTTGCTCTGAGCCCTCATTTTGGAGACTTCCTTCTGCTCACAGCCGGTTCTTTTCCTGTTCAACTCTGTGTAAACCAGCTGAGAAAATGAAGCAGCCTTGTGAATGCAAGCAGCGGGCCCCCCATGCGGGCTGATAGCTCTCCTGTAAGGACAGCACAACTGCAGCAAAACAGTCGAGTAAATGACACAGATAATAAACCCAGAGCAGTTAATCACCTTCAGCTTGCCCTTCACCGAAGGCAAAGCGCTACCCTCCACCTCTGTGTGCTGCCATCCACCAGACAAACAAACCCTACCAAAATCTAATTATCTGAACTGATGCTGAGTATTTCCAGCGCTACAATCACAGGAATGTTCTGTTGAAACAGTCCTTTCCCTGGCAGGTTCATTTGTCAAAAAACAGAACGTGTTGTGGAAGGCTTTGCTAAGTTTGTGATGAAATGAGGGTAGGTGTCTCAAAAATCCCTTCAGCAGGTAGCTGGGGAGGTTCTTCAGGTTACTGCTGGTGGGGTGTGTCAGTGCAGGGGGTCAGATTTGTGTTTCGGCAGAGCATTCCTAGGTGTGGGCTAGGGGGTGATAAAGATTAATTTATAGATGGTCTCTCTGTCTGTCTGCACGAGCAGGTTGGATGCCTGAAAATAGAGAGCTGGAAGCATTTGGGTGGCTTGCTGCCAAATATAACAATCATTCCTTAAGCAGATTCAAACTTTTCTTTCACAGAAAATTCTTAAATGTAATTCTTTCTCTTGCAAAGCTCTGTTTATAAGAGAAAGAACAACTCTTGAGAATTGGCAAATGTGTGTTGATGAGCACAGCTTTTTGTTACAATATGTTGCTGAATTTTAGATGTTTGTAATGTTACATTTTGGAGGTAATTCCCTGATTCAAAACACCTGCTTGTACCAGAATGTTTCGGGTTTTGGTTTGTTTTTTTCTTTTTTTGAACCATCCTGGCTTTTCTGAGATGAAAAGAATGCGTCTGGTGTGTAAAAAGCTTTGATTTATCAGAGGTAAGCCCTGCTGTTAGCAGAGATAAAGGACCTTGTTTACAAGGTGTCTATATCCTTAGAAAAAAAGGAGTTTCCAATAATTGAATAAGGTGTCGTGAATGTATAGATTAAACTAGAAGGCCAACAGCAAACATGATGAACTTCAAAAGAGCAGCTTCTCATCTCTCTGGAGACCTTCATTAACGAGTCACCAGATAGGCAATTACTGTACAGTTCTTATAATGACCGGGATCAGACACAAGCAATCAGCACAGTAGGCAGCAAGAAAGCAAGCAGAAAAAACCTGTGAAAATATGCCATTAAATCTTAATTATTCTTCAAAAGAAAACAAGCACGACTAGGGGGCAAATAACTGTAAGGAATATACAGAACTGTATCCAAACCTGCTGGCTCAGGGCAATGATATTTAGTTATTAGCAGCAACAACGTTTATTTAAAGCTAAGCGCTATGTCCACAGACCATCCCGAGGTTTGTGCCCATTTTCCACCTGGCTGTTGGAAGCCTGAGGAGGAGCTGCTGTTTGCTGCCACTGCATTGTTCTCCAAATTATAGGAGAACACAGGACACATAGTCCGTCCCCCTATTATTTTGATCTCTTTTCTGCAAGGAGCAACAAAGCCTGAGGCCCCAGGTGGATGTAGAGACAATGAGAGACAGCTTTTCCCAGAAGAACGACCTAAATTGGTGAAGGAGGAAAGGCTATTATGGGGCAGTTAGGTCATCGGGGCTGCACAGCACCAGCAGGGCTGATGAAGTCCAAGCCCAGCATCCCTGCAGGATTTGTGTGCTGCTGCTTTACTCTGGTCCGTGGGGTTTATTTACCCAACAAGGCTCCCCGGGTCCTGGATTGCATAAGTGGTTCCTTTGCAGCTAAGCAGGGCTGTTTAGCTCACTGGGATTCTCTGGGGAAATCCTTTAATGGTTATGAGGATATGAGTTTCTTGACTCATCCTTCTTTGTAAGAAATAATTATGAACTTATAAATAATAGAGGCCTCATGCACTTAGTGTTATTGGGGAGGAGGAGGATTGAAAAAAGGGGTCATTGCACAGCAGCTACAAAGTTCCATGTCTTTTATCTGCCCAGAATTGCCTTTAAAAAAGAAATTTTATGCAGTAGGCCACAAAGGTCATCCTGATCACTGCCTTGCAGCAAACAACATCTTTTTCTTTTTCTGTCTGTGTCCTTCAAAGTGTCATTATACAAGGAAACTCACTTTGGTCCGTCTTAAAAGATGTGAATAATCCAGTACAATGTGGATTTATTACTTGACCATCTTCACCACATATGTGAACCACCTGTGTGTGTTTTTCCGTTTGGTGTGCGTAAATTGCTTCAGTCTTTAAAAAAATTAAAGCCGTTTAGGATCAAGAAGACAAAAAAGCAGACCTAAAACTGTCATCCTCTTAGTATAATGTTCATTTGTCTGAGGTCCAAAGTACTCAAAGTCAGAGGTTTGGGAAATGGACTTTAGATTCTTTTCTGCTTCTTGAAAAGCTTATTAGCAGGAAAAAGAGTAGAAAGCAAGGGAAAAAAATCCTAACAAAGAAGTAATGGTATTTCTTATGGCAATGCAAAATTGATCTGTAATTTCTATGAAATTTACTGTCTCCCTCTACACCTGAGAGATTTGAGTTTGAAACTGATAACTCATGTAGGATAACCTTCCTTCACAGAAGCTCAGGGAGGAAGTTACTTATTTGCACAGTTGTGTGGATTTAGCTCCAGAGTATTGTATGAGTAATTGTCTAATGACTTTTTCCTGAGTGTTTTTCATAGTGCTCCATACTTTCCCTGCAGAAAGAATAATTATGTAAATAACTATTATCAGAACCTAGTGTGCAGCTAAAAAGTGTAAGATGCATTGTATGATCACATATTTGTATAATAAGTCTAGCTCTGTGAAAGATAAAAGTGAATATTGAAGCTGTGGTAGTTTATTTATATCTGTTTCTGTGCACTCATCACCTAAGGTAGTTTAACAATTTAAAGATTTGTTCTGTCTGACAGGGGGCTATTCAATGAGGGAAACCCCAAAGGAAATAGGAACATTTTGCATTCAGAGCTCCCAATTATGGGGGCTGAAAGTGGTGATACACATCAGGGCTTTTGATTTTGGTGTTGGCTGTCACTGTGATAATCCCTCAGTAAGGATTCCTTTCGTTTTCCTGGGAAATAAAACAAGATAA
The DNA here is from genome assembly GCA_013397955.1 of Grantiella picta. Taxonomy (NCBI): domain Eukaryota; kingdom Metazoa; phylum Chordata; class Aves; order Passeriformes; family Meliphagidae; genus Grantiella; species Grantiella picta. The sequence continues at coordinate 991,392 of VZRM01004180.1, forward strand.
CAGGAATAATTAATCTGTTGTGCTTTTTAGCGTTACTGATCCCTGAAACACTAAAAAAAAAAAGTCCTAATCTTTCATCTCAGTGTATTCTAAATCACTGTTTAACTTGGGTCTTGAAAACAATATTTAGTTATCAGTCTAGTCCTCAAGTCAGGTGGGAGGAAGAAGGATGCATTTGCAAGTGTTCTGCTTTCATCAGCAACTAATATCAAACCCAAAAAAGTTGATATAACATGTGACAATAGAACATTTCAGCCAGTTCACAAATCATCAAGATACCTTGCTGGCCATAAATCAAACTTCTTCCTATAAAATTTTAATTAATATAGGGTATTGAAACAGTTTTAGTGTTTATTTTCCATAAAACTAGATTGCAAAATAAATTTAATTTAGTAACTACATCTTGATCACATTTCTTATGAGCATAATTATTGAGCCAAATAGATGTTGTGGACAAAATCTCAATTCCCAATATTAAGTTTTCCAAAAAGGCACTCTTGGTAGTTTTACAGATTCTGAACGTCTGTGATTTGGTATTATAATTATGGAGTATTCACAGATTTTCTTCTTCTCCCTTTTTGCTTCCCCCAGTACACATTTAGAAAATCCTTTGCTACTCTAGCTTTTTTTTTTTTGTTTTGCCAGGGATTCCTGATTCTTCTGGAATGACCTTACAATTCTGAAAGCTTTAAATAATAATATATTTGAATTCTTACTTGGTCACAATCTAATATAAGGGTCTACAAGCAGCACTTCTGCGGTAGTGGAAATAGGATAAAGTGCTTTGTATCCAAACCTGGAAATGTTACTGCCAACTCCTGTGTGGATCTGTGGAGCAATCAGGGCAAGTGAGTTGCCAAGATCACCTAAAAACTCTCACAACTGCGGTTAAAATTCAGGAGCTCATGGCTCCCCACCTCTCTGTGCAGTTTATCATCAGTGGTATCATTTAATTGTTATACAGTCTTTAGTTTTGCATTGGAACATTGTATTTCAGCAATTAATATTGACTATCCTGACTGTTTCATCTCTGTATGAGGTTAACAGATATTTATTGTCAGCTATATTGAGGGTGTGACATGAGTTCACGACCTGAGCAAAAAGATCCTCTATAGCAAGATTTTTTCCAGGCTTTTCTTCACGTTACTTCATATTTTTTGTTGGTTTTTTTATCCACCCTTTTCTATTTTTCTTGATACCTTTGATGTCAATTGGGCTGCCAGGTCAAGGTGAGCAATTGCCTTGCAGTGCCTTCAGCTGACACAGACCACCTCTGTAAAGCTCTGAGATGGTGCTGTGACCTGGGGCTAACCTCAGTTCACTTCTAAATGCAGATCTTTGGGATCGGTTACAACCCATCCAAAAGTCTGGTTTGCAGTCCATATTATTCAGAAGATGGTTTCTACTATTTAACTTCAATGACTTGATTTGTTTCATTTTTAATGGTAACATTTTAATGGTTTTTTGGGCTCATTTTGCATCAGATTCCCTTTTAAAGTTTGTTCTCTGCTGTTGTGTTGGTAGCTACATTCCAACAGGTTTCTCATCATGGTCGAGGGATGGGGTTTTGTTGTTGTTTGTGAGGTTTTTTGGACTGAGGGTTTTGTCCAGAGCCTGATGCATGACAAAGATCCACCTTGCTGCAGAAATCAGACTGCGCATACATATTTTTAAAAGCAGTCGAATTATCAAGCTGTACCAAACTTTGAGAGAAATCTAATGGGGGAAAGGAGGAAATGGGCAAGGTAACTGCTCAACAGGGTTGTTTTGTTTTATGTTTAAACTGAGATTTCATAAACTAGTAGGTACCCTCCAGATGGATACTTACTAAAAGCCAGGGCCTTTAAAAATACATATAAAGTTTCAAATATCTAACTCCAATTATCTTAAATGAGTTTTATTTCCACTGGGATATATTCTCAGCAAATCAAATCCTTTAAAGAGTTCTGACAATTGGGTTTGGGGGTTATTTTGTGTCTGGCCTCAGAGGTTTAGCAGCTATCCTGCCCTTGGAGGAGTCTTGGATTAGCCAGGTTCACACAGCAGTGTGTGCTGGGTGTCTCCAGGTCTGGGAGCTGCCTGTCCTCTTAATAAAGGATCAGCAGGAGATAGAAACACCAGAGCAGGATATACAGGCTGAATGTTTAAAAAATATCAAAAAGTGTTGTTAGGTAATCCAAACCTTGATTTTGCCTCTAGAAATTCAAAGAGTTAATTGCTGTGCATTTCATGCTGTGCATGTGGGTGTTACTTTGGAGATGCAAGGATGTCCAAGTTGGGTGACTCCTCAAAATATTTCATGGATTTCTTCCATTCCCTCGTCAGGAGGAGAGCTTTCCCTTGTTTTCATTCCACTCTGTCTGGCCAACTACCTAAACTTTACCACAACTAATGGGGCAAATCTTACCAGGAGATTTTTTTTAATCTAGGTTCATCTAAATTTTTCTCTTTTACTGCCTTTTCCTAAACCAACCCACAGAGCAAATGAAGTTTTTTTTTTTTTTTTTTTTTTTTTTTTACG